>NW_010729202.1:1267967-1302448 GCF_000365185.1 Nelumbo nucifera
GGGACTAGAGAAAAAAGAAGGAAAAAAGAAAGATGATCAAATACCCAGAAAACAAAACCTCATTACAGCTTCCTAAGTGTAAAGTGTTAAGAATAGACCGATCTAAAATTGGAAATCCATCACAGCATTGATAAGACATAATTAAATAGAATGACCAAATGAAAGGTAAAAGAACAACTATGAGACGAAACCTAGACAGGCAAGCGGCTTAGATAAAGCATCGAAACGTTGCAGAGAAAGATAGGAAGGGCGGGCGCAGCACAGAACTGTAGGGGTACGAAAGCTGGTCAAAGAAGTATGAGAAAGAACAGAAAATAAACGAAAAAGAAAATTGATAGTGGACGAGTGATACAACAAGAGAAGGATTTCTCCGCGATCAATTGAGGGGGACGATCAGGAAGATGGAGAGTCTTTTCAGTTTGGTTTTTGTTTCAGTTTTGTAAAAGAGAGCGGCGGGGGGTGAGGCATGCAACACCACGTGCTTATCAATGCGCTCTCTCTCCTCAACACACCCTGGCCCCCCTCTAAATCGTGCTCTTTTCTTCTATCAATAACCCCCTTATTGGTAGTTTTGGAAGGAAAGTTTTTTATTAACAAAGCAAACTTCAAAGACTGATTGATTGTGTTTGTCATCCCAACCGTTAAACACAAAGATGAAAGATGGGCTACTAGGATTGAGTCTGGATCTCCTGCACACAAGAATTCTGCCACGTTTATACATATAACATCACAGTCACACTAAAAGGAGATGTCCGATTAGTAATTGGGCCTATATGGGTATATTCAGATTTAAGCTATTTTTTTTTCCTTGAAGGCCATTCAGATTCAAGCATCCAACACCCCCCAAGAGTTTTTTTTTTTTTTTTTTTAATAGTTCTCCCATTCTATTAAAGTTAACTATGGATTCACTTAGTGGGAGATGTTTAAGAATTAAGATAAAAATGAGAAGAGGTTTTAGTATTTATAGATGTAATTAGACATGACACATTTATATAGAAGTTCTAAACAGTGAAAAAGGTGATGGGCCCACTAAACGTGGAGAAATCTAGACCATGAAGCACAAAAACAGGGGCGCCTACCCTCTTCAGATCTCATTGCAATCCTTGTCTCTATATGTTGTCCTTGAGACACAAAAAACAACCACCCCTTTTAGGCTTTGGATCCAGTACAGAGTTAACAGCTTTTATTCCTTGTTGTAGGACTAGTTTTGTATGGGACAAAGGACGTGGGGTACCCTACAACTGTTACCTGCAATTTGACAAAGGAGAAAGATGCATGTATGATGTATCATGTAATGTGGGATTGAAATTCGGTGTCTTGACCAGTGAGTCCATGACTCACTTCCCTATGTGAAGATATGTGCACACGTGCATTTTTTTGATAGTTGGGTACAAGATAGAAAACAATCTCACGTGCAATAGGAACTTAAATGGTTGTCTCAAGTGCAAAGCTTGTCAGAGGAATATGAGACTAACCTTGGATTCCATCCTTTTAATTGTATAAATTTTATATTTATATTTAGGGTTCCATGGAAAATGTGCTGCTGAGGGGATTCTTTTCATGACTACCACCCTCTCTCTCAATTCACTGCCTTTTTCTGTTAAGAAAATTATGGGTTAAACCTTGGAACCTAAGCTTTGCAAGTGGAGAGTTATAATATATGGTTTTTCTTGTCTTGTGGTTTGTGTTTTATAAACTCAATCCCTGTAGTACTTGGATTTTTATATTGATTAGCTTCACATGATGTGTTTGTGTGTTGCTTTGGAACAAGAGAAAGAAATTAACAGGTGAAGGTGAAGCAATTTCTATGTCAAAAGAAGAAACCACATTATATATTTTGGTACTAAGATAGCTAGAGCGAGATTGAGGCGGAATCCCCCTCCCCTCTCACTCACTAACAAGTAGACCAGGACTGTATACTATGTAAGTACGTAATCCACTTAAGAACAATATAAGGTGCATTGAAGTTATAGCATGGCACATGTTGGAACGACAAAACCCAAGTTAGAACTGTTAGATTGGAATCTTCTAATTCTTGAGATTTTAGAATAATAAATAACATTGTGGGGGCATTCTTTTTTTTGATTTTGAGAGGGGGGAAATTGGTCAATGGGAATTTGATTTCAATTGATCAAGAACCCGATGTTCTTTTTTCAAATTTATGTGGGGATTAAGAAAAGTTTATTTTTCTGGGTATCACTTATTTGGTGATACCCATCTCCTAGGTGGATAAATGACTTTTCCACCTAGGAGGGAATTGTCAATACTTGAATGGGACAAAAATACCCCTTTTAATAATGGATTTTTATGGCTAAAATGGTCATTGTTTTATTTGTATGAGAAATAAAAGAACATGCGTAAATGCACTTACCCGGGTAAGTGTATCCGAAAAACTTACCCAGCAACTACAATTGCCAAGATAAATAACTTACCGAAAAGTGAAACAGGCCTGTATGTAATAAAACCTTAAATATTTTAACTATTTTATGACAGAGGATAAATGGGACAAATGCAACTTATTATATATAAGGTGGAATATAAAAGGGCATTTTTATGTGGTTTCATCAACCAATCAAAGGGGCAAAATCATCAATGACCTTACTCAACCTCTTTTAAGGATAGTTTCATAGTCACTATGATGACAAATTCATGATATTATTTATATTAAAATAAATTTTAATATTTTTATATTTTAAAAATATCCCTATTTAAAATAATATTAATTTAAAAAATTCAAGGATTTGAATCCCTAATAAAGAACCCGTTTCCATCGGAGATGGAGAATGGAAGGGCATTTTAATCCCCGATGTGGATTGGAGATAGGGCAAGGATTTGTTTCAGAGCCACAAGCAATCATGTAATAATGGGTATAATCTAGAAGATAAGGAAGTCTATGCATGTAAGAACAAACATGTGACCATGGGCTATGACTCGAGGCACAACCTCATTTGACATGCAGCTCACGCCCCTAATAGCTCAACCATTAGTCGTCCCATAAGTCAACATGTGTCCCATTAACAAGAAGTACAACGACAGTCCCTAGTAGGTATAGAAGGGTGTGCTACTCAAGGTAAAACTTTCAACTTTCCACACACTCTCCTGCTCTTAAGCCCTTTAGCTCTCTCCAGCTCTTACTCCCTTGAGTTCTGTAGCTCATTTGGTTATGATCAGTTTGGCCTAACTGACAATGAGAGCATCGAAGTGCTCCTCCCTGAGAAACTATTCGAGGTGTCTAACTATTGGTGCATGTAGGTCATCAGATCCAACATGGCTTATCTAATTAGTACATTCCACCTCACTTTGGACAACATCAGGATAGTTGTTTAATTGGACAAGAAGTTAAATACTTGAAATCATGTTTTCAAGGCAAAGTTGTTAATTAAATGACAATTTTGTCTACATACATAACCAATAATCATTCTTCCTTATGAATTAAGGGAGTCAGGATTTGTTCCATTCGTTTGTGTTGAACATATTGTGCACTAGCATTTAGTTCGTGGTCTTATATTTGGTATTTATTAGGTCATTAGAGTTTGGATTTCCTACACTCTAACATCTTATACTAGTCCTAACCAAAGGAAACTCATTAAAATACTTGGGAAGGGGGATGTATGATTGGTCAAAGTCCACTATCATAGAGTTTGATTAGTCAAACCCACTCCCCACACCACCACTAATAATTTTGATGAATTTTCATTGGTTTACATAGGTATGGCAATTTTCACCCTATTTGGTGAGAAGCTATTCCTACCTGTCCTGGTGGAGCAGTTTTTTTTTCTTTTCTTTTTTTTGGAAAACATATTTTGGAGGGTTAAGCTAAATTTACTAAAATACCTCTAGTATTTATAGTTAAATTATATATATATATATATAGTGCTTATAATCAACTTTATTGTTGCAAGGCATATGAACTTATATATTATTTGTTAAATTTACTAATGTTTTGAACCTATAGTTTATGTATTTTCTACATGTTTCGATCAAATAATTAAAAATTTTAATGTTTATCTAGGCTTCGGATCCAACTTCCAACCTGCCCAACCCTCAAATGCAGGGGGTAGAGCCGGAGAGAGTTTTGAATTTTTTATGTTCTCAGGGAGTTTGGATTTTGAAAATCCAACATGATGCAAGTTTTGGGGATGGTTCAGAGAGGTAGTTAGGGGTGTCAATTGGATTGGATTTGGTCCAATCTGATCCAGTCCAATGTGAGTCCATTACAAATGGACCAAGTTCAATCCAATCCAATGAATATTTTGGACCGGTCTAGTTCAATGTCTGGACCATCCAATCTGTTCAAATTTGATTTAATTTAGATTGGTTTCAACCCAAACTCGGTCTATTGATGCCTATATTCTTATCTTATATCAATGGACCGGATATGGGCTTAATCCAACCAAATCCAATATAAATTTATTAAGGATGGACCAGGTCCAATCCAATCTAATAAATATCTTATACCGGATTGATCCAATCCAATATGTCTTGTTGGTCCGTCCAAATCGATTTTGGACTGGATGGGGTCCAATAAAAAACCAGTCTATTGACACCCTTAGAGGTAGGGAGAATCTAGTGTACAAAACCCTCTAAAACCCACCCACCCCATTGTCATCCCTATAAAAGGCATAACATGTAAAAGTTTTTTTTTCATTTTGTGTAGTCCTAATGTCTTATATTCATGGAGAGTATTGAAAGAGAAGGTAAGAAAACATACACAAACCTAAGGCCGTGTATAATTGGCAAAAGGGTAACATCTCAGCAAAACTAGAATGGTGGTGTCAACTCCGTGCCAATCCGACAGCACATGGTAGGTCTGACCGATATCACGCACACTACCTTTCACAGTTTCACCCCTCGTCCAAATACATGAAAACTTTGATTTAGCGTATGACAGTTGAGGGAGGCCTTTCGACATTGACTTTTGCATCATTGCTTTGAGCCTGTTGTATCCAACATGGCCAAGTCTTGCATGGTAGAGATCAACAATTTTATTACGTCATCTTTTCTACATAAATGGATTCAGCAGGCATTACGTAAATAGACTCTAATTTCCTGAGGTGCCTCTGGTGTATGTATACTCTGATATACTTTAACATCATTCGGACCCAAACACTTCATAGTGTCGCACTATTCACAATGGATGGCTCTTATCCCATAGAGTAACGACTACATCTTCATTACTCAAACATCAACCCTACAGAGTGACGACATCGGTCAATTTGCTCTGATACACAACAAACAAATATAGGACCACATAAAAGGAAGCAATATAACAATATTCAAATTGAAGAAAGCAAACACACTGTAACTTAACTTAGAATAACTATGCATATTACTTAACGCAAAACACATGTCATAGCACTATTACACATTAACACACACTTACACTACTTAACTTGGAATTACTATGTTACAACCGTAGGGGGTGAACCCCTATTTATAGTTGAGGTTAACCAACTATTAGAGGTGGTTAACCACGTGGGCCCTCTTAAAACGAAGAATTCAGTCGGTTTCTAAACCAACTAATAAATGTCGGTGCTGAATTATGTAAAGAAGGGAGCTTCCTGGAAAGTAACCCAATTACCATGGAGGAGATTTCAAAGTCCCACAAAGCAAAGCCATCACTTTCTTTAAGGAGAATCATCGCTATTCCAACAATCCCAATTTAACCAAATTTATGATTTTAAGGCGCCATTGTCCAATTAAATACCAAACTCAGTTGATTCAACATTGTTTAGATTCTTTTATTTATTTCTTTTTTTCTTAGAGATAGAGATAAAGAAACTAATGACTTGCAGCAGTAGCCAGTAGCGTGCCTACTAGAGGTGTAAAACGGCCATCCAACCACGTAAAGGATGGGCCATGTCGTGCCGGCCCGCAGGCCGTCTTCAGCCATGCCGCCCTCCTTAGGGATAATTTGTGGGGTCGGCATGGCACGATCCATGGCCCAAGCCCGTGCAGGTCTATGCTGTGCTGCAATACTAGGCCGGGCAGGCTGTAGGCCGTGTTATAGGCCTGGGTCGTGCCTAGGGGTGAGCATTTGGTTTATTTGGTTATAAGCCAAATTTTTAAAAATCAAATTTATAAAATATAAAACCAAAATCAAATTATTAAAAAACTGAAAAAACTGAAACTGAATTTTTTGGTTCAGTTTTTCATTTTTTTCGGCTAAAACTGAATTTTATTAATTTTATACTAATACATATTATATATATATATTAATATATTTATGAATATTATAATATATGTATATGTTAATGTATTTTATATAATATATATTATATACATATTATAGTATATTATGTTTTACATATTAATAATATATATTATTATGTATATAATAAAATTTGGTTAATTTGGTTTTTTCGGTTAACCAAATTTCCAATCCTGAAAACCAAAACCAAAACCAACATTTTTTAAAACCAAATTAACCGAACCAAACCAATCGAAACCGAAAATTTCAGTTCGGTTTTTCAGTTTTAACCGAACAATGCTCACCCCTAGTCAGGCCTTGGACATGGTTTGAACCGGGCCAGACTAGTTTTTTTTTGACATTTTTTTTTTATTTCTTTGCTAGTAAAACTAAAATATTTAATTTTCCTTCGGGAACTATTGGAAAAATAAGAAATCTAACAAAGAAATGAAAAAAAAAATTAACCAAATAAGAAGCCAAAGAGACAAAGACTCAAAGTGAATAACAAATTGGAAGAAAAATAGGAATTTTATTTCATTTAAATTTGAATGATACAAAGCATACAATGGATGAATGAAATGTGAAAATTGGAAAATGGAATAAATTAATAAAATATAAAAAATACAATATAGTTATAAATTGGAAATAAAAAGTTATGTTATCAATAAAATATCAAATAAATTAAATAAAATTAAAACACAATTTACAATAATTGAAAAAATGCTATACAACTATTGAGTATACAAAAAATATTGAGTTCATCATTTTCTCTTATTGTTCTTGACTTTGATCATCTACTTCAGGTGAAACATCAAGTGTAGTGTCATGCCCTCATTTGTCTTGTAATCTATCTTCAGCATCCATCCAATCTTTAAAGCAGATGCACATCTCTAGACTTTCATCATTCATATAACTTCTTTTGTCATCTAACACCCTAGCACATGCACTAAACAAGATTCTGAAAGAACTATAAACATCGGAGGGGTTAGTAGATCATTTTTTGCATGTTCACTCCACTAGGATAATTTTTTGCATGTTCACTCCACTAGGATAAAATATCAAAATCATTTGTTCCTTTCGAAGTGAAGGAAGAATCACCTAAAGTAGAAGAATTTGTTTGTAAATAAAAATTAAGTTCAGTAAATTAACTTGTTGTTGATCCAGTGGATTTATGCCACTTATTAAATAAAAAAAGTTTTTCTCTTCCACTACTGGACTCAAGTTTAGAAGTGGAAGATGCAGCTATACAAATTGTAGAATTTTTATTATTCCATGTTACTTTAGATTCATATAAACTGTACATTTCAAATAATAAATCATTAATTTCTTTTTTATTTCCAATTTCAATATTCATACTTTTACAATATGTTTCAAGTAAAATATCTAAATCATCCTTCCTAATCGTAGGATTTAATATTGTAATTAAGCAATAAAGAGAAGAAATTTTCTCCCGATATTTTAAAATTTA
Source organism: Nelumbo nucifera (assembly GCF_000365185.1). Next base: position 1,275,626 of record NW_010729202.1, read on the forward strand.
TTTTCCATTATTTCAACAATACTTTTAAGTTGTGGATTCTTTCTATATTTTGCAAAACAATCACTAATTATCATTAATTGATAAGCTAAATTACAACTACTTGGATAATAAATACCCGATAATTCATAAGTTGCATCATAAAAATGTTTTAAAAAATCTCTTATACAAATTGACATTTCCTAGTCTTCCTCAAATATAATATTAGTAGGCATTTTTGCATTATAAAAATCACTAAGAATTTGTTTGTGAGAAATACAACTTTCTAACATAGCATAGGTAGAATTCCATCTATGTTTAACATCTAATATAAAATTTTTATATTTTAAACCATAATTTTGATATAAATATTTAAATTCTTGTTTTCTTGCTCCACAACTTATTTTAATATATATAATACAATTTCTAATTTTAGAAATATGAGTAGAAATAATGTTTAATGCATCTTGAATACATAAATTTAAGATGTAACATGCATATCTGATATAAAATAATTTACCATTTAAACATGGTTTTAATTAATATTTATTGTTGAATCATTATTGGTGAAGGGTGATTTGGCCCGACCTTGTAGTCCGAGGACACGTGTACGTGACCTGGCCTAGTGAACAGCACAGCCTGACAGCATGACCGCGACTCGATGGGAGAGACATGTCGAGTCCAATGCTGGCCAGTCGGGGAGTTAAGCGACTCGCCGAGGACTGAACCTGGCCCATTTTTTACTCCCACTAAGTGTGGAAGGTCCCGAGCTATCCCAAGGGCCCGAACTCCCCTCCCCTAAGGGGGAGTTCGGGGCTCTTCCCTCCCGAGGAAGAAGCACCCCTGTTCTTGGCTAAATACCTCGGGCACCTCGGGGCAGCCCCACCCCCGGTGCCGGCACCTCGTCACCTCGGTACCGGGACAGGCCTGCCCCAGACAGTCCGGTGGGCTGCGGGGAGCCCTGCTTGACGTCCGTACCCGCCAGACCAGGTGGCAGGGCTCTAATCCCTTGCCAGGCGGCTTTTCGCCTGCTAGGCGACGTTATGTTTGCCGCCTCTAGGAAGCCTGACACGTCTGTCAAGCCCGTACCTGGCGATGGCAGTGTGTGGCGGCCACTTGCACCTGCCACGCCTGTCCTGGCGGTAATGGTCAGAGCGGTGGTGGTTATGCCAGGTATGACTGGGCTCCAACATAAAAGAACTCCAACTCCTCCAAGGAAAAAGGTATTGAAGCTTAAGCACTTTCAGCACTCCTATTCTCTACTCTCTCTTTGAGATTTTCTCCAATTCTAACTTAACCATCGGAGTGTTCCCACCGAGATATCTCCCCGGGAACTCTTCACTTTCTCCTTCCTCCCAGGTGACGTTCGTTCCAGCCAGAAGCCAGGTGTCAGTCAGCTAGGAGTGCCCAGATCGTGCAGCATCATTTGGTGCCATCTGTGGGAAGCGCTTCGAAAAGCCTCCCTTTAGTCTCCGCGAAGCTTCCTTCTTTCATCCACTAGCACTACCGACACCCATGGCTTCTTCAAGCAACTCCGAACGTCGGAACACCCCAGAGGAGCAACTCCAACTACCTACCGTTTGCATCGGGTAGTTCACCGTCCCCCTCTCTGCGAACGGGGTTCCTAGCCTGAATGTGCCTGTAATGGTGGCACCCGTAACTGTTCCACTGCCCCCTGCAGTCGGAACGACCTCTGCCGAACCCACCATTCTCCCTCCAGTGGCCGGCCAAGGCCAACTTGAAGACTTGATGCAGTGCATGCGGGCCATGCAGGCCCAGATGCAGCAGTTTCAACAACTCCAGTTCCACCAGCAGCAAGTGCTGCACCAAGTATCCCAATACCAGCAACAGTTCCCTTCTCTCCCCCCTGACATCCAGCAGCACAGTCAGCTAAACCTCGGTGCCGCAGTGAACTCCCTTTCCGCTGGGGAGAGACTTCAGCATCGTCTTACATAAGGAAGGGAAGACTTTCTACCCCCGTCGTACTGCCCGCGGTCAAGTCGGGGGCTTCCCAACCAATTAGGTCGGCATCACCCCAGCACTCGCAGTTCGAGCCTCTACTCGCGGAGAACAGGTTCGAGGTGCTAGCCGACGACCTGGAACAAGGCCCTTCTGTCCGCAGCTACCAATAGCCATCCCTGCCTCCCCCTGGGCCCATCGAGCTCAGCAATACGGAAGCGAGCAGCACCAACGCCGAGCCAGCCAAGAAGCAACAAAGATGTTGCCGGGCTTGCCGAACCGCCACTGCCCTCAACCTGCCTGAGCTCAAGGGCAAAATAGAAATAAGCTCGGGAGAGATAAGAGTTGCACCACTTCTCTCGGTCCCCTCTCCTCTGTACCCAGAACTCCTCACGGTTCCCATGTCCAAGGACTTCAAGCTCCCTCCGTTGGACACCCAGCTCGGGTAGTGGACATCCCTAATGAAATCGGCTGCAAGGAGTTTCCCGACCTCCTCATCGACTATCTTCCAGCGCTTCGGGGATAGGTTGTGTTTTTTTCTTTCTAACTACCCTGACTAAAGGATCAGTGTTCAACCTGTGAGTTATAACCTTAGCATTTATACCGGGCATTTTTGTCGCAGACCAGGCAAACACATCTAAATTCTTGAGTAGAAAACTTACCAGTTGAGAGCAGAGAGGCTCTTCGATCGCAACTCCGATCCGGAGATTTCTGGTTGGATCTTCCGCTGAGGTCGAGATGTGGATCGTCCCTTCGGTTAGCGTGGCTCGCTCCTCGAAGTACTCTACAGGTCGTTCTAACTTGAGGTCATCTGCCAGCTTGGTTTTCCCTTTGAGAGCGACAATGTAACACTTCCGGGACTCAAGCTGGTCTTCCCAAGCTACTCCTACCCCGAAGTCCGTGGGGAACTTCATGGCCAGGTAGTAAGTAGATACCACCGCACGAAGCGCGTGAGTGACGGGCCGTCCCACAATGGCATTGTACAGGGAAGGCGTTGTGACAACTAGGAAGGCATGCTCAAACCTCGCGATGTTGGGTCATGTACCGACCTCCACGAGTAAAGAAACTCGCCCGAGGGGCCTGACTTCTTCTCCGCTAAAGCCCACTAAAGGAGTACTTACGGGCTGGAGGTCACTTTCCCGGAGCTGTAGCTTGTCAAAGGTGCCTTTGAACAGGATATCGGCCGAACTCCCTGAATCTACCAGGATGCACCTAACTTTGAAGCCGTTGATCTTCATTCTTATGACCAGTGCATCGTCGTGGGGGTACTGAATCCCAGGCACATCATCCTCGGTGAAGAATATAGGGTCCTCAGGCCGCGACTGCTTTGGAGGGTTTTGCTCTTCACGCTCTAGTTCGCGGGCTAAAGTTTTTCCCGCTGCTGTGGAACAACCCGCGACAACCGACCCACCGGTGATCGTGTTGATTATCCTGCGCAGTGGTCTTTCTTCGGGCAGCTGCCTCTGTTCAGTCGACCTGTTGCTAGACTCGGGAGCATCTTTCTTTTGTTCTCCTCGCTGATCTGCCTGGCCTTTATTGCTTCTTCGTACAAAGTTTCTCAAGTACACTCGACGGATGAGCTCTTCAATCTCATCGCGGAGGTTTTTACAGTTTTCGGTGCTATGACCGTGGTTTCTGTGAAAGTGACAATATACATTTTTATTTCTAAGGGTCAGGTCGCTTCTCAACTGAGGTGGCCACTTCACAAAGGAAGCGTCCTTGATTGCCATGAGAATTTCCCTTCGCTTCGCGTTGAGGGGTTTGAAGCTTGTTCTTTCAACTAGGGGAGCTCGGGGATGAAAATCTGACATCTTTCCTCCCCTCGTGGAGGACTTGCTTTTCTTTCTCTTGCCGCCACCGTTGTTCGAGATGTAGCCCTCCCTCTTTCTTTTCTCTGTTGGGGCTTTAGTCCGTTGGTTCATCTCTTCCTCGGTTCCGATGAATTGATCAGTGAGCTTAAGGAATTCTGTGATGTCTTTGGGTTTGTTCGCTACCACATGCCACTTGAACTCTCTGTGAGTGATCCCCTTTTTTGTTGTTGTGAGTCTCACGGCCAGGTCTAAGTCCGGGATTAGTAGGCAAGTGTCGTTGAAGCGTTTGATGTAGCTTCGGATCGACTCTCCTTCCCTCTGGACTATACTGAGAAGGCTTTCTTGTGACCTCGGGCACTTCTTACTAGTAATGAAGTGCGAGGTGAACAATTGTACGAGCTGTGCCCAACTTTTAACTGTCCCAGGCACAATGTTTCTATACCAAGTGTGGGCTACCCTTTTGAAGGTTGTAGAGAAGGCAACGCACATGCAGGCTTCGTCAGCCCCGACGAGATGCATCTAGGACTGAAAAGAATCTACGTGGTCGTTTGGGTCAAAAGACCCGTTATACTTGTCCAGGGGGGACCCTGAAGTTCATCGGCATCGGGGAGGCTAGGAGCTCGGGGGATAGTGGAAAGGGTATAGAGAGGAGGGGAGCGGTTTTTGTAACTCCCGAGCTTACCTCCATTTTGCCTTTAGGCTGCTCAGGTTGGCTAGATCGCGCGAGCTGGTCAGGATTTACCGCCCGGGGTGCTCTAGCATGCCTCCTTGGCCGCTGCTCGACTGGTTCCGCAGCGGTGCTACTGACCTCCGCACTGTCAGACGGTGCTTTGGTCGGAAGTGATTCGGACTACCGACTACTATAGACTGAAATGTCTTGCCTGGAGTCCTCAGCTAAGACCTCGAACCGGTTTCCCGCAAGAGTGCCTTCAGGTCGCGAAGGTTGAGGTGAACTGATTATGGTGGGCTGAGTATCTTTCGACCTGCTTACTTATTGAGAAATGGGAGGGACTTGTCTTTCTCTCCTGCCACGGGACGAGACCTAGGAGGTTTCTCCCCGGCAAGGGCGGCTGCTCTGGCAGTGAGCCTTGCTCGGGGTGATTGGACACTAAGGCGAGGTAGGTTGCTAGTTCTACTACAGCGGTGGGAACTACTGATGGTACATGTGGTGCAGAACTTGTTGTTGGTACTGTTGGAACTATTGGACCTGCTGCATTTGGGCTTGAATAGCTCGTACGCAGTATACCAGGTCACTTAGTTGGTTTTGTCCTACTCTAGGGGGAACTATGGATGGTTCAACGGAGGTTGCACCCACTACAGGGGGAAGTGGGGCATTCACAGGCTAAATTGGTTGAGGAACAGCAGGTGCTAGGATCCCACCCACGAGGAGCAGTATGGTGAACTAACCTATGCAGATAGTTGGGAACTGAGGTTGCCCCCCAGAGACGTTTGCTTCTCTGCGCTATCCGGCGTTGCTGGAAGGATCCATGGGTTTGGTTTTGAGTTTTTAGGTTTTTGGAATGGAGATAAAAAGGCTTTTAATAACAAACTTCCCACAGACGACGCCAAATGATGTGGCATAATCCGGCGGCTCCTTGCTGGATATTATCTGGCTGCCAGCAACGATAAGAACTGGGTTCCTAAAAGAGATGAGTCAGAGATCCCGGGGTGGCTCACCCAGCGAGGATACTCCGATGGCTAAGTTAGAGCACAGTGGTAGTAGAGAGCTTGAAGATAGTAACAGTGAGAGAGCTAGAGAGCAAAAATTACACACACAACAATAAGAATAGAACGTACCTTCGCCCCTAGGGGGCAGAGTCTTTATATACTGGGGTCCATGCGGGTTGGTGGAACGGTTACCGGATCCTAGCTATGATGGGACTTGCTTGCGTGTTAGGTGGGCGAAACGTTGTCAAACGGTAAACTGTCCCTTCCCGTCAGAACTGGGGAGTTGGTGAACTAATGTAACCGTTACGAGGTACGGTCTTGTGGGATACAGAGTACGGCGGTGTGCTCCTCGAGGTTGCCATGCGGAGGTCTGAACGATAGGCGAACTGCCTGTAGGATATCGGGTTGTTCGATGGCAAGCTGATTGGTAGCAAGCTTCTCGAGCTTGTGCTCGTTAGGTCTGCCTTGATACGAATGCCAAAGTGCCCTTGGACCGAAGTGATCCATCGGTCCGAGCTCGATCTATAACGAACTTGGTTCCGTTATCCTGGTCACGATTTGATACCGAGACGATCTTAGCTCGAAGTGACTTTAATTCGAGATACTAGCTCACCCAAGCTCGCTTTGTAGCGAGCTGATTTATGCTAAGTTGTCACTCGTGTTGAGTCATGTCCGTATTTCCCTCTCATGAGGTCGGGCCAAATTCCGCTTCATCAGGTTTGTATCAATATTAAGGAAACCTATACAAACTAGTCAGCGATTTGATAAGTGATATGCTTAAACTTGGGGTTCAGCGATTTGATAAGTGATATGCTTAAACTTGGGATTTGTTTCTAGTTTCTGCATGGATAATTATGGAAGTGTTATTATAAATGATGAAATGTAACACCTATTGGATTACTCCACTCTTTCCTCATTTTTTTAACCGACAAACAGAGATGGATTGGTTGTTGAGTCTAACATATCGATTTTGGGCCTTGTCAGGTTCGTGTCAAGGTATGTGTAATTTTGTACGACAGAAGCGGCTCTAGAGCTCTAGACCCAAATCCATCAGATGATTGGAAGTTGGGGACAATCAGATATGCACAAATTGATAATAAGAAAAAGAAAGTTTATTAAATAGCACTCCATAACTCCATAATTCCATTTTATGGCAATTAAGTTAGATATGAATAAAGCTTATAACAGAATGGAATGTATTTGGAAAAATCAATGAAAAAATTAGGGTTTGAGGAAAAATGGATAGGGTGGATTATGAAATATGTACCAACAGTGTCTTATAGAGTCTTCATAAATGGATCCCCTTCTAGGGAGATTCATCCAAAAAGGAGTCTTAGATAAGGAGACCCCATTTCACCTTATCTTTTTCTAATTTGTTCTGATGTGCTTTATACTATTCTCAACATTTTGGTGTAGAATAAGTTGATGTTTGACATTTAAATTTGCAGGCAAGCCCAGTGATATCCCATTTATCTTTTGCAGATGATAGTTTTATCTTCTTCTCAACAAACTTCAATGAAGTGGGCTCTCTCCTTCAAGCTATTTCAATATATGAACAAGTTTCAGGACGAAAGGTCAACTATGACAAATCAAAGGTATTCTTCAGTAAGCATTTGTACCTAAAATTGAAAAGAGCTCTGTCAAAAACCCTACACATTAAAAAGCTGGACAAGCCTTCCATTTACCTAGGAACCCAACCCCTGATTCCAAGAAGGAAATGTCTTCTTTTTTGACTTTCTATCTGAGAAAATGGCATCAAAAGTCTTAGGCTGGAGAGACTACTTGCTTTCCCACACTGAAAAGGAGATCCTTCTAAAATCAGTGGTCGCTGCTGTCCCAACTTACTACATGTCTAGTTTTCTCCTGCCAAAAATAATTTGTTCAAATCTTCAAAAATTACAAAGAAACTTCTGGTGGGAGAACACTCAGGGAAAGAGGAAAATGAATCGGATAGCTTGGAGCCAAATTATCAAAAATAAAGGTGATGGTGGCATAAGAATTAGGGATCCTCATTTCTTTAATCTAGCCCTCCTAGCTAAGCTTGCTTGGAGGCTTTGTGAAGACTCTCAGAGTTTGTGGGCTAGAACTTTGAAAGCAAGGTACTAGCCCAATGACCATTTTCTCCAAGAAAAGAATAAATCAATCTTGGGAGTGGAGAAGTATACTAGAGGGTAGAAAGCTTCTCTTGTTAGGGGGTTGTTGGAAAGTCAAATGTAGGTTCCAATCTAAACATCTGGTCCAACCCTTGGATTCCAAACTTGGAGAACTTTAAACCAATGGGACCTTGTTCTAGAGAGTCCCAAAACTTAAAAGTCAGCTCCTTGGTTGATTCTGAAAGGAGGTGTTGGAATATGGAGAAGATTAATGATCTCTTCTCTGGAGCTACTGCAAGCTCTATTGGCAACATCATGGTAGCCTCTAATGAGTGGGAAGACAAATTCATTTGGACTCCTACTCCAGGTAAGTTTACAGTTAAATCTGCCTACCGATTAGCTACAAACTTCTACCCGCATCCCTCTCTTTCCCTAGGTGGTGTGGCAGTCCCAAAGGAGATTTAGAAGCTACCGATCGAACCCAGATAAAACACTTTACACGGAGATGCTGTAATAAGGGGTTGCCAGTAAGAGAGCCTAGAAAGAAAAAAAAGTCATAAATTCTGTAGAGTGCAAGAGATGTGGTGCTGAGAGAGAAACTCCTCTCCATACCCTAGTTCTATGTATGGTTTGGCTCGGGTCTAGGCCTAAGAGCTGATACAGTGAATGGGGATGAAAAGTTTAAAATTTGGTTTTTGAAAGCCATAACTAAAAATGGGAAGATGGTCTCTGAAGATGGATTATCTGGAAGGATAGGAATACCTTCTACTTTGAAAACACTGACACAAGCCCTTTTGTTATCATTAATTCTGTGAATGGGTCGATAGCAGAGATGTTTCAGCCATCGCCTCCGGGATTGGAAAACTGTTCTAGCGCTCTGAATGCTTCATATCAAATTTCATTTTGGCTACCTCCAAATCAGGGTGCTTTGAAAGTAAACGTGGATGGAGGTTTTTTGACTACATGTAAAGCCTCTTTTGGTTTCCTAGCTCGAGACAGCGGCAGTGTTGTTTGGTGGGCTGGTTTTAGTCAGTGCAATGCTTCTACGGCAGTTTTAGCAGAGGTGTTGGCACTTTTTGAAGCTTTGAAAGTAGCAGTTCAACAGTGCAATTTTAATCTGATTTTTGAACTTGATAAACTCCTCATAGTTAACTGCCTCAGTTCTAAATAGGTGGACTACCACCAAGGTTCAAAATATAGATGCGTATCATATGGAGAGCTTTTGGATACGCCTTTACATAGGGTGTAGTGGGGTTTTGACTGGTTCAGGGGTGGACAGACATTAAACCGACCCCTCTGAACCAGATTTAAAAAAAAAAAAAAAAAAAACTATTGATAGCCTCTACATATCAGGTGTATCGATATTTTGAACCTTGACTACCATCAAGATATTGTTTTTGTTGTTAAGGATATATTATCTCTCTGCCCAGGTCGTTCAGTGAAGTTTGTTTGGGTTCCTCGTGAGGCTAATATGACAGCCCACAGGCTGGCAGTTGCAGGACTCGGTTCATCTTGTTTATTTGTGGATCGACTTCCCTTTAGCTTTAGTGCTTTCCTATAGTTTTTTCTTAGTGGTTTCTTTGCGTTCTTTTTTTTTTTTCTTGTTTATTCTGTTGGCTTTTGTTTCTTATTTTGGTGTTTGTTGTTCTCTTCTGTTTAATCTATATTTATTTTCACGAAAAAAAACCTCCAAACTGATATATCAACTTTATTGCATACATAAAAATATATTTTTTTCTTTTTTATTTTAGGATAAATTTCTTAAACTATCCTTATGATTTAATTAATTAATTAAGTATATCCTTGCTGCTTAAAAATTGAATAATACTATCCCTACTGTTTCTGTCAATTGACTAACTCTATTCTTACAGTTAACCTCCGTAAAAAAACAATGCAAAATGCCCAAACTATCTTTAGAGTTCAGAGGTTGTCGCTGGATGGAATTACAGGTAAATTTCTACTCTACCTCTTTCTCTCTCCACCCACCCGCCGCTGGGTGGAGTTACAGGGTAGTGCCAGTGCCGTCGCCCAAAGGAAGAAGAGAGAGAGATCAGAGTTCAGATGCTGTTGCCGTCGCCCAGAAGAAGAAGAGAGAGATCGAAGTTCAGATGCTGTCGCCATCGCCTCAGATATTGTCGCCGTTGCCCAAAGAAAGAAGAGAGAGAGATTTGAGTTCAAATGTTATCGCCGTCGCCCAGAGGAAGAAAAGAGAGATCGGAGTTCAAATGTTGTCGTCGTCGCCCAAAGGAAGAAGAGAGAGATCGGAGTTTAGATGCTGTCGCTGTCACCCAGAGGAAGAAGAGAGAGATTATATTGTCACCGTCGCCCAGAGGAAGAAGAGAGAGATCGGAATTTAGATGTCGCCATCGCCCAGAGGAAGAAGAGAGAGATCGGAGTTTAGATGTCGCCATCGCCCAGAGGAAGAAGAGAGATCAGAGTTCAGATGCTATGCCGTCACGGAAGAAGAGAGAGAAAGAGAGATGGGAGTTCAGAGGGGGTTGTTGCCGTCGTCGCTATCGCCTAGAGGAAGAAGAGAGAAAGAGAAAGGTCGGACTCCAGAGGGGGTTGCCGCCGCCACCCCTATTCAGTTCAGTCATTCTCTGCTTCTTCCCACTGTTGAAGAAGAAAGAGGATGAAGGGTGTGCCAGTTTGCTTGTTCTCTGCTTTTATTTTCTTTTTATTCTTTTATATTTTGTTATTGACTGTTTACTGCAAATACAGTGCATTCTCTCCGATGATCTGATATTGATGGAGACTGGGAGGAAGATACAGGGAAGAGAGAGAGGTCGGAGGAGGAAGATGATCGGTGTTGATGGAGACTGTGGGAGGAAGATGAGAGGGAAGAGAGAGAGGTTGGAGGAGGAAGGTGTGTTGGGTCGAGAGGAAGGGGATAAGGGTAGCATTGGGTTTTAAAAAATATTAAATGTCACGTGTTTATGGGTTTTAATGGAATATTAACAGTAAAGGTAGAGTTGGTCAATTGTCATAAACAGTAAGAGTAGCATTAGTAAAGATACACTTAGTCATTAATTAACTAAACCATAAGGGTAATTTAAAAAATTTACCCTTTGTTTTATTTATTTACTCCATAAGGGTAACTAAACCATAAGGCTCAGATCTGCTACCCACGAGCTGTTCCCACATCATTACAGCTGCACATCGGGAATATCTCCCTTGTCAATCCTAGGGAGATATTCTCAATACATGGTGGTGGTGATGCTCTGTGGGTAGGGATGTGGGAACAATTTGTGAGTAACAGACCCCGAGTCGATGCAAGCAGGATTTTATCCCAAAAGTCTCCGCTGCAGCCACAGGGAGACCTTACCAACCCGTTGGCACCTTGCATTTTTTCTTTCTCTAACCTATAACTTTTAAGATTCATGCACTTGAATGCTTACCGGGCAGCAAGGTAGGGGATTGGATACAATCCTTCTACATGTAATACAGGTATACAGTGTACGTGGGTAACACTTAAATCTTTATTTCTTGATTTGCTTAAAATATTGCATTTGCATTACAATATAAGAATATGCCAGAAATACACATGCAAAAACCAAAATACATCAAAAGCAACATTATCAATCTCACAGAAGTCAACTTCTATGACAAGAACAAATTCTTCTGTATATAGGCTCTCAGCATGGATGCCTCTTAACGTTAAGTGGTCACAATGAAAAACAGCTGCAATACAAATTCCTTGGAATGAAAGGGAAAACAAACAAACATGAAGAAACTAGATATACAAAGAGTACAAGCTCCAAACTATCTAAACCAACGGCCTTACATGCTAAATTTGCCTTCATGCCTCTTTCCATTTGAATATGAGACAATAGTGGAAATAATCCTCTTAGATAAAGGGCACTCAGCACTGCACATACTAGAGGTCTCCAATGAGATCCCCCAAGTCTTCAAGACCCTTCTATATTGCTTGCATGGTTCACTTGGTGAGGTAGTTAAATATTACGCTCTACCAATGCATTTGGCAGAAATAAAAAAAAAAAAGCTGGCTGTCACTGGAATTAGAATAGCTTGGCATGCTGCTGCAATCCACTCCTCATCATTGTACAAAACTCCTCATAGTTGATTCTCCCATCCTGTAGGTTTAACAGACATCAATGCCATTTTTAATTCTGCAACATAACACTTTCAGGTTTCAATTTAGAGAAAACTTACATTATCTGTATCCACCTCTGAAATTATTTCCCTAATGCTGGCTTCATCACCCATTCCGTATTCCTTCATAGCTGTTTCCAATTCATCTCTTGTAATAAACCTGTTTAGAATGTATGGTTGAACAAAGTTTTAATAACATGAGTAAGACAGTTGTAAGTTCTCTCTAATCTAGTTACTACAATCCATCTTTAAGGCCCAGCCAAGTCAAGTGGTACCTTCACTCACCTAAAAGGCCCCAAATTGACTTTTGACATCATGACAAACCCTGTTAGTTTTCAACCAGATTTCTACCCATGTAACCATGCACATGTTGCCAATGACAGAGAGTAAGAACAAATCTCAACATGCCAACCCCAACATACAATGTAAGAAATAAGAACCAAAAAACCTGACACAAGAAAATTTCATACTTTGACATTGAAAATATTACAAGATTTGTTGTAGTTTACAGCATTTCAGATTGACTAACAAAGCAGCATGGTTCTAAATAAATTTACGTATGAAAATTACAAAATTAGTAGTTGAATAAACCAGGAAAAAATAATTAATATTAAGTTTTTATGGATAAAATAAATAAATAATTAATTATACTTAATATTAAGTTGTCAAAAAGTATATATGTTCATTGGAGAGAAGACAAGGAAATAGATCATTCTTGTTCTGAAGATTAAATATTCAAAGACAGTGGACTAGTGAGAAGTAAATCACTGATCTACAACACCATGATGTTACAATGAAACAAAAAGAAAAAGTAGCACACTCACCCGCTCTGATCTTTATCAAAATGCTGGAAGGCTTTATATAGATGTTCGTCTCTTTCTAGCTTGTGCCTATGCATGGTTGCAGTAATAAATTCAATATAATCGATTGTTCCATTTCCATCCACATCAGCCTGAAAAAGAAAGAAATGATCAACCCAAGAATTTCAGACATGTAAACTAAAAGATGAAGAAATCTAGCTTATTTTTTTCAATGCACTTATATCTTACAGCTTCCATGAGTTGTTTGACTTCAGCCTCTGATAGTTTTGATCCAAGTCGAGCCAACCCTGTCTTCAGTTCTTCATAGGTGATTGTACCACTCTTGTCAGTGTCCATGTTTGTGAACATTGCTTTCAGCCCTTTAATTTCTTCTGCAGAAAGATTCTCTGCGATGACCTAGAAGAGTTTCCAAAAAAACCAATAGAACATTTTAAAGAAAATTAAAATTAGAGCTAGCTGAAATGTAAGTTAGACAAGGATATTTTATTATCGAAATCAGCCTGTGAAAACACAAAGATAAGCGAATCAGGAATTGAAGCTGTGAGGATTCTTGCCTCCCTGCTTCTCTAGTGGATCAGAACTACCAGTAAGTGTGTCACATAAGGAGGAAAGCCATATAAAGATAATGATCTGGTTATATGAAATTAAATCTTCCAAAGAAAACCTTTTTTTTCAGTATATTCTATTCGCATATACTAATTGGTGTTAAGAGTCATGTCATTAGATCAAATTCCACCTAGGTACAACATTTTGTACGAGTGCTGCCTGTAGTAGTTGAGGAAGGGATAACAGATTCTGCTAAACATTCCATCCTGCTGACTTAATGGCAGTTTGTTCAGTCATAAACAATCTTGTGAATGAATAACTAACCTACCTTCAGTGCAAGTTTCTTAAGCTTGTTCATAGCCCTGAATTGCTTCATCCTAAACAGAACTGCACTATCTATTGGTTTGTCTGATGCTTCTCCATCTTCTTTAATCCATGGATGCTCTGGACAATCAGCCATTAAATCTCAATCAAAAGCATAGATTTGCAATAAAAATACCAAAGTAATTATCATCAAGGACACAATTTAATGTGAATTTATTACAATAAACTGATTTGTGAAGTCAAACCAATTCAACTCAACAAAATAAGCAATTGCATATTTGGAATTTTTTGAACAATGACCAAAACTTCAATCATTTATCATTTCTCATATTATCTTTGTGGAAACAACACAAACCTTATGGAATCCCTCTTAAAATTTGTATCATGATGAAAAGGTAATCTCCACATTAAAATATTTTGATATATATCAGCTTCTGTGCTCAACTTTCAAGTTATACTAAGTGAAATGCCATTTCATGGGCTAAGATAATATCATATATTGCATGTAGGACCTTACCAACAGCTAAGAAAATGGCCTTATTGACAATATGCAATAACTTAAACCTTGTGGATAATATTCCAATGACCATATGTTGCAATCATATTAAGTCCATCTTGATGATAAAAAAGGATGGAGAAAGAATAAGAAAAAGAAAACAATGAAAAGGAGGGACACACCAAGAACTTGTGCAGAGGTAATCCGTTTTTTGGGATCCTGTGTGAGCATCTTTCTAACCAGATCTTTGGCACTTCTTGAAATAGATGGCCATGGTGCACTTTCAAAGTCAATATCTCCTTTCAGTATAGCATCAAATATTCCCTTCTCCGTTTCTGCAATATCCACTGTTAGTATGCACAAATCCCAAATTTTCTGACTGAAAGTTGTCAGAAGAGAACTTCTATGTTATATTACATAAAACAAATTTTTAGGACAACACTAAATGTTTATATTGTACCAGCCCAAAATGGAGGTACACCACTGAGCAGAATATACAAGATTACTCCTGCACTCCAAATATCTACTTCCTTTCCATAACTACGCCGCAACACTTCGGGTGCAACATAGTAGGCACTTCCTACAATATCTCTGTATATCTTTCCTGCCAGGAATACCACGGAAAACCAGTTAGTCATGAATAATAGCATAAAAATGTATCTCCTAATTCTGCTTGAGTATCACAACAGTCAATATATACAAGAGAAGCATTTATAATCTGCACAAAAGTAAAGCTAAAACCAGTAAAAATATTACAAAACAAGATTAGATAGAAAACAGAGATGCCAAAAACACACTTCTAATATCTTTGATGAAAAATAGGATAAAGACTGAATGAATTAAATTCCCTTTACAAGAGAAAGCATAAACACAGAGGAATTGAGATCCAACACCAACAACAATGAAAAGAATGCCCTTTGAAATGCCTTGTACTACAAATTACAGTAAGGAAATGGCGTCCTTCTTCAGTTCTCCAATGAGATGAACATTGTAGCAGTGCTCATGATACTGAACATCTTATAATCTTGGTATGCTCCAGGAGCTCCTGATAAGCTCATTTTCTATCCATCAAGAAGCCAGTTGTTTGTGTTGTCAATGATCAACTTAGCAAACTAGTTCCTGCATGTGTTAGAAGTAGAGGATTTAAGTCAGGCAAGAATTTTTGACTGACCAAGGTTCTTGATGGAGGACCAACCAACATGTCAAACTGATGTATTACCCCTAGGAAGATCAAGGTGGAGGGTTAGGAGTTTCACAACAAAGGAGGGAGTTTTCCATATGAAGGGAATTGAAAAGGAATTGTAATGCAAAAATCAAAAGGACAAATTAGAGTAGTAATCCAAGAGAGCAATAATCCTCGAATTCTAAAATCAACGAAGAAAAGATAAAACAAAGATAACCTAGAAATCAGCATCTAGGACTGTCTCTGAATCAGCATTTAAAGATCCTATAATGAGTTCAGGGGAGTATATTCTTTATCTTTCATGAAAAAAGTTAATACTACGACAAATCTTTAAATATTCAGAACAGAAAGTAATTTTAGTTTTTTATTTCTTCCTGGGACCCATGAGTAATCTCATTGTATAACAACCTGATGTATGAGTTATACTTTTATATGCTTTCAACATTTCAGGTGTAATAAAGAAAAATTTTCCATGAATCGGCACCTAGAAGAGTTTTAAAGGAATTAGTACTTGGAAGAAATTTAAAGGAATGGTTCTAGCACCAAACTGAGGGGAAAGGGCTAAAAGCAAAGTTCCACTCCAAAATTTTAGTCCTTTTTTAAGCAACAGTATGAACCTTATAAAGTAAGTATTTCCCTAATCTAAGGACTACAAAAGGCTTTAAACAGAACAGAATGGCGAAACAGGATTGATGTAGCTGATCCCATATAGTTGGGATAAAGACTCCCAACATCATACCTTCAGATAAAAATATTTTCAGACTGAATCGGACTTCTAAAGTTGTACTTTTTGACCCATTACAACCATTTCCCAATCTAAAAGAATAAAACTAGTTTCAAAATTAATTCTAACCGAAATAAATAGAACTAAGTTGAACTCAAGTCAGCCTTAATCCCAACTATTTTCGCTAGATAGATATTGTCCTGCCACTTTGTTCTATCAAAAGCCGTGTTTTCTTTCAAATTATAAGTCTTTAAATAATTGTTTACCACATTTCCATTGGCGTTTCCCTATCTCTTTTAGAGCCTTCTACTTGCATCAGTTCACCTACATCCATGGGTATTGAACACACGGGGCAGAGTAGATTTAGTACAGTTTTGGATAACCTTAAAAAATGTTCTAGAATACCACTGATTTAAATGAAAGGACGCCAAAAAAAAAAACACTATATAACAAAGAAAAGAAAATGAATATATAACAAAGCACGAAAGGCAAAAGATCAAAGCATCTACACAGATCAACCATATTGTTGAACAATTTAATCTATTAAACCAATTTCTCATTGAAAGTTTGCCAGTTGAACAACTGAAGACAAAACTCACCTTCCTCAATAAACACAGACAGCCCAAAATCGGTTGCCTTCAACATCGCTCCTTCATCCTTGCTGGAAAGCAAGAAATTCTCCGGCTTGAGATCCCGATGCATGACGCCCATGAAATGACAGATGTGGACAACATTCACGATGGCCCTGCAAATGGTTGCGGCAGCCCTCTCAGAATAATGCCCCTTGGCAATTATCCGATCGAAGAGTTCCCCACCAGCGCAGAGCTCCATCACAAGGTGTACTGATTGCCTATCCTCATAAGCTCCCTTAAATTCTACAATGTTAGCCTGTCCGGTCAAGTGTTGCATGATCTGAATCTCCCTTCTTATGTCATCCTTATCGTTTTTACTAACAAGCTTCCTCTTCGATATTGACTTGCAGGCATACGTGTGACCAGTTGAATTCTCAATGCAAAGGTAAGTAACACCAAACTGACCTCTACCCAATTCCTTTCTAATTGTGTAATGGGACTTAACATCTTCAAAAGGCTTTCCCAAGATGGTTTCTTGTCTGTGAGTAAGGGAATAAGGAGAAGACCTAACTGGAGCAGGGGCCAGCGGCTGAGTCTTGGGCCTTTCGGGTAATGGGCGGGTCTGCTGCTGGGCAGGAGGTTTGTGCTGCGTATGAACAACTGGCTCTTGTCTTCTTTGTTGATGCCTCGCAACATCTGCCCCTGATCTATGCCCGTTTACATCTAGTTGTGAAACGTTGTCCTTGCTGAAACAATGTCCCATGTTTCTACTGATTCAGGATAGAGCACCCAGATAGGGAGTTATGGCTATGGTGACGAATTTCAGAGAAATACAACCCAACTTGGGATATCCCAGAAAAAACCAAGATCAGATATGCCAGACGGAATACAAAATCTCCTGACGGAATACAAAATCAAGAATAAAAGTGAGCTTAGGTTCTGATGGGATTAGAGTTTCTGAAAAAAGGTCAGATTAGATTTTCTAAGCCGGCTCTTTGGACCAGTGAATTTAGTCTGCTTGAAAGCAGATGAACCCAGATGAGAATTTGGTCTCCTGCTTCTGAGAGAGTTGAATTTTCCAAGACTTGGAGAAATGATTCCAGTATCTGGGCCACCACGACGGCACGACCACGGCCGGACAGAGAGACAAAAAGAAAGAGAGAGAAGGCAGGCAAGGATTTAGGTGGAGTAATTAATCAGCTCCAGTTTAGACAAATTACCTGATACTTCTGAAGAAATGGTGTGGTTAATTAACTTAATTCTCTCTTGATATTAATGCTAATTAAGAAAGAAATACTTCAGGCAGGATGACTGAAGTCTCGATTAAGAAGAACCCATCCTAGTGATCTACGGTCTACACTGTTGCCATATCATAAAAAATTCAAGATGGTAGATTGAATGAACAGGTAGGAACCTTCTGCAATGAGTCATGTCCTTATGGTGGCACCCATGACCCAACTCATAAACCGGCCTTTACGGTCAGGATTCATCCACCTGACAGTGGGGCTCAGATTTCTAAGATGGACTGAATTATAAAAACCCGAAGGTTTTTTTAATTGATATTTGATGATTATAATACGAGTAGAGAACTGAGAAGAGAAAGACGATGGTAGTGGCAAAAACAAAAGGAAAGTCTTCGCTTCGCTTGGTTATGTTTGGTTTGAAAGAAAATCTTTACAAACTTTGTATAAATTTTTCTGTTTTTTCCTTCCTTTTCCTATTTTTTTCTTTAAACCAAACATAACCATAATGGGTGGAATGGAAAAAGTTAAAAGGAAGAAATTTCACATTCACAACAGGACAACCTTGTTCCTAAAGACTAAAACCAAAAGGCCAAAAGACGAAGCAGAAAGAGACGTAAACAAGGTGGCAGAAAAGCCAATGCCCATGTAAAGCACTGAAATATTTTTAATTTTAAAATGAAATCTCTTTTACTGGATAGAATGGTAGATAGATAGATCATAGATGGATCGTGGACACAAGTCCAAAACTCCGAAGAGAATATTGGATCAGGATATTTTCTTCTTGGTGGATAGAGTTCATAATCCTAACTGAGCACCTCCTTCACGACTCTCCACTTCGTCCAAAGTCTAACAATGAAATAAAATGTAAGATATTCTAATCCAATGCACTGTGACGCCATTTTCAAGTTTTAGCTGGTCCATGGAAAAAAACTAATTATCTCAATTCTTTGTTTGACTTGACATCCATGGACTTAGTCGTGGGGCCGAACCAACTTGCCCAACTACCAATACCAAGCCCATTTTTTTGTCTTAATTCTTATGCATATAGCATATACCTAAACCATTAATTTAGGACTTTCTGGGCTGAATCGTCATCCTTGAAAGGTCTCTGTTTTTTTTCTGGTTCTGTGGGGTCATACAGCGAGGGTAGAGTAGTGTACCTCATCCCTAAACCCATAGTGAAAGCGGGATTGTCTCCGCTACAACCAGTCAGAGCCCTTACCAATTGAGCAAATTGGCACCTTCAGGAAAGGTTTTTTAAAGCTTATAACAATAATAATTAGTGGAGATGTTAGACTTAAAAAAAAAGGATTAGTTGAGATATTGATTTGCCTTGTTGGCCAGTTGGCCTTGTTTATATTTCTAATGGCATTGTGAAATGTGAAGCATATATGGATTAGAGTCAGAATTATGACCTTTCCTTACCGAAATCAGAATCAAAGCTGATTTATTAATACCCCCCGAGTTACGATTGTAACTTGATTTACCTTAAAGCTGCTGATTCAAACCTTGGATTCTAACAAAAAATGAGTTAAAATGTTATTCATGACCTGGTCAAGTGGTCAGACCCTTCAATACCATTGGCTATGTTTGCGTATTGCCGGTGAAAATTTTAGCTTCTGGTCAGACCCTTCAATACGACAACGCATTCTCTTGGATTTGACAGTAGGCCCATGAAAATTTTTTCTGGTTCTGGACACTCAATCAACCACCATTACTTATCCCTCATTTTTTTATATTAAAAAAAAAAAAAGGAATAGCTTTGGCTTCGGTTGTGTTTGTGCATTTCTTGGTCATGATCCTTGGTCAGCAGTTAGTCCGTTGGCTGCGGCTTAAAAAGCTGTATTTGTTTGATTAGATAACTTGGGAAAAAATTTGACGAGTATTTGTTAGGAAAAAGCCGTATTTGTAAATCACCAGCTCCATCTCCTACATGAAAACCGTGGATTAATCAGAGCAAGTGGGTCTTATTACCAGTCTATTTCACCATTATTTAAGGGCCATCACAACGTGCAAAGCACCACCTCTTGAATCCACTCCGGCTGTCCACTTGCCCAGTGTCCAATACATTCTAAGGCCATCTCACATCAGCTATTTTTATCGCCAAATTCTATAATATAAAAGAGATCTGAAATAATTGAATTACTTTTTGTTTGTTTTTTTTTTCCTGTGAAATTGATACAAGAATGATTGGTTCCACTTCCGTGGCATTTTGTTCATATTCAATAACTTAGGCTCGATAACAGGGATCACTGTTTCTGAGCTCAACTGTAAGAGTGAAAAATCAATTTAATAGTGGATACATTACATTGTAGTGGGGTAGCCGAGGCTACTCATAAACTTTAACCCCTGTAATTTCTATTTTCATCAATGAAATTTCTTTTTACTGATCAAAAAAAAGAGTGCAAATTCAAATACGTACAGTGCAAAGTCTTATATTTTGTATTGCTAAACCTGTATTTGTACTTCTTCCAAAATGAGCCTTAAGGTCTCTATATAGCCCAAACCAAGGTTCAAGAGTATCATGTTTCTTTCCAATGAATGATCGGAAAACAAAATCAAGAACACACTAGACCTGTTGAAAACTGCAACAGTTCAGCAGCACATGTAGCGATGGACTGATTCAGAATTTCAGATACTCAAGGATTTAAAAGACCCTAAAGCATTGAAAGGAGAAAAGGAGTTTTTACTTTCTTCACCATGTACTTATGGGATACATTCGACTTGGGACAAATACAAACAACAATGTTTTTGCCAAACAAGGACAAAAGCATAAAATATTTGCATTTTTTGAACATGTGATATTCCAGGCAATCCAACAATTGATTTCATGAAAGCTGAATTTTCTTTCTAGTATCAACCATCAGCAAAACCTATTTTGAGTACAAAACCAGCAGTGATTACCAACCTCAATGATTTGGTAACGAGATGCACAAGATAAAGCCTCTTGAAGAATTTATTCTGGGTACAGAAGGTCCAAAAGCTTACATGGAGATTCTCAACCACTCTAGGTTACAGTGAGAAAGAAACACACGGAAACAGACAGCAAATGTCACCACCATACATTCACACAACCAAGGATGAAATGTCATGGTCATTAGTTTCAGAAATTAAATTCTGAAACTTGAACAGAACATGTGACCCATCACAATCAGCTTTAATGAGACTAGCACCCCATGTTCATATTCAAACTTCGAAAGATCAAGGAAGATATTGTGCTTGATGAAAACTGAAGTTTGAATCATCATATTTGATTTATAGCTAAGAAAATATCACCCCTAAGGTTGGAAGAAAGCTTTGTTGAGTTGAACCCATAGTAAAGAATATATCACACAACCTGCACCACTAAAAAATTCCTGAAAATTGTACTTTCATCTTACAATGAAAAAGAAGGAAAAAGAAACTAGAAGCCCGGGAAGATAACATATAAACATATCCAGTTATCCTCCCTATCCAGTCAATATTATATGGCAACTTGGGTCTTAGAATCAAGTAGCAAACACCGAAAAGGAACACAAACTCCAAAGCAATCATTTTGATTCAAGGCCAAAATTTTCAGGTATTTCATGTTCCCAACTTATAGTCATCATATTCTCAATCTCTACTTAAAGGCTAAGCTCATCGCGATGCCTGCAGCATAAGGGAAAAAACTCTTGAAATGTATTAGGAGAGTTCATAAAGAACCGAGGAAAAAAAAGAAATGAAATGAAACGCATAAACTCATGTACTCATGTCTTAACTATTTACTCTAGAAACACTGAGGCACAGAACCTTACTTCAGAGGCCAGGCACTGAAAAAACAAAACATCCATGGACTCCACATAGATTGAATATGGTGAATGAATCAATCATGTTCCAGTCAAGTTTCCAACTATAACATACTTTGACACATTCTCAGGCACTAAAGATGGTAGAGAACTTTCATATGTAACCGATGATGAACACTGAAAGAGGATTTTATGTGAATAGTTACTTCTAAGCAACTCACCAGAAATGTCAGCATGTACTAGCAGTCCATCTAAATAGAACAGTTGTTTTAGTAGCTTGTAGATAAACTCTAGCATTTAAACTCATGGTTGAAAATTAAACAGACTTTGTAATACATAAACTGGTTGACATTCTGCAGTCATTCCATGGGATGAAACATGAAAACGTGAACCATTATTACAATGTCGAGAATCTTATCTAAGGTGATACTTGCCATATATCCATTACTTAAACCATACCGACAAAAGATGTATGAGTATGAAACAAAATTGAGAGTAACAGAATCTCCAAGTTTAAACAGGTTAACTAGCTTGAACCATAGTAAAGCTTCAGCGAGCTTTTGATTTCTCCACCAGGACAATCCGACCATTCCATTCAGTTTGGTCCAAAGCTCGGATCGCTGCATCTGCATCCTCATCTCTTTCCAAGGATAAAAATCCAAAACCACGGGAATCCCCAGACCTTACATACAGAAAAATAAAGATTCAACAGCAAGAGTATGAAATTTTTTTAAACCAAAACAACATGATATAATACACAAGTTCCAAGTTAAATGAAGATTTTGATTCGACCAGTTTCTTTTGAACCCAACCAAACAAAAACAAGTCAACCTCTTTAAAGTGCAATATATGCAATTCAAATCCTCAAAAAAAAAAAAAAAGATCAGGCACGGTATAAGAAAAGGTCAATATCTTGAAGGAATGAAGGTGATGCAGTCAGGTTTTATTACAGTGGATGGAATATCAAACTCAAGGTTTCAAATATCGATACAGTCTGATACACCGGATGGGGTATATCAGACTTTTAAGAGGGTGCCTATATTTATTTTAGTTTTTTTCCCAAACATGTTCGGGGGGCTTGGTATAGCGCCTGGCTATCACCTGAAACTGGTCAAACCCCAAAACTCCTTGTAGTTTGCATATCGGTGACCCACTGATACAATACGCATTGGCCAATACATTGCAAAATTTTGATGCTGCTATTGTGGAGGCTAAGAGACCTACCTCATAGCTCAAATGCTTCTCATATTGTTCATGTGACTAAAGTCTTCTCACGGTTAAAAGATGGTTTGGTGGGGACAGGTCCTACAAGCAAGTACAATAGGGCACTCAAGAGATGGGGAAGGAAGTCAAAAATGTTGGAGTCAGAGGTGTTTGGTGGGGTGGCTCATACCTCCACTGAGTTGGGACCTCATTCAAAGAATCAAAGGTTTTCTCTTCAGAGATGCAGAAAGAGAATGACGGGTCCAAAATATTGAAGGAAGTGCAGGATACCTTTTCAGGAGAGCGGGTGAGGCAAGGGTGTGTGTGTCCATTGAGGATCTCATTAAAACAGATGTAGAGGTGGGAAAGGGGCTTGGGCTTTTTTTCTCTTTTTTTTTTTTTTTTTTTTTTGGGTGGGGAGGAGCTTGCTAGAAGAGCCTTCGAGAAGTTTGAAAAGAGGGAGAGGGAGGAGAGGATGAAGAAAGTCACAGTAGGTGAAGGGGGAGAGATCTGGAACGAGGCTGATACAGGGCAGGAGGAAGTTTTCAAAGAGGATTAAGGGTGGCTTTGTTGGGTGTTTCTTTTAAGTACCTGCTGCTTTAGTTTTTCTGGGAGAGCTCGGGTTTGAAAGTTCTAGGGGTTGGAGACTTGGAGTTTTGATCTTTGGGAGGGTTGAACAATTGTTGTGGTGGTGTTTCTTGTTATAGTTTTGGGGTTGTTGTAGGGTGTTCCGGTGTTGTTGAATTGTTAGATGTGGCTTAGGCTCATTAGTTTCTTCTCTCTGGTGATATCTTATCACCTTCCTCTTGTTCTGCTTTTATTTTCTTTGATGAAATTCTTTTTCTTTTATTCTTTACAAAATAAGAATCTTTAACAGAATTTATGCTTAAAGTTTAGGCATCATTAAATTAACAGTTAATTCACACATGTACAGTCGTAGTAAAAGTCCATATTGTCAGATTTAGACCATTTACAGAACCAGGAAGGCCACTGGGTCATGGCTCAAGTGGTCTGACCACTGATTTTACCCAGTGGCCTGTGCTGTTTTATAAATAAATACATAATGTACTATGTATACTTCTTCATGTGTATTAGCTGTAGTCCAATGAGTATTTTTCTGACTTTCATTCAAATGTCTTTCAAGTCTTGCAAGTCATGTTTTTCAAAAAATATTTACACATTTGGTCAGCATAGACATTAAATAATAAAAAATAAACGCAAATCATGCCACAGTTCAATGGTAACATATTATTCTTTGTAAATAAGAGGTTATATGTTTGATTCTCCTTATTATCACTTTATAATTTATGATGAAGCAAAGACCCAGGTAAATCATTGAAAACTGGCTAGGTTGCTAAAACCCGAACAGATTTCAACAGTTTGCCCAGGTTAATAGCAGGTTAGATATTTTTTTGGGAAAAAAAGACTAAAAAGCAGAATATTAAAAACTGATTGCCCAGAGGTTCCCGAGTCTGACAGTCTGCCTGTCCACTCCAGCCCAAGTCTGACAACATTGATCCAAATGTAATTAGGTTATTGATATTGAACTAAATACAAATGTAATTAGTTTATTGATATTTAACCATGTAAGCAGTTTTTTTTTGTATTTATCCCTGTTATTAAGCCTCTGAATAATAATGCATGTTTTTTTTTCAATTTTCCTCTTCTACTAATTATCATGAGAGTTCATTGATGTTTCAAACTGCTATTTCTCCATCTTCAGGTGGTATCCTTTAGTCCAGATATACCTTTCTTGGTTTCTCCTCTAAATCTCTGAATTTCTGTTTTGTACATTTACGGTTCTGGGAATGTCACTATGTATAACATGGCAAAACTAAGTCTAAAGACTATCTGGTTTTTTTCTCCTTTGTCTTTTCTTTCTTTAAAGCCACACCTAGTCTAATTTTGTTTCTTTTCTTTCTTTTTTCTATGGATAGATGGTATTGAAGAACAACCAATATAGTGATTGATTAAGGTAGTAGTGACCATTACCCTGTAATTAAAGATGGATGATGCATATTTCATAGACCAAAAGATAGACATATGGAGGATGATGCATTCCAGATATTTAAAATATAAAACAGCAAGATGTCATAAAGGTTAGACCTAGGAATTGACGAAACTGCTTAGATGTCTGGATCAAGATCAACTTAGGAATCATAACTATCTAAATCTAGAATCAGTTTAGTGCAAGATGTTGTCACCTCTTATCCCGAACTATGCGAACATCTCTCACACGACCAAACCTTGAAAACTTCCTTTCAAGATCTCTTTCTGTAGTCACAAAGCTAAAACCTGCAACAAATAGATTATTTCCAGGTCTTCCCACTCCAGTGTTCCGGTTAGGAGGTGGTGACCAAGGTCTCCTTCTAGGAGAGCGATGACGAGAATAATACCCTGAAGGAGTTCTGCGTCTAGGGGAGTGTCTCCTCCTACAACATGCAAGCATGTTGTTAGTACATTTGAATCTAAAATGGAAAACAGAAACAAAATAAACAGTGAACAATTGGACATTATTATATGCTACAGAATGCAGATAAATTGTGGAAGGTGCAATCACTAACTACACCTTTTGCAACATATCTGTTTTTAGAGATTGAAACTCTGGTTGTGCAAACCAGATGATATAGAGATTTGGACAAAGTGATTCCAACTACTACAGAACCAGATCTAGAGCTATTTAGCAACCATGATTTTACTGCAATGTAGGGACATAGACTGTTGAGTAATAGAGGGGAATCACAAGTGGAGAGAGAAAGTGAGGAGAGGCATGTGACTATGTTAAATAAACACAAGGATACTGATAAAAAAAATGAACATGAGATTATGAGCTTATGACAAAGAGATCCAAGCAGAATTTGACAATGAGTTGTGGTGCCACGGTAGAAATGGGAGAAAATGACAAATTACTGACTGCTGTATTACAAAAAGTATGTCATCTATATCTATATATTAAAATGAAATGTGCCAAGCTGGAACTTTCCTGGTTTATGGCTTCTTCTCAAGGTCACTTGTCTTTACTCTGGTTTCTTCTCAAAAGCACTATCTTTTTTCTGATTTTTTTGAATTTTTAATTTTAAAATTGAACAAAATAACTCAAGTATTGACCAATCACCTTTAAGACTTTTAACACCCCTCATAACGCTTTTAATAATTTCTCCTCATTAAGTATGCCATTAACTCTCTCCTTCAATAACTAATGCCACAACTGCTGTATTACAAAAAGTATGCCATCTATATCTATCTATTAAAATGGAATGTGCCAAGCTGGAACTTTCCTGCTTTATGGTTTCTTCTCAAAGTCACTTATCTTTACTCTGGTTTCTTCTCAAAAGCACTTGTCTTTTTTCTGTTTTTTTATTATTTTTAATTTCAAAGTTGAACAAAATAACTCAAGTATTGACTAATCACCTTTAAGATTTTTAACACCCCTCATTAGCTGACCATCAACTCTCTCATTAACTCTTATAATAATTTCTCCTCATTAATTATGCCATTAACTCTCTCCTTCAATAACTAATGCCACTAATTCTCTCATCTCCATTACTCCATTAAATTTCACAAAATTCATTAACTTTATCTATATCTATATCCATATCAATTTAATTATAATTATATATATATTAGATATTTACATTAAATTGTAATTATTAGTAAAGATTAATTATATTGAAATTGAGATATTCAATGATCTATTATTACACTTAATAATCTACTTGCATTTAAAATTATAATCCATTTATATTCCGTTCAAAAATAATAAAAATTAATTAACCATAATAAAAATAATTTAGTTACTTAAATAAAATAAAAATAATTAATAATTAGTATTATTGATAAAAATATTTTATTAATATAATAAAAAGAATTTAATTAATAAAAGGAATAAGATAAATTAAAAACTAATATCAATTTAAAATTAATATAAAACTAATACAAAATTATCTAACAATTATTAGCTTTATAATTATTTTTTACTAATTTAAAACCAACTTAAGTTCTACTGAAAAATAAAAACTTAATATACTTAATTAAATTTAATTTTTACTAATTTCAAAAATTAATATAAAATATCAATTTTAAATATAGTTTAATTATTTTAAAATTAATTTAAATTCCATTTAAAAATAAAGAAAATTATAGAAACTTCCTTGGATTTTCTAATAATCCTATGAAACTCCCTAGTGTTTTGACCTTAACAAAARCCTCCCTATTGTTTTGAAAAAATGTGCAAATACCTTCCTTTCGTTGTTATTCCAAATAAAAAATGTTGATATAATGCATTAATATTACTTCACTTCAGCCTTTTTGCCTTACTTTGTC
>NW_010729202.1:1305678-1332214 GCF_000365185.1 Nelumbo nucifera
CAACCAGCACACACCAAACTCAGACTCAAAGACAGCACAAACAAAACCACTTCAGACCCCAATAGAACAACACCCTCTCCCGACAAAACCAACATCCAAAACCACCCTCAAGCACTCCAAACAGAAAAACCCAGAAGAATACACATTCAAATCTGAGAGAAGCCACTTGATGGAAGGAAAAAAAAGAAAAGAAAAAATGACAAAAGTTAAGACCATATCCAGTCTACCCCTTCCTGAAGACCCTAGGTCATAGTTGAGACCATCATTGGGTAATTGACCCTTTTACACATGTACAAAGATGTACTATGTTTAAATCATCAAAGAAAGTTAGCATAGTCAAAATTATCAAACAAGTTACCAAGCAAACCTCTAAACTACCACAAAATGGAAGGGCACCAAAATCATTCCTTCAACTTTCCCAATAAGCATAAGTTTCAGGTAGCACTTGCTATCACGCATTTGACAGTTATATTCCCTCTAGATACTCCAATAAATTGTGAAAGGGACAAGATACTGAGGAATATTGCTTCATCTACTAAAACTATTCATCAGATAGACTTGGATAAATGAGATGTACCCTGGAATAATCCAATGTTGTTCAAAGAGTTTGATGAAATGAGATTAGACCTTACTGGAGTGGTCATACTCATAACAACAAAGATGAGAAACCAACTCTTCACAAGCTAGCTTTTGCATCAGCTGGAATGGACTAACAGTGCACAGTGGAAGCAGTTGAAGAGAACTGCCAATATTCACTATCCAAACATGTAGAATCTTGGCCCCTAAGATACTTGATAAGAGAAATAAGGAGTGTTGGTTATTCTGAACAGCTCATTCAGGTGGCTCCAAGGATGGGAAACGGTCTCGCTGATGTTCTTGCAAAAGAAAGGGTAACTAGGAATATGTTAATTTGGGGGGCACCAGACCTAGGGTTAGTTTGTCAGGAATGATATAATCTGATTGCATAGTATGACCAGCCTTGTATTGGTGTTTTAGTATACTACATCCCAAAGAACATGGAACCACAGGTTTTATTCATATTTATTAAAAAACACTTATTAAAGTTACTGATAAAGAACATTCTCCACAAGCAAGGCAAAAAATCCCATTAACCAATCATAGCCCTAGCCATTTGAGGTCTTGAGACCTGGGAAGGGTAGACTAGATACAAACCTAACCTTTGGCATTTTTCGCACAAAGTGGCCATGCTCAAACTTTAAGTCGAATTCTCAAACTTGTTAGCCTGTGTAGTCGTATGAGACTACTGACAGCCCAAGATGTAGTGTATAATCAACAGGAAATTAAGAGGATGAGAGGAGAGAATGAGAGGAGGAAGAGAAGAAGATTTCAAAGGAAGGATTTCAGAAAAGAAGTTGATGCTTAATCTGCCGCCCCCTCTTTCTATTTATATTAATTCTGAAGTAAGGATAAGACTGCTTACATGGAAAAATTAAAATCCTAATAAAAGACAACAATTAAAATCATAATAAAAGACTAAAAGACTAAAGTCCTAATAAAAGACTAACAACTAATTGTGGATTGACACTTGAATAACTAGTAGTTGTATACGAGTACAATAGAAAGAGGTGGGGACCACATCAGTGGTTTCTACAGCCTGGTTTTTTTTTTCTCTTTTGACAGTAAAGAAAATTGTTTATTAAAGAAAAAAAGTAGTACGGTTTTCATGGTAAAGAAAAAAAGAAACTAGTACAGTCTTTGATGATAACTTGATAAGATCACCAAAACAAGATCCAAAATAAACTGAAACATCACCAGCCCGACAAATAAAATCCAGACTACTATTTAAAACCAAATTCACCTCCTAGCTTCTCAATGCAACACCTAAAAAAAGAAAAAAAGAAATGCAAATCCCCCTTCCATCCAACTAATGTTCTAACTCAAGATTACTACCACCCACCACTCCTAAAGAGAGAAGCTTGATTATCTACAAACATAGCTTTAAAACCCACTCACCTCCTCTTCCATCCCCTTACACCTTTCACCCTTCTTTACATTTTTGCAACTTCTCAATCCAACCAACTTGTTGCTATTGCACCAAGCATCCCCCCCCCCTCCTTTTGAAAAAAAAAAAAAGGACTAACTGAAATTCATTGGAGAAAAGCATGTACATGAGAAGATGTACAAAGGAGAAAACAGAGAAACACATTTCAGTTACAAGGGTAAAACATTGTCACTATACAGATCTTCCCTGTTAACCCTAGATTTTGCAAAGACCACCTGCTATTGTGTTAAACTCTCCAGGGATCCAAACAAGGTTTACATCCATGAGACCCAACAAATCTCTAGCCTTAGTTAAGTCACAAACCAACCACCAAGGACCACCATCCTTCTCCCCTAACCATTTGATTGTGTTAGCAGAGTCACCTTCAATGGTTATGCTCGTAAGACCCAACCCTATAGCAATTTGAATCCCAGTAAGAGACGCCAGCACCTCAACCTTTGAAGAGTTAGCAAACCCGATAGAGCCACTGTAAACCCAACAAATATTACCATCTCTCCTTGTGATCACTTCTCCAATACCAGACACACCCAGGTTCCTTAAAGCACTGCCATAAAAATTTAATTTCACTACCCCCTACTGAGCAGAGGAATGACCAGAGATCTGAGGGAGGAGTACAGGAAATTAGTAACATTTCTCTGCAGGTCACTTTCTGAGATTCCTTTGAACAGCTCAGAATTAACAACCCACATGTTGCAAAGGTAGGTAATGTGGGAAGTCAGGTCTTCAACTGCTTTGGCCTTGTTATCAAAACAATTGACTGTTTCTTTCTTCCCAAACACCCCATAATACAGCATGAACCACTGGTGGAGAAGGTATAAGACAAGTTGCGGAGCAACCCAACTAGCTTTTATGAGATTATAAAATGGTTCCACATTTTCCTTGATTCCTGACAATGGGTCAAGAGGTGTTCAGCAGATTCTCATCCCAAAGGCATAAGATGCAAGTATGGGGGGAGATAAAAAGTCTACCATGGTTCATCTTTTGAATGTATCATATGTATTTATTCTCTTTAGGCAAGCTTCCCAAACAAAGAAGTAGACTATAGATGGAACGTGGGAGTACCAAACTTCTGAGGGGAAGTTGGTACTAAGCTCTTTGGCTTTTAGATCCTTGAAATAGGACTTAGTTGAGAACTTGTCAGTAGGATAAAGGTTCCAAATGCATTGATCAGGGGAGAAAGCGGATATGTAGGCCTCACTTAAGGTTTGAAAGAGATAAGTGATCTTACCAAGCTCCACACCCCTTAATGGTCTTCTAAGGTTCAAGTTCCAGTTGATTCCATTGGAGGAGGAGAAAGACAAGTTGAGATGGTTGCTTCTTGATTGAGGGAAAGGTTGAAAACCCGAGGAAAGGAAATAGCCAAGGTAGCCAAAGGTCAGCCAAAACTTTATTCTATTCCCATTCCCCACTTTATATCTAATGAATGGAATAAACCCAGTATAGGTAGAGGCAATACCTTTCCAAGGGTTGGTTGCTTTCACCTGGTTCAATTGAATCTTGTTATCCCAACCGTTTGCATCCTTCCCATATTTGCTGGTGATGACTATAGTCTAAACAACACCAGTTTCAAGAGGGAATCTCCATAACCATCTACCAAGAAGAGCCATGTTCCTTTCTTTAATATAACCAATACCAACTCCTTGAGTTTACACACCTACTCCCAGCTCACCAAATGACATCTCTTTTCACCCCCACCTTCCCATAAGAAGTCTCATTGAATCTTTTCAAATTTATTATTTACATTTACAGGAACCCAGAAGGTTCTGCCTCTCATTCAGGCCCTTTAAATTCCAGCCAGCCAATAATTCTGCTACTGTTCCCAGGCTGCACCACTTAACATTTACCAGCCCACAGAAATAACAAATAAGTGAACACTGCCAAGCTGAATGGAATGGACAGTGTAAGAACAAATGCTTTGTTGTTTCCTAACCTTTATTGCAGAAGACACATGCTGTAGATGCAATGTCCATTCTTCTTGCAACCAGATTCTCAGGTTAGGCACATAGTGCAGCTCTGCACACCATAAATGAGACTTTAGCTGGGATGGGAGGGGTCTATATGGCCTTGTGTGGGAAAACCGCCCCTGTCAAATCATCTAGCATATTTAAGAAGGATTTGACTCGATATTTCAGATTTGTATCCCACTTTCAAACAAGTGTATCACAAGTGTATCTTCACATCCAGGTATAGAAAGGCATTAGTCTAACCACTGTGAAAGGTAGCTAGGTCCTTTACCTTCCAATTATTCAACTTGGAGAATACTCTTCTAAAATATGGAAAGACTACCATATCTTTTGTTGAAGTGCTAGATGCACAATCTCATTATCTCAGTGGGTAGATATCAGATTTTACAATGTTCTTCAAAAAGTCCAGGCATGCTGACCAAGTACATGGTTCAGATGTAACCAAAAGTCTGTCTAAATGCTGAAGCACTAAATCTCCATTATGTCTTTTGTTTGACCATGTGTAAGCTGGCCCACTCCAACCGAGGTCCAACAGTCCACACCTATCCAATGCAGCTTGTATATTTCTCATACATGATAAGCATGCCGGGTGACCTCCATTCTTTTCATGAGGGTGAACAATGCTATTTAAATCCCCAACTAAGCACCATGGGTGTGAAGAATTTTGCGCAAAAGAATAAAGATCATCAATAAACTTGTTTCTGCCATTGGTAGTTGGGTACGTGTAATAATAAAAAATATCCCACATTTTATTCAAAGGCCAGTTGAGGGCTCTCACCGCAACCTGATTCACTTTTTCAAATAAAATGGTAACACTAATTCCCTTTGACCATCCAAACCACAGACCACCCGATAAACCAACAGACTCCACCACATGAACATTGTAATTAGAAATCTTCTGCAGTAGTTTTTGACCCTTAAGAAGGGAGCATTTTGTTTCACAAATAAAAAAGAAAGAGGGTACCATATCCAAGCTTTCATAGTACTTTTAAAAGTACAGACAGCATTCATCTGGAATCACTCACAAACTTCATCTACTTTTTTTTTCAAGATTTGCACGCACCTGTTTAGATGGCTTTTCAATAGATTTACACCTGTACAGACAAAATCCAATTTTGTAAAGTTTTGTGAGGGATTCTCACCCACTCTACATCAATACAGTACTTCACCGAATATCAGAAAAAGCTTAAACAGAACTCCATTACTCGGAAGCAAAAAAAAAAATTAAACAGAGTTCAAGTGGCAGGCTGTCCAGATCATATGGGTCTAGTAAGATCCGTCTAGATTTGTTACCTTTAAGGATGTCATAATTACCTTAAAAGGTTTCAAATTTCTTTGATATATTGGAGTTTTAGGAAAATAGAAATGTAATCTTTTATGCTCATCACCAAAAAAAGGTAATTAACTTCAAAATTCAAAAAATGAAGTAAGATGGGTTTCCTGCCTTTCTATGCCCTAACATAGTTTCTCTTCTGTTTCTTATGGTTGATGAGGCCAATTTCAAATGATTTACTTTGTTAAGACTATTTCTTTATTCTTCCAAGTGTAGGTTTCATCCATCAACTTTTTCCTTTCTTGCTTCTTCCCTAGAAATAGAAATACTATTTTCTATTTTATCATGATGAAACCAATTTCTTACTCTTTGAGTATATTTCTAGTTACTAATTTGATTCCTGTATATTCTGTACTAATTAAGCAAGCCTTATTCAAACTTTCCTTTAAATCAACATTTCACACCATCCAGCTTTTAAGCTCTCCAAACAATGCTTCAATTAGCTTTTATTTAAGTAGATAACTCTGCACTTATGTCTCAAGTTGCATGGCTACAATACTATTTGTGGTAAAACTGATAAACTCTACATTTCAAGTCTAATCGTAATCACCAATGCGGGGTCAGGAGAGGGACAGACAGACGTATGCAGCCTTACCCCTGTACATAAAGAGAGTCTGTTTCCAAGATTTGAACCCTGGACACACATGTTGCAATAGAAGTATAGAATAACCCAACCATTGCGCCAACACCCGCCCACCCTCAATCTGCACTAAATAAATACCTATTCAAATTTAGCATTCACAGCTGAATCTTGAATTCTTTCAACCATGTTATTCAAGTTGAAAACAGTGTCAATATTTTCAGTGGTGCAGTGAAACTCGTTTCTTGTATAGTCTGTGATTCCTAAACGAAAGTGGTGAGCATCATAATGATCAAAGAAAAGGTTATGAATATCATGGATATCTTTCATGACATTTGACGACGTATATGCTCATCTGAACCTTAAGTACTAGAAAAGATAGTCCCGACTCACGACAAGTAACTTTTCATCCAGGCCTCTTCGATGTAGACCTCCCGGCAAACTGTCCCAACTCCCAATTCTTTTTTTTTTTTTTTTGACGGCAGGCAAACTGTCCCAATTCAATAATGATATTTATACTGGACTTTCATCCTAGCCTAATATTAAGATTATTCCAAGATTAAATATTTGGAATAGTAAGTGCATTATTTAATATTTCAGGGGCATTTACTTTAAGCAGCAACCAAGCTAGTCATCTAGACAAATGAATAGAAGTCGCTGGTTAATTTTACGAAAGAATAACAATCACAAGGGAATACAAATGAAAAACCAAAGTGTTATTTTATTGAGAGAACATCTGCATAGATTTCGCATTGTTAGCTCATAAATATTGTCCACTCTGCAAACCCCAATTGCATTGGTAACTTTAATTTCTCCCGTTAACGAACAGATCTTCCACAGAACTACCCAAGGCTTACCCAGAACACGCCCTAGATTTAATGTTTCTCCGATCAAGCTCACACCGTTGCACGTTTCTTACCTTGGCGAAACTGGAAACAAATTATTTGAAACAAGACAGACCTAACAGCCCAATAAAAAACGATTTTTTCGTCAAAGAGGGCTGATAAACAAAATAATAAAGGTTTATGAAATTGCAATAGGTCATAGATTGAATAAAAGAAAACCCAGTTACCGTAAAGAACTTCATGAAACTGAAACACAGATGATTAAGATTACCTGCTCTGAGGATTTTTAGTTGACTCCAACGATGATTAAACAGCGGTTTGTTGCTCTGGGTGCCTGGGTGGAGGTTGAGGTCGTCAATACGAGAGAGAGAGAGAGGGGGGGAAGAGTGGAAGGAAAACTGATCTAAAATGCTAAATTGAATGGGAGTGGCGTGTGTAGGGGCTATAGGACGCATAGTTGCGATCGGTGTCTAGGGACCTAACCCACCAGTCACCACGTGGTGAATTTTGAAAAGAGCATGTCCCACCACCGAGACCGAATCTGCTCCTTAAGACGTCTCACACCGATCTTACACGCACATCCTATCAATCATGCATTGAGAATCCTATAAGTAATACTTATAAGTTATTATTCACGGGAAATATTATTAATACCCGATCTGAGGCGCGCATTTGTGAGGAGCAGATCCCGTTTCCCCAGCAC
Organism: Nelumbo nucifera; assembly: GCF_000365185.1. The sequence goes on from NW_010729202.1 coordinate 1,313,127, forward strand.
CATTTAATGGGCTATCATCCAAGACCAAAAATGCCTCCACCAAATATCAGCGTTAGGGCTGTTCATGGATCGGGTTGGGTTGGTTTACTGAGGTTTTTTCAATCGACCCGATCTGGTGGGATTACCTGAACTTAAAACTGAAACCGACTCAGTGTTAAGCAAAACCAATATAATCGATTTGAGTCGGGTTGGGTCGGTTTTGACTCTAAATTCAACCATGCTTGATAGAAACTCGACTGCAATATATATGTGGAGACTGTGGCACCACAATATGTGAGGTAGTGAATGCGGGAAAAGCCTTGTTTTTGATAAATAGGATATACCTCTAGTCCATAGTTTAGACTTTGGAGAGGAGAAGAAGAGCGAAACCCATATATAATAATAATGCCTATTATAGAGGTATATATGTTATATATCTTTTTAGTAATTAAGTTTTATCTCCCAAACCACCAACCTATCCCTTTGATTATATATTCATTTTGAAGTTTAATTGTCTTAATTGGGATTTGGGTGAATTCTGTAAGGAGACTTCAAGACAGTTAATTACAATCATTAATCTAGTCAATGTAATAGATTTGAAGAGGGACAATTAGTTATGGGGGCTTAATTAATTTAAACTTCATAAAGGGACAATTAGTCAGTTCGGTTCGGGTTGGTTTCAGTTTTCACACAAGAAAACTGAAACCGACCTGAACCATCGGTTTATGATGTTTTACAACCCGAAACCGACCGGTGTTGAAGATAACCCGGCCAACTCGGGTTGGGTCGGTTTGGTCAGGTTGGGCCTTCTTATGAACAACCCTAATCAGCGTGACCAAATGACGCGCTATGTTTCTTCGTTTTGATGGAATACCTCATGGGGAGGATCTCCTTTGATGGGTCCCATAACTAAAGGGAGGGCCCACATGATGTCACGGTAGCAAAAAAAATTTTTTTTTTTTGGAAATTGTCTTCATCATGAGTTTTTAACATTTCCCTTAAACTCATCACAACTTTTCAAAATGTCTAAAACTCACCATGTCACTAAGTTTTTATTTTCTAAAACTCACATTCTTTTAGTGCATCATTAGTCCGTTAATGTTTCTTAACAGAGGTGTCCATATCAGCATAAATAACAAATTTTATGACCAAATTACCCTTGAATGGCATGTTAGAGGAAAAATGGTCTTTTCAGTTTTCAATTTTCTTGTTTTTGTTTTGCATTTTTAGTGTTTTGTTATAATTTCTAATGTTTTTTATAATTTCTGTTTTTTTACATTTTCTATTTTCTACAATCTATACTTTTTCCTGCATTTTTTTGTTATTTATTTATAATTTTTGTGTTTTTCTACAATTTTTATTTTCTGATTATGTTTCTCAATTTCTATAGATTCTATAATTTGAAATTAATTTTTTATTTGTTTGTAATTTTTATATTTTTTGTAATTTCTATATTTTTATGTATTTTATATTTGAAAATATTTTTTGAACTTTTCCTTTTTTTCATGTCTAAATATTAAAATGGTAATATATTAACACCTGTTAATCTGTTTAACGTCAACTTAGTGACATGGTGGGTTTTAGACATTTTGAAAAGTTGTGGTGAATTTAAGAGAAATGCTGAAAACTCTTGGTGAATTTTAAACAATTTCCTTTTTTTTTTGCAAGCAATAGCTGTGATGTGCTGAAGGTATGATACTCGAAGAGTGTTACTTATTTCACTATTTGATTTCATGCTGATATAGGGCTTGGTATAAGAAAACTTAGCATAAAGAGTCGTTAAATACAAAAAAAGATATTGGGATTTATAAGGAAACTCAAATAATTAAAACTTATAATTAATGAAAGAATGTAATGTTGTTTAAAATAATTAAATTTTTATTTTAATAATTTGTTATAAAAGTGTTTTGTTAATTTAGTAATTTGGATTAATTATATTAATATTTTTAATAAAATAATAAATTATTGCTAATTACTTAATAAAATAATTATTTTTTTCATATTATTTGTTAGTGTTCTATTTTATTTATTTTACTTTATTAATGATTAAATGCTTCAATTTTTTGTAAAAATCACTTAAATATTTAAAATATATAAAGATCAATAAATATATAAAATTAGGCTATAGTCATAACTAAATTAATCTATAGTTAACTTCTTCTAGTCATAATTAAATTAATCTAAACCCAAACTAAGGTTTAAAACTTTGGATTGATCCTAATCCTGACCCAACTCACCCAAGTTGCATGCGTCGTAACATTTGTGATAGGATTGAACCAAATTGAATGCAACCCATACATGCATTATTTCTAGGGGTTCTTTTAACTATTTTTAGATGATATTGATGCCAAGGGAGCTATGAAGGATGGGCTACCCCCCATTGTGTAGCCTAATGAAAACTTTGGTAGTGTATTAGAAAATTAATGTTGTTTGGCCTAACCCACCCACACTGTAAGGTTTTGTTTGGTTTGAAGGAAAAGGTAAGGAAAGGTAAGGAAACCTTTATAAGTCTTGTATAGGTTTCCTTACCTTTCCCTTCCTTTCCCTACTTTTTCCTTCAAACCAAACATAACCTAAGTGTAATAATATTTGTTTGAGCCTATAGGTTTGCCCATGTTAATTATAAAATTATGTTTCTTTATAAATTAAAAATTTTATTTAATTCTAGTCCAGTATTAATATATATATATATATATATTAATATAATTTTTGTAATTTAAATAATATATATCATATATGCATATAACTTCCAAGTTAAGCTTATTAGGGGTTGCTTAGCTTGGGCCCTATCCGTTAAGGCTATCATTGGACTCCAAAAGTTCGATACCCAATTAGACTTTGAATCCAATTATCTTGGATTTGGATATTAGAACGAGCATTTGATTAATAATTTGATTGGATGTGGATTTAACCCCATCCAATTTGATTAAAATCCACATCTAACAAAAAATTACTGTTTTGTATATGTAGTATAATTATTTTCTACACATAGATATTATGTATAATTATACATAAATGCATTTATACTTTAAAATTCAAAATCCAACATAATAAAAATCAGATGTGGATGCAAATCTATAAATTTCATAATCGGATGTTGATGTGAATCTAATATGTTTACAGCCCTACTACCCACATTATGTGTGGGCTTGGTGTATATTTGAGATAGACCTAACTTAAAATAAAATAGTTGCTTAAGCATAGAAATTTATAAATCTAATCAGGTTAGGCCAAATTATAAATAATTTGTTACTTTTTATTACTAATTTTAATTATCCTATCAATACTAATTTTTATTAATTTCTTAATTTTTAATATTGTTAGGTAAATTTTGCTAAAAATTAATATTCTTTATTAATTTTTATTACTTTTACAACCTTACCACCTACATTATGTGTGGGCTTGGTAGATTTGAGTTAGACCTAGCTTAGAAGAAAATATTTGCTTGAGCCCAAGGTTGGGCTAAGTTATAAATGGTCATCCCTAAGTTGAAAGATCTTATGATATTATTTTAATTAATTTTTATAATTGTTACATGGAATGCAAATGGTTTATTTTCTTATGAATTTTAATTATCCTATTAATATTGTTTACATTTAAATTGAATTAAATTGTATTTTAGTTTTTTAATTTATGAACTACTAATTTTTATTGATTTCTTAACTTTTAATAGTTGCTAGATAAAAGCTTGCTAAATTTTAATATTTTTATTAACTTTAGTAATTTTATTAATTATAATTATTAGGCTTTAAGTTATATATAGATTATTATTATTATTATTATTATTATTATTATAGTTGCTAAAAAATGGATCAAGATAGACCCGTTTAACTTGTCTTCTTCGTATAAATGATAAAACAAGTTCTACATTTTAAATTTTCATTAATATTTCAATGTATCCTCTATTTTATATAAGTCTCTTGTGTAGTATGGGTACTATGTATGCACAATAAAGGTTTCAACTCATAAAAAATATAAATTTTAACAATATTATTAATTAATTAATTAAAAAACATTAATACAAAGCTATCTAATAAAATAAAAAGAATAAACAAAATAAAATACAACATTAGAATGCAGGTTCTATTTGCAATATATCAAACCCATGTTTAAATCATAATATTATTAAAACTATCAATTAATTTTTTTATATTTAAATTTCTTATTTTTATTAATGTTTATTAAGTTTGATTTTTAAGTGGAACTGAAATGTTTTTTAACTTTTACTAAGTTTTGTTAATATTTATTAGTTTTAAGTGGAAGTTTAGTGGGTTTTTAAGTTAATAGTTTTGAAAATAATATTTTTATTTTTGTTGTTTTATGTTTGATTGTTTAACTTCAACCTATTTATATTATTTGACTTATTAATATTTTAATTTATTATGCTGTATTCTATTCTTTCTCTCTCTAATAGTATGCAGCTTTATTAATCTAATCAAAATAGGTAATGATTACTTTTTTATATTTTTAAAACAAAAGGAAATATGAGAAATAGAAAAAAATAGAGAAAATAGATAAATAGCTTCTCTCAAAGGAGAGACATGCTGACATGGACTGTCCGATATTATTATTATTATTATTATTATTATTATTAGTGCATATAACTTAGGATATTAGGCTAAACTTAGGGCCTATTTGTTTGCTCTAACATCTGACATCTAAAAGTGCAATAATTACATTAAGAGGTATATTGGTATTGGTGAACTTTTCTTTCCTCCGAATTCTGAATATAAAGAATGTTGTTCCAAATTTTGAATTCTGAAAATTGTCGAATATCTATTTTAACCCCATATATGAAAATTTATGTTTGTGTTTTTGGGGGGGGTATCATTAGAAAACAAAAGGTTGTAAGATTCCTCTTTAAGAGAGAATGGATAAGAGGAAATGAACACCAACTTTTTCTCTTAAAGTTATAAGATTCCTTTTAAGAGATAAGAATTAAAAGGAAACGAACAGGCCCTTAGTCCACCCCATTCCATATTTAGTTTGTGTTTCAAATTTTGTACATTACGAATTTAAGTATTATGTATCACATGTTAACTTTGTTGTTGTAAGGCATATGAATTTATGCATTACATGTTAAATTTAATAATATTTTGAATTTGGATAATTGATTGTTGATGTGTCTTTTACATGTTTTAATGAAATAATTAAAAATTTTAATGTATATTTGTGTTAATTTTCTTGTTTATTGCTTATATAATATAATAAAAATAACAAGAGAAATAAATATGGGTTATGGGTCCAACCTACACACCCTCAAATGCTTAAAGGGTAAGGTTGGGGAGGATTTTGCATTTTTCATGTATGGGAAGGGTTTGGATTCTAAAAATTCAACCGGCTACAGATTTTGGGGAATGTACAAATTGGGAGGCTTGGGGAAGTAGGGAGGGTCTAGAATTTATAAAATTCTTCTTGAACCTAACCCGTTGTTAGTAGCATGGAAAATTAAATTCATACATTTTTTATCATTTTTTTAAGTTTGCGTAACCATTAGAATCTTTGGCATATGATATTGTACACGGTTAAACCTCTTCATCATTGAAACTAGACCCCACATGCACTAAACAAGGCTCATACCCATTTACGAGCCAATGTAGTCCAAAACCATCATTTGCAACCTCCTTACCCGAGTGTTCATATTCTTTTTCTTTTTTCTCCTATGTTTTTACATTTAGGGTTCAAGTATGATGCTAGAAAAACTTATAACCGACATCATAAAAGTAATAACCAATTAGTGGGTTTTCATCAGAATTCATTGTGGTTGATTGGTAAAAGCCTTTTAGGTATCATGAATTTTTAGCATCAAAGGTTTTACCTTTAGTGTTTATATCATTAAAATTTCAACCAGTCATGTTAAAAACATTCTACAAAGGTGTACTTTCATGTTTCATAAGATGTACTTACCATTAAGGGGGTGTTCGCTTTTTGGATTTTAAGAGGGGGGAAAGTTGATCAATGGAATTTTGGTTCCCATTGACCAAGAAACCCATGTTCGTTTTTTCAAATTTTTGTGGGGATTAGGGAAAATTTATTTTCCTGGGTATATACATCTCCAAGGTGGGTAAATAACTTTCCCACCTAAGGAAAAATTATCAACACTTTGATGAGACAAAAATGCTCATTTTAATAATGGATTTTTATGGCTATACGCTTACCTAGGTAAGTGTTTCCTAGGAACCACTTGCTCGGGTAAATAACTTACTGAAAAGAGAACAGGGCCTAAAGATTTTAACAACATTAAATATTCAATTATAATATGTCATTTTATCATTAGTTATGCACCATAAATTTTTTTCTTGTACCGTTGAGTAAAACATGAACACCAATACCAACTAAAAGATTTAGGCTCCAAATTCACTTCCTATTGTTTTCTTTCTTCATTTTTTTGGAACTACTAGATATCAATGTATTAAAAAAGGATAAAATAAGAAGATGTGGGGCATCCTAATTTCATATTTCAAATCCATACACCCACTTGTAAAATCCACAGTAAGGCCCACTTGATTCGCATCTAAGAGTGGAATCAAAATCTCCAAGAATCGAAATCATCTTTTTCTGATGAATGTTTGGTTCAGTTGGAAATTGGAATCAAATTTCGATTGTTATTATTTGGTTGAACTAGAAGTTAGAGTTGGAACCAGCCAAATTTTCCAATTGTGTCCCTATTACAAGAAGAGGAAGAAGAAGAAGAAGGAGGAGAAAGGAAAGGGGAGGAGGAAGAGGGAGAGAAAGAAGAGGGGAAGAAAGAAAAATGAAAAGGGAAGGAAGAATATGCCACTGCTGTTAATAAAAAAAAGTGATAAGAAAATACAACCCATAAAAAACGCAACCTATTGAAAATGAGGAAAGAGACCTTGAGCACAGGAGAAAGAAGAAACCTCACAAATTTGGAACACCAACAAGGGAGGATCAAGCCTTCAACAAAGATACACCCCTTCAAATTTAAAACTCCCCTAATAAAACATGGGATTGGGGTTAGAGAGTTGAGAGATTGCCAAGGTCAACATCCTCCAAAGGTAATCAAAAACCAAAATTTATTGGTGGAGGCGGCCAATAACCCCTCCCTCAAAACTGATACTAACAGCTAACAAACAGTAAAGAACAATGTGCCAACAAATTCATCCCAAATTGGATTTGAATCTCTTTAGTTCTTTCAACAAAAACTGTCCCAACATAATTGGTGTCTACACATTTGACATTTCTCAATCTTATGGTAAGATGTGTGAATAAAGATCATGTTAGAACTATGTTTCGATGGTTTTTGTTGGGAAGAGATCCCAACACTCCCAAATCACATACCAAATGGAATCCAAATCTTCTGAATGAAAATAACAATCCATAAATATTAGAGTTGGGATTTCTTCTCACAAAATCCTTCTCTCACCCACCTTGCAACCGCACATTGGGAATATCTCCCTATTTGTATACATGTTTTCATTCATGGGGAGTTGTTCCCAATTCATGGCTGCAAGTACTGTGAGGTGGCTGTGAAGACCATTCGGAGAAAGTTTGGATTTTAAATGCAAACTTAATTGTTCCCAATCAATTAAAAGGACCTTGTAAATACCACTAAAAAATTAGCCTTCAACTCTAAAAGGAAATTTTCTCCCCATAGAGCATGCCTCACATGTGCAACACAGCACATCCCAACTGTGCATTCCTAATGCATGTTGAAATGTGAGTGTGGGGCGAGCTGTGTGGGGAGCCAATACAATCTCCCCTAAAGGACATTAAAGTTCAACTAAGGCCTCCCAAAAACCCAAAAGTAATGCTAAAAAAAACTTGCCATCAAGCTCGTTGCAGATCCTAAGTCATCAAAAAACTAATTGCTGGCCAGAAAAATAGCAAAAAGCAACCATTTAGCACTAGTGCCAACCACAACAGTACTGTTAGCTTTTTGTGCCTTTTTGTGAAAGCTAACAACATGGTTTTATTTTTGAAAACAAAAGCAATTGCCACATGGTTTATTTTGGAAAAATTTCTTAAAGTATTCCTAAGTTTTACGAAATTGATTAACTCTATCCTTATTGTTTATACATTGTCTTAAAGTACCTCTAAATTTTCTGACAATCGACTAAATCCTCTCTTACTTTTAATGTCTTTAATATTTCATCAAAATCTATTCACATCTAACACCATATGATGCATATAATTTTTAAAAATCCAATATTACCTTTTTTAATCAATTTTACCCTCCATTTTTCTTTAAATTTTCAAAATATAGTTCAACAAACTTCAAAAGAGATTTCGACTTAGCATCAACAAAATTTGAAATTTTAACATACCCACCCATGATACACGATTTCCTTTTTCCCTCCTCTCCTCTTTCCCCCCGTGTCCCCCCTCTCACCTAATGCAAGGAATCGTAGGAGTACAGACTTTATTGTTGGTCATTACAACTCTCATGTCAGAACTGTCAGAGTGCACGGACTTTCACATTTTGCCTCTTGATAATTTTGTTTTAACATCATTTGGCATGCCTCATAATAATTTTATCTTTAACTCAAAAGGACTTAAACCTGTCAGGCCTAATCCATGTTGCCTGGTAGAGCATAGGTTACAACTTACAATGAGGCAATCTCTATCTAGGGCTGGCAATGGGGTGGGTTTGGGGAGAGTTTTGTAAATTATACATATTATTCACCTTCCTAAATCTTCTAACCCATACTCGTCCCAAAACCCATAGCAAATTGGATTTTGAGAATCCAAACCCTCCCTGCACATAAAAGTGCAAAACCCTCTCCTAACCTACCCTGCCTGCATTCAAGGGTAGGGGCGGGTTGGGTTTAAAACCCTCATCTAATTTCCTATTATTTCTTGTTATATATGGGCAATAAATAAGTAAAACAACACTAATAAACATCAAGGTTTCTAATTATTTGATTAAGACATGTAAGAAACACATAAACTATCAATTATCATTCACATAAAATTCAAAATATTATTAAGTTCAACACCTAGTACATAAAGTTTATATGCTTTCCAACAATATACAAGTCGGGGAGGGTTAGGTTTAGCCTAATACTGTACCCTACCTATACTTGTACGGATTGTAGAATCCCAAAACCCGTCACTTAAGCAATAAAACCCACCCTATTGGGAAGGTAGGGACGGATAATACCCACTGGATAGGGTAAAAATTGCCATACCTATCCATCTAATCCCATAGCTTTCTAATGGATCCTCTTCTGCCATCAAAAAATGGGTTTGCTTAAGGACTGATGTCCTTATCATGTTGTCATAGTTCACCATTATGTTTATCTACCAAAGTAAATATCTAAAATTATCAGAAGATGTTAATGGACAACGAGAGCGAAAAAGGAAAAAGCCAAGACATCAATAAAGTTGGGTATCCCCACTAAGAAATTACTTCCATTGGCATAGTTATTGTATTGATCTATGAAGACTTGAAGAGTTAAAAGAGACAGGTCAAAATGGGCAGAAGTTGGATATCCCCACTAGTGGTAAATTTGCACAAAGTGAATTTGGCGTTTGTACTTGAATACTCTGTTTTGGAATTTAAATTAGTGGGATTCAATTAGCAAGAGTTCTTAAGCATCTGCATTGGAAAACATACAAAACAAGAAATGCAAATCAAATAAACATGTATATTACAAAATTAATAAAAATCAACATTATAGTTGTATCCAAGTTTATACGGCTGACTTGCTCACAAGATTGAGAGCCATGGAGGCCTTAAATCAAGGAAAGCAATAGCCCTGTAACCCCTGCATTATCACTGATATTCCCATTTATATATTGTCCTTTGTGTGTTTTTAGAGGCTTCATAGCAATGTAGCACATGATGCAAACAATGCTAACATTATAGTTGTCATTTGTCATTGGATGAAATTTATAGGTTTTGGACCCATCTTCACCTATTAACTTATATCATCATAACAACTCAATTCTCCATAGTTCTCGATTGCTTCAGAAGAAAAAAAAATCATCTATTAAGACCCATGAAATCCAAAAGATCAAATTTCACATCAAAAATTTCAAAAAGAAAAAAGTGCAATAAATTCCACATTGTGTTCTTCTTGGATAAGAATGGAGTCAATGGATTAGGTTCAACATTTGCCTTATGTTAAAGAGAATTGACGGGGCAATGAAAACCAAAATAGAGCATCCCCACCATCCCAAAGGTTGTGTGGGATGGTGGAATTGTGCACCATCTTTTTTTTTACTACCCATTTGATTCCTAAAAGAATTGTGGAAAGGTTGTGTGGGATGGTGGAATTGTGCACCATCTTTTTTTTCCTACCCATTTTCATCTTTCTGTTAATAGACGCTAATGACAAATGCTAACGATGGGGATGGTTTAGTCAATTGTTAAAAAACTTAGGAGTACTTTATGTTAGACAGTTATGCCTTTAGCTCCAATCATATTGATGTATCTTTTGACATTTATTATAAATGAATAAAGTACATAATTGATTCATGTCAATGTGGTGTGTTTCTGTGTAAAACCCTTAAACTTGACACTTATGAGACTTGTGTTAGTTTAGAATTTTCATAGCCGTTGGATAGATCTGGGGAGATTTATCCTGTCAAGGCTGACATTGATGTGCCGCCAAGTTGGTTGGGGTGGCTTGTCTCAACTGCCAGGGTGAGACCTGAGGTACATGTAGTGTGGGTTTTCTTGAAACCTTGAACCGGACCAAAATTCTAATATTGCTCTGGACCTTGGAGATAGATGGGCAAAACTGAAATGTTTCACCTGGCCCCTATACTCGATTATGGTACTGCACTAGGTGTCGGATTGAGTTGTCTTTGATATGCCAATCAATGATCCTTAGAGGGGGTCAAAACCTAGGTATGTTGGGACAGTCTGAGAATTCATCTGAGTGGGTGATCATAGTGACAGGATCAGTCCCTTTGTCGGACAAAGTGGATGATCGGAAATTCACTCTCTCTGATGGAAACCTAAACTGCCGGTAGTTTATTTCAATCGTTGAAATTTGTTTTTGCAAATATATATATATCAAAATGTTTTGCAAAATATTTTAATTCCCGAGATCCATGTGAATAGAGAGTGCAACACTATTTCTTGTAGCCGAGGGAGAGGTCCTCTCTTGTCGGGTAGTGTTTGATCATTATGGGTTGAGAGGTTAAGTGTAAGACCATTAGGGGCAATACCTGATGGGCTAATATTGCATCTGTCCACAGTCCTTGGGTATTCATAAGGTGGCTAGACCCAATGACCATTTAGTGTAAATGTTGGGCCCATTAAGAGCCCATGGTAATGGAATCAGGGGTTCACTATGTCCTATAGTGAATTCGGCAGGCCTTGTAACAAAGGCTGGGCTGAACCCATGTGGCTGATGCATAGATTAATGTTTGGGTCCCACGCCATACAAAGAGAGCCAACTGGGTAGTAGGTTAAGAGGTTAAGTGAGCACATAAATTTAATGGGCCTAAAGCCCAATTCGAATTGGGCTTAAGTCAGTTAATTAAAAGGAGGATAGATAGGATTTATAATCTGATTAGGACTAATTGAAGGATAAGATAAGTCTTATCCATTCAAGAGTCCAGATCCAAATATCAGATTTGGATTAAGGAACTCTTTCCTAATTGAATTAGGAGGCTGATCCTGAGAAGGCTATAAATAAAGGGGGAAAATTCCTCAGTTACACAACACAACAATCTGTAGAGTTCTTCCATATTTTTGCCGCCCCTACCCAATTTGATCTCCACTTGTGGGAGTGGTCAAGAATTGTTATTGATATTGCTTCTTGGTAGAAGAAGCAATTTGAAGTCGTGCTCATCAGCCCTCTACTCCATTCTTGCTGAAGAATTCGGTTCTAACTGAATAGCCGTCTTGCTGATCTTGCTTCACTACACACTATGTCATGTTTAGTGGAAGCGGGTTTTGGTTTTCTCCTTGGGCGTGAACACCTTCATTAGAAGTTACTGCTACTTCGTATCAGATCTGGTTCAATTTGATTCAAAATTGATCATTGAAAATGCAGTTTTCTAAAATAGGGAATGTGATTCCCATATGGGAGAGAGAAATTTTTGAAATTTTGCCCTACCTTCCTGCAGGATTCGGCCATCCATAAGATGGATCTCTCATGCCTACACGTTAAGACAATGTTTTGTGAAGCAGGTTCTCCTACATGTTTCTTTAAATGAATACTATAGTCAAGAGGTGTTTTAACGGGTTTGCAATCATAGTGTTCAAAATTTCTAAGAATATTCTCTACATAGTGTAATTGGGAGAGAATAAAGTTTCCTTGTTGTTTATGGATTTTAATCCCCAAGATTACATCAATTTCACCCAAGTCCTTAGTATCGAATTTAAATATTAGAAATTATTTTGTTTCCTTTACTATCTCTAGACTTGTTCCCATTATTAGCATATCAACAACATATAAACAGATCATGACTCCTTTATCATTTACAAACTTGCTATAGACACATCTATCAAAATCATTTATGTTATATCCATTAGTTACTAAAACATTGTCAAATTTTTTCATGCTACTATTTTGGAGCTTATTTTAAGCTATACAAAGACTTAATTAATTTGCATAATTTATTTTCTTGTCCTGACATTATGAAGCCTTCAAGTTGCTTAACATATATTTCTTCCTCTAATTCCCCATTTAAGAAAATTGTTTTCTCATCCATTTGATGAACTACTAGTTTGTAAATGGATGCTATAGCAAACAAGACTCTAATTGTACTTAACCTTGCAACCAGGGAGTAAGTGTCAAAGAAATCATCTTTCTTTTGTCTGAACCCTTTAGCAACTAATCTGGCTTTGAATTTATCTATTGTACCATATGGCTTTAATTTTTTCTTAAAAATCCATTTACAATCTAGTGCCTTAGTTCCAGGTGGGAGATTTACAAATTCCCAAGTGTGATTACTGACTAAAGAGTTTATTTTACTTTTTATGGCTTTTTTCCAAAATACTGCATCAGGTGAAGTTACAGCTTCTTGATAGGTTACTGGGTTCTTGTCCACCAGAAATGTGAACATTTCATCCCCCAAGTTTGTTTCTTTTTTTTGTCTTTCACTTCTCCTTAAGTCTGGTTCTTGATTCCTAGAATCGATGTTGTCTTGACTAAGTGAAGTACTGATTCTTTGAGCATTCAATTGTTTTTGGTTTCTGTTTTGGATTTGGGAAGGTTCCCTATTTATTATTTGTTTCTCCAAGGAAAAATGTGCTCAAAGAACTCTGCATCTCGGGACTCTGTTATTGTGTTGTTTTTTACAACATTATCAATTGTTTTAATTACAAGGAATCGATAAGCTGCACTGCTTTGTGCATATCCAATGAACACACAGTCACAGATTTTCGGTCCCAATTTATTTCTTTTAGGTTTAGGTATTCCAACATTTGATAGGCAGCCCTAAACTTTTAGGTAGTTCAAATTAGGTTTTTTGTTATGCCATAGTTCAAAAGGTATTTGTCATTTCTTCTTATATTCGGTCTCTCTATCTATTCTCAGTCTTTTTATTTTATTTCCTAACTGATTTTCTACTTTAGTCTTGTAGTTTATAAAAGTTTGATCAACCTCATCTTTTGATCTAAATAAGACTATTTTTGCATATTTGGAAAAGTCATCTATAAAAGTTATATAATATCCTTTTCCTTCTCGAGCTTCATGATATTTAAGGTCTCCTAAATCACTGTGTATAAGTTGTAATAATTCAGTTTCTCTTTATACACTTTTCTGAGGTTTCTTAGTAAATTTTGCTTCTATTCATATTTGGTGTTTTTCATTTGTAAAATTAATAGGAACATTCAAAACTCCTAATTTACATAACCGTTTTAAATAAAGATCACTACGATGTTCTAATCTAGCATGCTAAATATCAAATTATTTAACAATATAAGCAGAAGAAGAAGCATTCTAATTCATAATAATATAAGAAATATTCAGTACAAACAATCCACCAACATTGTATCATTTTCCAATAAATACATTATTTTTAGTTAACACAACCTTGTCTGCTTCAAATGTGAGCTTTAATCCTACTTTGTTGAGGAGTGCTCTCGACACCAAATTTTGTCTGATCTTTGGCACATGCAACACATCATTCAACATCAGGATTTTTCCCAAAGTCATTTTTAGGAGCCAGATGACTTTCGAAGTTTATGAGCTTCCCATGAAGATTTGCTCTCCCTCAGACTGAGTTGTGTACTCATAAAAGGAGCTACGGTCTCCACATATGTGCTTGGTAGCACCAGTGTCCAATACCCACTCCTTCGGCTTATCAACTAAGTTTGCGTTAGTTACCATGGTTGCAATAACATACTCAATCAAATTGACTTTCGGTTTCCCAGAGTCTTTCTACTTTCAGTACCGATAGTCTTTCTTGTAATGCCCAGGTTTGCTACATACATAGAAATTTCCTTTCTTTTGTTGCTTATTGAATTTCTGATTATTCTTCACATTTAGATTCTTTTGAATTTTGTAGTCGTTTCATAAACCAGATTGGTTTTGGAAATCTGATCCCCATCTTTCTTTTTGTTCTTTTATTCTATTTTAATTTGGACCACTACTTGATCCAAAGTAGTGCCCTTCCTTTTATGCTTCATACTTGTCTTGAAATCATTCCATGTATGTAGCAATTTCTCTATGAGAGAACCAACAATGAATTCATCTGGCAGCATCATGCCTTCCCTTGCCAGTTCCCCCACAAGCACATGAAACTCACCTATTTGGGCAGACACGTCCATGTCTTTTTTCATGGTGAAATACAGGAAATTGGCAATCACATATTTCTTATTTCCAACATTTTTCAGAGCATACTTGTTGATGCTGCGCAATCCGAGTACTCTTAGCTGGCAGTTGACTGGCTCCTAGCTGGCGACGGACGGTACCTAAGAAGAAGGCGGTGAAGGATTCCCGGGGGACTTGCCCGGTGGGAATACTCCGATGCTTAAGTTAGAATGCTGGAGAAAGCAATAAAGAGTGCAAAGAAAGCTAAGAGTGCAGGTCACGCTAGATCACTAAGTGTTCGAGATTAGCTCGAGATAGAGATCAGATATGTTCAAGATGTAAGATATAAGATATCTAATCTTTTTTCCCCTTCGACCATGGGGTTCTTAAATATGAGCGTTCTTGTCAAATCGGGCGTAMCCGCCACTAGACCTCTGTCGCAGCCATTATCTGCCAGGGTTGCGCAGGTGACCGTTGTAGAGTACTACCCAATCGAATGAGTGACACGTCCCGGGAGGACAGACACGCCACCATCTGTCGAGAGACGTGGGTGCAGTCTGTCGGGCTGGCAGGGATTGCGCCGTCAGTCAGGAGACGTGGTGCAGTCTGACGGGTACGATCTTATCAGATAGAAGCTTCCTGGAAACATCGCGTCGCTTAGTAGCGAGCTGCCTTGTAGCGAGCTATTTTGTCACGAGCTACCTTGTAGCGAGCTCCTAGGGGTACTTCGAGGTGATTCCTCTTGAGGTTGCCCTTGAGGCAGTTTTTCTGCCTAAGTATTGAAGCGACCTGGGATAGACTTATCTTGGAGTATTCTCTTTCAGTACATCGGGGGTCCTCGAGCTCGTGCTGTAGCGAGCTTACCCTATGGCGAGCTGTGACGCAGCGAACTGTCCTGCGGGCTCGTTACTTAGTCGCGGTCAGACTGTGGTGCTGAGCTGTTACTTGTGCTGAGTCATGTCCACGTGTCACCATCTCAAGGGGTCGGGTCAAATTACCCTCCATCAATTGCCCCCGACTCCTTGGGCTAAGGGTGCTACCTTAGCGTGAGGAGTTCATGAAGTGTGACGGGTGGATTTGACCCGAAGTTCAAACTTGATTGACTGATCGCATTAAATGCGCGAGCAGAAGTCAGGGGGTCTCCGAACCTTTTGAATGCCAAAAAACGTGCCGAAGCGGCTCTCAGTTCCGGAAGACATGCGACCGTCATTACCTTAATCATGGGAGATGTGCAGCCAATCACGTTTCAGCTTCAGGAGGCGTGCGGTCAGCTTGACTGTGAACCGTCAGATCCGTTCTAATCTGAGCCATCGATTTGAGGGCATAGTGGCTATAAATAGGAGGGCCCCAGGCCTCATTTCTTTTACACTAAGTTTCCTTGCTTTCGAATTCTGAGGTCACGTCTTCATCTAGCTGCCCGAGCTCTTCTTTTGTTCACACCATCTTTTCGGTTCATCTCTTCCCTGGTGAGTCTTATCATTTTTTCAATATGTCTGGGTATCCGTACCACATCTTTTTCCGGGGTGATGACCAAGATGATGCCCCCTCGAGCTCAGGGGGAGCTTGGGGGCAGGCCCCGGAAGCTCGAGAGGCTTCTGGCGAGACTGCTTCTACCTCTCGGGGCAGGGAGCCAGATAGCTTTGGTCCTTCCTCCATGTCGATGGAGAGACTTAGGACCTTGGTTCTCCAATTTAACCTCCCCAGAGACCTTGTCTATAGTCTCCCTTCCGGTGACTATCCCTGGGAAAACCGTCCTGATGAGATACTGATCTTCCAAGAGCAGCTCATCGCTGGCCTCCGTCTTCCTCTGCATCCTCTGATAGTGGAGGTTTTGAATCACTTCAACGTCACTGTTGATCAGCTTCACCCCAACTCCATCCGAAATGTAGTTGGGACTATCTCTTTGTTTTATGAGTACTATCTTCCCCTTAATCTTGACATCCTTTCCACCATTCTGTGCATTAAGAATGCTTCTCCCGGAGCGCCTCCAGAAAGGCGTTCCTACTATTTTTCTCCCCGCCGCGGCTTCAAGCTCTTATACGAGCTGTCGAACAAGATCTTGGCCTGGAAGCGGGACTATTTTGTAGTTCGCAACCCCAAAGGGTGGCCCTTCTTAACTCACTGGAGGGCTGCCATCTAGGATTCAGGGGTTGACTTGGATCCCAAGGTTCGGGAAATGCTGCGGTCCTGGGCAGCAGTTGGTTTTCATTGGTCGAACTACTTGACCGAGGAGGAGCTTGCGCAGGGTAGCCTGAGCCCGGGTAGGTTGCCTTTTAGGTCGCGTAGTTCCTTGTAAATATTTTTTTTTACTAGACTAATACCTTGTGATTTTTTGGCAGCCATCATGTCTGGTGTAGACGCACGCCGCCTTCTGTCCAGCAACCAGAAGCGCAAGGCAAAGAGGTCACATCCTGACCGAGCTTCCACTTCTGGGGGCGCTGAGTTCGAATCTGCTGACTCGGCCTTCGCTTCTCCACCACCTAAGGTTCCATCGGTTCCCTTTGAGGGAGTTTCCACGGAAGGTGGCGCAAAAGAGCCCGATCTCCCAGCGCAAGGCCAGTTTCCTTCGTCTAGGTCATCCCGCCCCTTCCCCTTCCTGTAGTTCTCTACCGGGAACTGGGAGGGTGTTAATGACTACATCGTGGCTGCACGAAAGAGCTGAAGGGTGATCTGCCATGAGGAGGTCGCCAGCTAGGGAGAGATGGACCCCAAGGAGCTCGCTAGGCTAGCCTCCGCTCACTGCATGGTGGTAAGTGGGCTTTTTCTTCCTTCTTTTTCTTTTCTCTCCTTTTCTCTTTTTGACCTTAGTCTTTTGTTGGCAGGTGAACTCCGCCATCCACGCCATGGCCCTCCAGACCAACATTCACTCCGGCAATGCTCATGCTCAGAGGTCAACCGTGCAGAAGCTCCAGGGCGAGCTCGACTGGGCCCAAGGTGAAGTCCTTCAGGCTCGGAAGGGGAGCGAGGCCCAGGAGCTGCTCGCCTGGGACCAGGAGGCGCAGATCGCTCGGTTATCTGAGGAGAGTGCTCGCTACCGGGAGGAGTCATCGAGGGTGGCAGTGGAGAGTGAGCTTCTTCGCCAGCAGGTTCGAGACTTGGAGTCCACGCTTCAGGACCAAACTCGGAACTTCGACTCCATGGTGGAGGCTGAGCGGGCTAAGGCGGTGTGGGACTTCAAGGACTCCCAGGAGTACCATGACCTCGAAGTGGAGTATGGCTCGAGCTTCTATCGCTCTGGATTTAAGTTCTGCCGCTGGCTGGTCCGAAAGAAGTTCTCCAGGCTCAACCTCGACGACATAACCATGAAGGGTCTGGATCCTGAGACGGCGGACCTGGCGGAGGAGGAGGAGCCTGACTCTCCGAAGGATGATGACGAGGTGGAGGCGGTGGATCCCTGAGGCCGGTTGCTCTTCTGTTTTTCTTCTCTGATGAATTTTGGTGGTTCCCGGGTGTCAGAACCCGGTTTTAAATATCTTTCTCTTGGGCGGTTGGGCCCTTATTTTGCTTTTGTTGGAACTCTTCCCGGGCTGTTAAGCCCGTTTTTTATTTATATAAACTAGTAATGGAATTTTTTGTTTTTTTTTTTTTCTGCTAAGTATGGTGTGCTCTTTACTTTCTGCCAAAGCAATTTTATAACTCGAGCTGTCAGAGCTACATACCCGAAGTAGGATTTTTCGGTAGTTGTTACCCCGAGCTATCCCTTGATGCTTGAGATATTTTTATAGTATACCCCGAAGTAGTTACCATGTATTCTCGAACTGTATGTTCACGAGTCGTTCATTGTTGGGTTCAATCAGTATACCGAGACGAGCTACGCTTCATAGGGTTCAGACCCAAGCTGCCTACGCCTCTAGTACTTAACCGTTTCATTGTCATATTAAGTCTTCCATAGTGCCGAGGTCTTAGTTAGCTCAGCGTTTTTGCCCTTAGGCTGATGGAGTGACTTATAGTCCACTCTTGGAGTTCGCCCATGCCATAGAGGCGACTGGGTCTTATCGTGTCGAGGTCTGTGTTAGCGCGGTATTTTGGCCCTTAGGCTCTAGGAGTGACTCGTGGTCTACTTAGTAGTTCGCCCATGCCATAGAGGCGACTGGGTCTTATCGCGCCGAGGTCTGTGTTAGCTCGGCATTTTGGCCCTTAGTCTCTGGGAGTGACTCGTGGTCTACTCAGTAGTTACAGGTAATACCGCCTTAAGTTGACAATATTCCATGCCCGAGGTACTTGTTTCCCTTCTAGGGTTTTGAGCTCGTATGTTCCTTCCCCGAGCACCTGTTTCACTCGATGGGTCCTTCCCAATTTGGTCCGAGCTTGCCAACATCGGGCTCAAGTACCATGACTTTACGAAGGACCAGGTCGCCTACGCGGAGGTTCCGCTTCTTGACCTTGGCGTTATAGTACCGAGCTACTCTTTGCTGGTAGGCTACGGTC
>NW_010729202.1:1339368-1362942 GCF_000365185.1 Nelumbo nucifera
CTGAGACAAGGAAGGAAACTGCTGCTGATACTGGTACTGAGAGACCTGATGCAACACTTGCTGCTGGTAGAGTTGGAATTGTTGCATTTGAGCTTGCATGGCTCACATTCATTGCACTAGGTCTTCCAACTGGTTCTGGTTGGTCACTGGGGGCACAACCGAAGGTTCAGCAAAGGTCGCTCCAACCGTGGAAGAGAGTGGAGCGTTCACGGGTGCCACTGTGAGAGGCACATTCGAGCTAGGAATTCCGTTCACAGAGAGGGGGATGGTGAACTATCCGATACAGACAGTGGGGAGTTGGGGTTGCTCCCCGGAAGCGTTCTGGCTGGCACCACGTCCGACGTTGCTGGAGGAGGCCATGAATGCTAAGTTTTCAAAAGGAATTTGTAGAAAACTAGAGGAAGGCTTTTTGAAGCGTTTCCAATAGACGGCGCCAAATGATGCTGCGCAATCCGGGCACTCCTAGCTGGCAGTTGACTGGCTCCTTGCTGGCGACGGACGGTACTTGAGAAGAAGGCGGTGAAGGATTCCTGGGGGACTTGCCCGGTGGGAATACTCCGATGCTTAAGTTAGAACGCTGGAGAAAGCAATAAAGAGTGCAAAGAAGGATAAGAGTGCAGATCGCGCTAGATCACTGAGTGTTCGAGATTAGCTCGAGATAGAGCTCAGATATGTTCAAGATGTAAGATATAAGATATCTGATCTTTTTTCCCCTTCGATCATGGGGTTCTTAAATATGAGCGTTCTTGTCAAATCGGGTGTAACCGCCACTGGACCTCTGTCACAGCCGTTATCTGCTAGGGCTGCGTAGGTGACCTTGGCAGAGTACTACCCAATCGGATGAGTGACACGTCCCGAGAGGACAGACACGCCACCATCTGTTGAGAGACATGGGTGCAGTTTGTCGGGCTGGCAGGGACTGCGCTGTCAGTCAGGAGACGTGGTGCAGTCTGACGGGTACGGTCTTGTCAGATAGAAGCTTCCTGGAAACATCGTGTCGCATAGTAGCGAGCTACCTTGTAGCGAGCTATCCTGTAGCGAGCTGCCTTGTAGCAAGCTATTCTATCGCGAGCTACCTTGTAGCGAGCTCCTAGGGGTACTTCGAGGTGATTCCTCTTGAGGTTGCCCTTGAGGCAGTTTTTCTGCCTAAGTATTGAAGCGAGCTGGGATAGACTTATCTTGGAGTATTCCCTTTTAGTACATCGGGGGTTCTCGAGCTCGTGCTGTAGCAAGCTTACCATATGGCAAGCTGTGACGCAACGAGCTATCCTGTGGGCTCGTTACTTAGTCGCGGTCAGGCTGTGGTGCTGAGTTATTACTTGTGATGAGTCATGTCCACGTGTCATCGTCTCAAGGGGTCGGGTCAAATTACCCTCCATTACTTGTTGCTTAGTTTATTCCAAATTTCATAGGCAAAGTTATAGGAGGAGTAGACATTGTATAGTTCATTGGACAAATAGTTGAGGATATGGTTTGTGCAGAGGTGGTCGGCCATAGTCCAGTGTTTTGCAACAACAGAACGGACTGGTTCCTCCATGTTTAATGGGTTCGGTTCAGTTAAAGCAAAGGCTACTCCTAACTGCTCTAACGCAAACAGAAGGCATTGTCTCCAATGCTTGTAGTTGATTCCATTGAAAGATTCAATTTTAGAGAAATCGGGAACTGTTGACAGTATCCGGTTCCTCATGAAGGGATTAGCAGAGATAGGTTCCATAAATGCGGTTTTAAAGTTGTTGAAAAATAAAGAAGGCAGAATGGAACTTATCGGTAATCGCTTTCGAAATCGAGAACTTGCAATAGTGTAGTGTTGCCGAACAGTAAAACTGAGAATTTGCATAGAGGAGGGATGAGTCGTGCCACTTGGTCACGACTTTTATAGAGTGTTTGTTCTCAGTCACCCGCGGTTTTAAAGTTGTTGAAAAGTAAAGAAGGCAGAATGGAACTTATCAGTAATTGCTTTCCAAATCAGGAACTTGCAGCAGTGTAGTGTTGCAGAACAGTGAAACTGAGAATTTGCATAGAGGAGGGATGAGTCGTGCCACTTGGTCACAACTTTTATAGAGTGTTTGTTCTTAGTAACCTGAATGTGCTTGCACGCGCACCCGCACCCACACCCATGCCCGTGCCTTGACCCGGCTCGGCTTGGCGTGCGCATGTGAAAAGTACCCCCAACCCCCCTTACATGCATGGGAATATATATAGTGCTTTCCTCCTATGGGTTCCTACCCATAGAAAGAGCAAAACTATAGATATACTCCACCTCTACTCCTTTTCCAAGCAATGTGGGACAAGAAACCATACACTTAAGAGAGAGAAGAGGAAAAGACAAAACTCAAAATACAAGGGAGGGAGAAGAAAGATTATTGAAATTTTGAATCTCCCTCTCCCTCAAACAATTTGTCTTTTTGCATAAGTGCTAGTTTTAGAGAAAAATCCGCAGTTGTATTAGCTTCTCTTTGGTTATGGTTAAAGTTGGCACTATAAAGGGGTCTGTTTGGTTTGCATTGCAGTTGGAATCAGAATCCGAATAGGAACTAAAATCCTTCGTAATTGGAACCAGAATAATCTATTCCCATAAATTGTTTGTTTGATTTATTATAAGAAAAACGGCCTAAGGAAGACCGTCGCCACAAAGTGGAGTAACGGATGTTCAGGCTCTGACATCATCTTCTGTAACTGGGGAAGGGATTTTTGCATCTTCAGAGTCGGTCAGAGTCGGTATGGGGAGACATGCAAAAGGCTTGGTTCAATGCCATACCAGCTGGCTGGTGTCCAGGTAGCCCTGTTTGGGATGATATCTGCACCACAAATAACACAGTCCCATATTGCTATGTCCACTTCTCGTCAACAGGAATTCCAAGCTACTGATTTTCAAAATCAACCCGACAACCCAACTCATTCTCCCTCTTAATCTTGTCCCATTTGGCCATTTGGAAGGATGGGACCTGACTCTCACCGCAAGAAAAACCGGCTAAGCCGGTAGTGTTAAATCGGCGGTTATAAAAAATGCCGGCATAGACCCATATATGATGGCGATTTTAGCATAACCTCCATGAGTGGATCAAACCACCAAACAATATAAAATAGGGCGGTGGCTCAATTAAATAGGCGGGCGGTTTTGCACTGAACCGGCCAGTCATGAATTATTCTTGGACCGGTTGAATAACAAACTTTCCCTCCAAAACATTGATGTGTGTGTGGTAAGTGGGCACCACTTCTCTGCTTCGTTTTTGAGAGAGGAACAACTCCAATTCTCCACTTCGTCTCCCACCCAAAAAAAGTTAAGTATTGCCGGTGATTGAGAGAGATTCAGTCGATCTCAACTTATATTAAATCAGCATTTTGAGAGCTCTTGCCATTGAACAGAGGAGTCGAGAAGTCAAGGAGGCATTCCAAGTCATTCCGAGAAGCTGATCAGAAGTGATTTGAGGACTCGACAAGAAGTTCGTCGACTATGTAATGTTTATACCATTTCCCAGATTTCCCATTAAATTCTAAAACTCTATTCATCTCTTTTTTCCTCTTAGGGCGAGAACCATTTGCTGCTCTACATTCCTGGTGCACAGACGAACAAGGAACGACAGGGCGGATTCAGAAGCTTGATAGGAGAAGGGTTCCGCTTTACTGGTTGGTTAAAAATTTTGATTTTGAATCTATCCGGTTCTTGCACACTTGTATTGGACACTTTTAATTCTTGTATTATACAAATATTAGTTGCATTATGTTTTTAGCTGCATATACAAATATTAGCTGCATTGTAAGAACTATTGCATTATATTGGACACTTTTCATTCCTGTATCAAAACTTGAGACAAAGAATCAAGCAAATTTTACACAACTACTACATATAAGAACTATTTAGGAAAAGGTAAAGATGTCAAAGAATAAAGGATAACTTTATGTTTTTCTTATTTTAAGAAAAAACTAGGAGCATATTTTTGAAAGAATCCTTTTAGCATTCTATATTGTTTAGAGTTAATCTCAAAAGGTGAATCCCCTAAGCAATTGAAATGGAGAAAAATAATAAATCCTTTTAGGTCTCAATCCATGTTTTAACCAATGGGTTAACTAGAGATCATTTTGGAATCTGGTAGAGTCAACCTTTGACTTAGGCTCAGGAAAGTCATTATCTGACTTGATAACTGAACTGTGTTTTTTATAGATCAGAAATCCACTCAAGTCATTTTTTGTTTTAGTAAAGCAGCTTTATTACTCTATTTTTAAATATTTCCCTAATTCCTATATTTTCCTGTATTTTTTATTTTCTTAATTATATATTGATGCAAATTAACTTGGATGGGTTACCACTCTACTAAATTCAGCAGCTTTCTGAGTCAGCTGATCCTTTGAGTTCTAAAACATTGTTTCTGAAATCCTAGGCATGTCCTATGTCACTACAACTTATAGACACTCAAGTCTGACGCAACCATGATTCAATAGATCTCATGGTTAGCAAATGATTGTTTAAAATTTAGAGAGGATTTTCTTGGAAGTATTTTAACTAAAGTTCAAAACTGAAATTCTAATTCATTGCACAAAGATCAGAAATCAAGAAATTTTAATGCCATGATAATGCAAGCCTATAGACTTGATTTGGTCTTGATGTTTTTGAAATTCAAATCTTGAATTTTAATTAAACAGTGTGCAAGTTTGAGGAAAAAAAAACTAAACAAAGAAAAACAAGACATCTACCATTTTTTGACTTCCATTGAGCTAAACATTCCAAGTGGGGCCCAAAAAATTAATGAAAAAGCATAAAACACCATGGATACAGAATAAACATACTCAAATGAATCACCAATAGCAATTTATAATACAAAAGCAGGAAATAAAGGAGGTAAAGTCTAAGCATACATAACATACTGTTCCCATAAACTAGGGTTTGGCTCAGACCAACAGATTGTAAAAACCAGATAGCTTAAAGCTTGTAATAGAATGAATCTAGAAGACTTTTACATCATCTTCTTCATAATTAGATTGGTTCTCTTACTTCTCTTACCATGATGATAGGCAAGAAAAATGGGATAACTAATGGGTTATCAAACCAATATTTAGGTCAATGTTGAATTACAGAAACATCATTAAGTTCAGCCTTACTTGGGCTCTTTCCAACAGAACCTCATTTTTAGATTTAGTGTGTACAGTAATAATTCACCAAGTAGGTATAATAATAAGCTCCACAACAAAGAACATGAATAATCTAATGATAATAAAAAACAGATGTTGCAGCAGCAAGGCTGCCAAATATAAATCACTTAGAGACTGCCTTTTGGAACCTACCCCAACCAGAAAGAAGAAAGAAAAAGAAAGTGAAAACTTCCAACTTTAACCTTACATTGAATTTGGTTCTATTTTGAATGTGAAATAAATAATGAGCAATAAAAGATATTTTTTCGAAAGGAACAAGTGACACTGGGTCTTTCACTCAAGTGACAGTGGATCTTTGAGAGGAACATCAAATGACAGTCACTGGGTCCATTCACCCACAACAAATGATGGATAGAGCCAATTATATTCCTTTTTGAGCCTTTTTGTAAGGATTGTGAATGTGTATCATCTGTGCATATTGAAAGAAGCACTTCATTTTGTATTTGGGGTTGTGGGCTTCTCAACCCCACCCTTCTGTTTGATTTATAACACATATTCTCTTCATCGTTCAGACAAAAAAAAACTACCAACTATTAGAAGTTTAAATCTATTTGGTTTTATACAACTGAGATTATCAAGTCTAACTTCTTCCTTAGGAAATTAATGGACAATTTCAGGTATAAAGGCAGAAAACAATCACATGATCTAGCATCTAAGTTGTGGATTGTGGCATTATTCATCCAACTGTTTCATTCCATGGCAAGTTGGCAACATGGACATGACATCGTATGTCATTGAGTATCAGTACTGCTGACTGGGTTGCACCTTTCACCAAGAGATTGAGCCAGAAAACTTTGTAGCAAATTTAGAACTGGCCAGCCAGGAATGGTGTAGAACCTGTCTGAGCAGGGGTTTGCCAGACCAGTCATGTAGAGACAGGCCAGGAAATCTTACAGATGACAGTATGGCTGGTGACATAATAGGGGTAGTTTTGGTGGGATGGGTACGGGTCTGGTTCTTATCGGGTCAGGGTCCAGATATGGTACGAGGGTTATGAAAACTGACAATATTTTTCATTTTCACGAGACAAAAACATTACGTCTAAGTTCTGTTGCATAGGTACACTTGAGAGAAAAAGGAATAAAAGGAAATGGTTGCTTTCCCTCTTAACTTTCAGATTGTTGAACTTCAATATGGTATTGGCTCCCATATAAGATATGAGTTGTAAAATACATCTTATGCTCCCACATCTATCGTTATTATTATCATCGTCATCATTGTCATTATCATTATCATCATCACCATCATCATTTGATTGAATCGAGTTAGAATATTCGAATAAAGTTGATTTAATGGCATCTATGATGGGCCTTAAAAACACTGGTTGGTCATTGTCATTATCATCATCATTATTATTATTGTCATCATCATCATCATCATCACATTCATCTTTATTATTTGATTTATGAATTGGATTATAATTATTGAGTAAAGTTGACTCAATGGCATTCCATATTGTATTGATTTTCTTTTTTTCTTTCTTGTTGGGAGGGGGAGGAGGAGGTTTAAAAATGTGAATCAGAATTAGCTGCATTTGATGGCTGTGCTAGAGGCTGTTTAAAGAAGGATAACATCATACATCAGCCTTGCACGCAAAGTGAGAGATTGGAATGATTGTGGGGCATATACTCTTGATGGCTGACACGAGGCATTATTATTGGTTAAACAGTCCCTAATGCAGCCATCAAGTGCAGCTAATCTGGACTCTAAAAATACTTCCTATCATCATCATCTGGTTTGTGAATCGACTTATATTTTTTCAAGAAAACCTACATTCTCATGCTTGTCAAATTTAGTTGTTTACCATTGGTTCAAATTTAGCTGTTTACCATTGCACTCATGTGGCCACTTATTATTAAAACATATCCAAAAAGGTCACTAAGTTGCTAATAATGGATAAAACGAGAAATCAAAATAGCAGAGGGATTACATACCATTGGCGAGATCAAGTAAATGATCAGCCGGGTTGACAGTAACCGACGTAGAGAAGCCAATAGGGAAGTAATCCAAGGGAGCTGATGCTGGGCCATGGTAGATGGGGTATCCCTCAGAGAGCAACACCACCTTGTCAAACATGTGGTAGAGCCGGATCGAAGGCTGGTGAATGGTGGTAACCATGGTGCGACCCCCGCCGGCGAGCTTCTTAAGGGTGGTCAGGATCCTTTGATCTGTGGTGGAGTCCAATTCCGAAGTGGGTTCATCCAGCAACAGAACACTTGGGTTGATAAGCATTTCTTGGCCTATGCTGACCCTCTTCTTCTCACCTCCTGATATCCCCCTCTAAAGAGTGGACCTCCTATCATGCTATTCCTGCACCGGCCAAGCCCCAGCTCAGCGATCACATGCTCGGCATGCTGGACCTTCTCAGCCCAAGTCATGGTGCGACCCCCGCCGGCGAGCTTCTTAAGGGTGGTCAGGATCCTTTGATCTGTGGTGGAGTCCAATTCCGGAGTGGGTTCATCCAGCAACAGAACACTTGGGTTGATAAGCATTTCTTGGCCTATGCTGACCCTCTTCTTCTCACCTCCTGATATCCCCCTCTAAAGAGTGGACCTCCTATCATGCTATTCCTGCACCGGCCAAGCCCCAGCTCAGCGATCACATGCTCGGCATGCTGGACCTTCTCAGCCCGAATCAGGGTGTCAGGTAGCTTTAGTAGTGCAGTAAATACTAAGGTCTCAGTCACAGTCAGATGTGGGTGCTAAATCAATTATTGAAACAGAATATCAAGCTTGCAGATCTGTTTACTAAAGCTTTCAGTTAACTTAGAGTAGATCTTATCATAACCATATTATTGGGGCCTGCCAACCTTGTCATTGAAGTGGAGTACATCAGATAGCTAGGATGGTGAGAATTTTTTTTAATAATCCTTTTCCTGTTTGGATTTTATAATAACCATTTCCGGTGCAATTGATAGCCCTACCCATTATCCAAAGCCATAGCTTTATGACCTTTTAAACTTGAAATTGGTTAGATTCTTCAAGTTTGAAAAAAATGTAGGAAGCTCATTGCCTTGTTAATTTAATGAGTGATAACTTATGATTGCACAATTGCTTGCGATTCAGTCCATGCAAATTTTATTTAACACTTATATCATTATATTTAAAATATTTGAATATAATTCTAATATATATATATTTTTTTGTTTTGATTTGCAGGTCCAACCAATATGTTAAGTGGATTTGCTTTGGAAGATGTGCTATATTATTAGAGAATTTGATTTTTTTAAAGTTCTTGTACTATTTACATGTCAATTGGATATTTTGTATTTGAACATTTTTTTGGATATTTTAATAACTAGTCTTTAAATTAATAAATTTCATTTTAAATTGCATTTTTTATGTAAGTTGTCTAAGTTTCATGTATCAATCGTTACATGATTTGTATTAAGCATGTATTAAAATGTTAAATCAATAAAAATATTCAGGTGCCAAAAATGCTAAAATTATGCACGTTTATATATATATTTGAAAAAATAGGTTTATGTCGGCAGTCATATCCGCCGGTTTAGCGATTAAATGGGACCTAAGGGGGCATTTGTTGTTTGCCATCTTAGCCATTGACAAGACTAAAGCCGGCGGTTTAACTGTCTAAGTCCGCCGGCCTAACCCATTACTAAGACCAAAAGTGGCAATCGTATAAGACCTAGTCTGCCGCCTTAAATAAGACTAAGTCGGCAGTCATACAGAACCTAGACTGCTACCTTAAATAAGGCTAAGTTGGCGGTCCTAGTAAGGCAACAGTGGTTAGAGGGCGGGCGGATGACCGCCGCCTTAGATCTATGACGGTCTAAAGACCTAAGCTGGCGTAGACCATTTTTCTTGTAGTGCTCGTTGGTTCATCCCTCCAGACTCGACTCCAGTTGTCAATTCTTTTCCATCTCCATTAGAATCAAGTTAGAACATCCTTCGAGTTCTCTCACAGTCACAGGTTCACGTTGTAGATTTTTTTAACAAGGACAGCCCATGATTTATTAGGAGTCCTGTTAGTTTTTCTTATTAGAAACCCAGTTCATGCTTTTTGTTCTTCTCTCTTTCCTTCTTTGTCGATGCCAATACACCCTCCCTGCCCCCCTTAACCAGAGAAGACATCATTCAAAGATCTCATCGATGATCTATCTCCTCGTCATTCTTGCTTCCTTGTGCGTTTCCAAGGTAAAAACTATTTTTTCTTCTTTTCTTATTGACGACTCTTTTTTATTGTGCCATAGAATTTGCATAGCTTTCCTTTTCAAACTATAAGGATTTCACTTATAATTATGCCTCTTTACGGCCATAACTTAATTTGTTCATGAATCCCTATAATTGATTTAGAAATGAAGACATTATGTACTAATGGGAGTATTTGAAGGCTTGAACTTATTACCAGATGATCTGTTCTCTTTATCTGCATGATGAGATACATGTCTTTTCTTTACAAGTATGTGTTATTTTTCCCTGTAAATGAATTTGACTGCATTATGGAATTCAAGTCTCTCATTATGTACATCATTGAATTTCATATTGTTTATCTAGATGATTTCATATTGTACATCACTGCACTGGTACCTGAAACAAGTTATTATCCAAAAACAGAAGTTTCAGATTGTAAGTTTTAGAATAATTGAACAACAGAAAGTTGAAGAAAATAATATGTGGTCAAACAAATTTCAGAGAAATTCCAATTAGATACTCAACGAAGTTGTGGCAAATGTATTTATTTTTAAATTAATTACCAAACTGGCTCAGTGAAGGAGTTGTTGGGGTGCTGGGAGTTACAAGGCCTGTCAAAGCTTGCTAGCAGTCTATTGGTGTGCATCCAGAAGAGCTGATTGCCATTTCCTTTAGAACGATCTCTTAGGTCTCGACTGTAAAGGGAATTCAGGTCTCTCAGCTAGGGGCTAGGCTGAATTCTAGGAATTTCTGGAAATTGTAATGTTGTTTTGATCTAGCTATCCTTCCAAGTGATGTTCCTCGGGCTGTGTTTGGAAAAGATGCAAATAAGTGTGAATGCAAATATGTATAGTGTAAAACGGTCCATATAAATTATAAAGTTGGGTTAGTTTTGCACCAATAAATTTACCTTCTTACCAAATAGACTTTTAGCTGTAATGGATGCAAATAAGAATTCCAATAAAGCATATGACTTTTTTTTTTTATCAAAAGCCCACTTGAATGCAAATCTACTTCTTTTTTGTTGATGTACTTTTACATCTTATTATCAATGTAAATATGCATTGGCAAATGTGTTTTCTGTCATTTGTCAATGCATAAATGTAATGTTGCCAAATATAGGCAAAAGTGAACTAGAATGCAAATTTACCCCCAATCAGGATTTACACTTTATTTGCATCATTTCCAAATGCAACCTTGAGGGCACCCTATTGTACGTTTATTGCTAAATTAATAAAATTACCTTACTTTTCAAGAAAAAAAACTAACTAATGATTGATTACTATGATGACAAGAATGGAAGGAGGACTTGGTGAAGTGTACCACAAATACATGTGTCAACATCTATTATAATGTACAATTTTTATTGGTTTGAATATATTTTGAAGCAATTTGAAAAAAAAAATTAATTTCTTTTTTTGCATTTTTATTTGAGTCAAACAGCATTGACACACAGTATTGGACAAAAGCAACAACAAGATAGATGAAAATAGTCAAATTAGTATTGATTTAGAATGTTACAAGTATGTCAAACACCCTAAGAAGTTTAAGCTGGCCTCAGCCACCTCCAATCCCTTGTTACATGCATTCCTTCTACACTGAAGAAATACATTCATGTTGTTGTTGCAGAAAAATCACGTGGAAACCATTTCAAGGGAGAGAGATACCCTGTAAAACTTACTCCCAACCTAGGGCCCATTTGATAACATCTGACATGGCTGATATGAATGGCTTCTTTGATTCCTCTTTTAATAAAATCACCATTTATCGAAAAAAAATGGAAGAGCTGGATAGCATGTTGAGTTCATTTCTATATCTTATAAGACTATTTATCCACTAAAACACAGAACAAATAATAATTCAATTCACCCATTGTGGTTGTTATCAAACGACCCCCTGGCCTCTATGATGAGATGATATAGGAGCCATGTGCCCACAATTCCCTTTGCAATCCAATTAATAATCACATTGATGATCTAATCAATAGCCACTTGCTGATCTTCCTTCACCTCAAATTGGTCAAATCCCCAAAGTATGTCAAGCTGAGTGTCTAAAGTATTAACAGGATCTCTATCATGGTTGAATCCTTAAATCCAATGGGTCCATAGGAGGTCTTACAATAAATGGAATTGGCAAAGTAATAGCAAGTTGCTGTACTTGGAAGCAATGAATGTGGTGGGGTCCCTCTCTCCAAGATGCAATCAAGTTAAACTCAGATGGATGTTCTATTCGGATAAAGGTGGTGTTTCTAGAGCTGACTAATAACAGGAAACATGATTACATTCAAATTGGGTAATCTAAAACTAGAAGAGTTTATCATGGAAATGAATCAAGGACTTCTCCAGTGCATGGGGGTCAGCCATGCTTCTATAGAAACCGTGCTCCAAAGAACTTTGAAGCTTACAAGGGCTGGGGGTGGAGGTTGTGATCTGAGATTGTTACCTACATGTATCCAATCTTATAGTATTTACTATTGCCACTTTATGATTTTCATTTTTGCTATTTTTTCATTTTCTGTTTTCTATATAAATTCCATAAGATAGAGCCTAATTTAGACTGCCCTAGTATATTGCATACTGCTCTTTGCTTTACAACTACAACTGTGAAGATGCAAGCATTTTATTAACTAGTTTCCATGTACAATATGATTCCAATATTAGGGTTAACTGGGTTTCTTCTGTGATTAACATAATACTACATCCTATTTTGATGCATTTGCATTTAATGTGGTTAGTTTGTTAGGCATGTCTACTCTTCCTTTGTGTTGATTCTCCAACCCAATCTCTAGAGTAGAATTACAACAAAGAGTGAAAGTATTAATTTTAATGGTTTAGAAATGAACGGACCATGAATGATACTTTTGAGAAACAGAAATTGAGGTAGGAATAATAAGCAAAGGCCAATATTATTATGGACTTGCCAATAGTGTGTTGTTTTGATATGTACACCTGTGATATGTTTATGCCCCAAATATGCCAAGTGGAAAGTTCATGGATCATATTGAGATGAATTTACCACTAAACCTTTGCTTAATCATATGTCAACTTTTATTAGTTTTAAGATTCCTTTTTGTTGTATTCATTATGCAGCTTATTTTCAGTGCTAAGTACTAAAGTTTAGTGTTATGATTTGTAGGTTCAGCCGTTATGCTAATCCGATTTGCATTGGAAGTTAGATACATTACATTATTTGAGAATTTGAGTTTTATTTTTTTTATTTGAACCATTTATTTTGGCTATAATAATAATAATAATAATTAATCTTTTAATTAATGGATATTGTTTTAAAATGCCTTTTCATATAAATTTAAGTTTTGGGGATTTGCATTAAGCATGTATTAAACTGATAAATCAATAAAAAGTTCAGGTGAAAAAGGCACAAACAAAAACAGGTATAGGGATATTAAAAAAAAAATCTAAGTCAGCGGTCTTAATGACCGCCTGTATAGCTATAAACATAAACTGAGGCGGCGGTCTGATCCGCCATCTAAAATGCTTGCGGAATCAAGGGCGGCAGTCAGAACATCTAAAACGACAGTCCAGACCAGCGTTTAAAATGTTTGGCGGAATCAAAAACATCTTAGCCGGCGGTCCAAACTGCTGCTTTTGACAATGCTAAGCTCGCGGTTATCATATACCACCGCCTTAGAGGTGTTTGGACCACTTTGAACCGGCAACCAAAGCTGGCGGTCTTGGTCATCTAAGGCGGCTGTCTTGAGCAAATGTGGCACCCACTTAGGCAGCGGACCATAGACCACTCCGCCTTAGTTTTAAGGTGGCGGTCTAAAGGGGAGGGAATGACCATTCCCTCAAATGGGGGAATACCATTCCACCATGAATAAGATGTGATTCCTACTCCGCCCAATCAAACAGTTGAAATCAGAATGGGCCATTATGATTCCCATTCCATACCCCTATCCCTATGAACCAAATGGGCCCTAAATCTAGCAGTAGTTGACTCATAAGCTAACAGAATCAGGTTTCTTGTTTGAAGCAGGTGATTATTTCTTGTTGGCATGCTCTCCCAAGTTCTAATAGAATCTTAAAACCTACACACTCCATCGTTTGCTAGCTTCACTGTCACTACCACGGCCACCGCCGGCTATCTTTCAAGTTGTGGTTTTACAGCCAAATACAAAAGCGACAGCAGATAAGTGGATATGGGAATTTCAAATTAACCATGTAATAAGAGGAAAATGTAGAACTACATTCATGTGCTAATTCATTTGTTAGTTAGAAGAAGTAAATTTGTCTTTACCAATACAAAAATAGTGTGGTTGGTTCGAGAAATGACAAAGTTGGAAGTACACAGAGAAGACTGAGAACTATCAACAATACCAAATTTAACTTACATTTCGTAGTTGAAGAAGAATGAATGAGATAAAGATGCCATGAATGGGCTTTGAATATCAAACGTAAATAAAATCTCGATTGCTAAAATATGTGTGAAGTGTAGTTTGGAGTTTATAAAGTATATTAAAAGTCGCATGTAATAAGGTATTATTAACTTTATTGATGGAGTTTCTAATAGAAAAGAGGGGGTGTAAGTAACAAGAAGAAATGTATTTGACGAGGTAAAAATTTTAGGAAAGCAAGGGAGGTTGGTGCTAAAGGGTTTGAAGAAATATAACGACTCAATGGTACGAGAGTTCTGGTGCTCTACGCTTGTATTAGTTACATCTATATGACAACAAGTCAACAACTAAAAATATAAGATCATCAGAGAGATGAGTGTTATCTGGAACCAGTGTTATTGGAGTGCATGCAAGAGTTGGCCACGTGGCCAGTATCTTTATCAGCCCCCCTCAAGTTGAAACCTTTGGTCAAGATGTCGAGTCCGGATCTCCTGCACATTGATCCCTGTACATCTTCTCTAAATCAAATCAGAGGATGCCACGTAGGTACCATAACATGGACGAATCTTGCATATGCGAGCGGAATTAACGGTTCTAAACGTTTTTTCATTCTATTTTTTTCTTATTAAAATTTAGGGTAAAATACAAAAACCTCCCCTATAGTTTCATTTTAGCAAAAAATTCCCTTCTATTTTTAAAAAATTTAACAAATACCTCCTTTCCGTCAATAATTAAGACGGAAAACGTTAAAGAGATGATATTTTTTTTTTTCAAAATACCTATTTTTCCCTTTTACAAATTTCATTTTTTCTCATATACCCTTTTACAAATTTAGGATGGTGGAGAATCTTCTAGAAATATTCCAGCTTTCCGGTGTATGTGATGCTCCTTGTTGGGTTACCCCACTGGGACTCCATGCAGTTATTCCAGCGGCATCACATGACGGCAAATGAATCACTGTTGCGACTCGGCGGCGAGAGAATAACTTTAGGCACATCGAGATCTTTGATCTAGAGCTAGAGTTGTTTTGCAGGGTAATGGAGACTGTAAACCTGAAATTTCACCACTATAATCCTTTTCTCTCTCTGAAATCAGGTTTTCTTGGATACCACTGATTCCGATGTGATTCGGCTTCAAGGGACTCAATCGTTCTACATCTCGAACCTATAACTTCTCCAGTGACGGAGCTGAGAATGCTCCAGCTTAACAGATCATTCCCTTTGTGTTCTCCCGATGGTGACCTGATTGTGTTCAACCACGACTCAATCATTCTGCATCTTGAACCTGTAACAATGCATTTTCACCATGTTCACCTGACGGCAAGTTCGTAGTGTTCAAGTCTGGGAGATCTGTCCAACTAGTCGATGGACGAGAAACTAATAGCCTTCTCGTCCAATTGACACAATACCAGCAACGTGGAGGCCTTCAGCATATACCTTATTCGTCCAGATGGAATGGAACTCCAACAAGTCTATGTGGCAGGGACGGAGGGATCAACAGAGGCAGACAAGGAGAGGATTAATCTTGTTCAATAACATCTTCATCGACAACATGTGAATAGCTCCATCTCAAATGTTGTTGCATCTTAGCTGAAGAGCCTCTTGTCCGTTCTAATATTCTTTCACCAATATTTCTAATTCCATAATTTTCTTGACTACCAAAGATGTTAACCATCTTCCGTTGGATTTTTTCAACTTTCTTTCCAAAGTTGTGGAGATCTACTACACCTTCCTTAACGATGCAAAGACACATTTTCACAAAGTTCTTATGCTGTGTTACTTTTACTACTTGGATATAGTCGAGGACAGTTGTCTCCACCTTGAGAGCAGCCTTTCGAATTTCTAAAATCCAGTTATGGACCCATTGGTCTTGTTCTTGATTTGCATTTGCATCTTTTAAGAAGCATTGAATCCTCAGTTTTGTTTGAAGCCCTTCAACTTGGTCTTTCACTTCGGACAACAAAACGACTTCTTGAATGAGTAAATCGCCCAACTTAGTTACAACACATGAAATTATAGAGTCGACCATCTGATATTCCATTTCCTTTTTCCTGTCCCTTCTCATTGTCTCAGAACAAGACAATTAGGTCTATTTATAGTGCAAATTAATTCTTTCTTTCTACTCGGCAATGTGAATGCTGAATCATGTGAGCTCTCTCTCTCTCTCTCTCTCTCTCTTCTCTCCTTCTTCAAAGTTGTTGGCATCAACGAAGATTGCCTTGCAAGTTCTCACCAGTTTGGGCGGCGTATTGGCAGAGCCAATGTCCATGTCGAATCAATTTCAGCCATACGGTGATCTATACGTGGCGAGATTGGACGGAAGTGGGTTGAGGAGGCAGACGGGGAACGATTATGAGGATGGAACCCCAACCTGGAATTCAACGACGGGGGAGATGGATGTTGGTCGGCTGTCGGTGGAGACCATGGTGGGAGATAGGCTCATGGGTCAATTTGATGAATTGTTTTGGATTTCTTGCGATATGTGAGAGATAATAGATTCTATAAAGCTCAAGGCTTCGTTTATGGCATCATTCCAGAGAAGGGGAAGCTTGTCGTCATTAACCATGAAGAGGCGTTTTCCAAGAAGCTCCACCCTAAGAGTTGCCCTCCTATGTCATCAACAACAGGGAGTGGATCTTTTTCCATTAGCAACAACAATGAATATGATGTTAAAGGGGTTGACAATGATCTAAATGTTGAAGTATAGGAGTGCAAGCCTCACAATGTGAATCTGTTCAATCTGGGGATGGGGTCAGCCAAGGATAGACTTATGGTTCCTCTAATGTTGTGCGTCGTAATGAAGAAGATGAACAGTGTTCGAGGGATTATAGTGTTGTTGAGATGGGGCTATTTTAGTAAAAACAGATGCACATTAATTGTAAAAGGGTAAAATAGGTATTTTGAAAAATACCATCTTTTTAACGTTTTCCGTCTTGGTTATTGATAGAAGGGAGGTATTTGTTGATTTTTTCAAAAATAGAGGGGAGGTTTTTGCTAAAGTAAAACTATATGGGAGGTTTTTATGATTATTAGAAACTTCAGGGGAGGTTTTTGTATTTTACCCTAAAATTTACATTAAAATTTTCTCTTCCTCTTTTGCTGAAAGCTTTTCTCAACGAATAAGTATGAGACAAACCAATAAAAAACAGCATGTTGAATATCACAAATCATTGATCTAGAACGGAATGCTTGAGACGAAATATACACCAATAAGCTTCTTTCATTCAAGGCTTTCTGCAAGGAATTGTTTTGAACATATCTGAAACGAACCAACGAAAAGCTGCATGCTTGAGTACTGCTTACCACCTATGGAAGCATGAAGTAAAAAATGTTGTGCTTAATACTTGTTCGAATGGTGAGGCCCGTTATGAAATTTAGTAGCAACCCTTCGATTGAGTGCACTTATAGAGAAAAATTGAATATACAATTCCAAATGTGTGATAAAGCTTTCAAGGGCTACCAATTCCATGGAGACTTCTTGTCCTTCTGCAACGAATTCTTCTTCTTGTAAGAAGTCTTCCTTGAGGAACCTAGGTTTTGGCTTTACGTCAGGGATGTGGGTTTTTCCAGTAGATTTGGGTCTACCAACGGAGTTCAAAATTATACCCTTTGAAGAATTTTTGTAGAGATAAAAGGCCCTGCTCCGCACCTCAAGTTCCTATTACGAAGCTCCCCACCATTTTTCTTTCTAGATTTAACTTTTGGCATCATAAACAGTTTTCAAACCTTGAACAATAATCGACAATGGGAAAGTGTTCAACAATAATTGATTTACATTCGCTGAAACTCCCAATTTTTTAAGTTGATTCAGATATATTACAAAACCTAAATTACTCCCCTTCATAATTTTCACATTCTGAATAGGAATAAAGGGAGCAAAAAAAAAAAAGTAATCCTCAGTTAAAAGTCAAAGCCTTACAGTAATATTTTCGGTGTGATTTAGCTGGTCTTTCCCCGCTAATGGCGTTAAATATTCTCAAGAAGAAAGCCTTTAAACCTTTATCTCTTGTTTTTATTTGATTTAAAATTTAATGTAAATTTTAATATATTAAAAATAGGATGAAAGGACGTTTTGAAACATCCGTTATTGTTACTTCGGCATGCAAGTTTTGCCCATATTGTGGTACTGATATGGCACCCTCTCATTTGATGTACAAGAAGATCTACAAAATCAATGTGAAGGAGATCCGGGTTCCAAGATGTCTGCAACTTGGTCATTTAATAGAAATAAAACACACATCTAGGAGTTGATGGGCCACCTTTTGTTGAACAAAGTTGTAATCTATTTCAATATGTTTGGTTCTAGCATGATATAAGGGATTTGCAGAGTGGTAGGTAGCACCCAAATTATCACACCATAGAACTGGTTCTTTGGAACATGAGATACCAAGTTCAAGGAGAAGAGATTGGATCCATGTAAGTTTAGATGTAGCAAGAGCAAGACTCCGGTATTCTGCTTCGGTGCTGGAGCGAGATACTATAGAATATTTCTTAGAGGACCAAGAAATGATGTTTGGGTCGTAGTAAATACAATATCTGCCACGGGAACGCCTATCATTAGGGCAACTAGTCCAATCGGAGTCAGAGAAAGCTTGAAGGGTGGTGTCAGTGGAAGGGCGAAAATAAAGGCCATGGGAGGATGTAAGTTTCAAGTAGTGTAAGATACACTTGACAGCAGCCCAATGACCATCAGAAGGAGGATGCATAAATTGACACACTTTGTTGACTGAATAAGCAATGTCAAGACGCGTAATGGTAAAATATTGGAGAGTTCCTAGTATGCTATAATGTTGGGTAGCATCCTCCAATGGCTGGCCATGAGTGAGAGAGAGAAGCACCAGCCTTCATAGGTGTGGAGCATGGTTTGGCTCCATCCATGCCATCTTTCTTGAGCAGGTCCACAATGTATTGTTGTTGGGACAACAGAAGTCCTAATGGAGTTGAAATAGCTTGAATGCCCAAGAAGAAGTGGAGGGAGCTTAAATCCTTAATAGCAAATTCATGGCCTAGTGAAGTGATGAAAGCGGTGATGACAGAGGGGTTGGAGTCCGTAATGAGAATGTCATCATGATTCATGAGGTTTAATACAAGTCAGTAGGGATGTGTAAACCTTGGAAGGTTGAAAGCCCAAGCCTAAATGTAGTCAACTGCTGAAACCATGCTCTGGGGGCTTGTTTAAGCCCATAAAGGGTTTTCTTGAGTCTGCATTGGGAGAAAGCTATACTGAGAACAAGTCGGATGGTTGCTGGTTTGATTACAGCACTAATGGTTTCCTTGTAATCCAAACCTTCCCGTTGATGATAACCTTTGGCCACAAGACGGGCTTTGTAGTTATCAAGAGAGCCGTGGGGAACCAATTCCCAGGTGTTGGTTTTAATCGGTGCATTAAATTCATCTCCCATGGCACAACGCCACTCAGTGCACTTCAATGCTTCAGTAACAGTAGTTGGTAGAGAGGAGGCCCATCAAGTGGATGCTTAGTGACAGTGAACACCTTGGGCTTTAACGACCCAGTCTTAGAGCGAGCGGGTCACCATGTGGTGACGATTAGTGATCAAATCAAAGGTGTGGGCCCAACATCAATAGAAGTGTTTGTTGGGAGTTCATATGAAGAAATGGGTTGGGCCTGACATGTTGGGACTGACTCAAGTTCACAGGCTTGCTGAGTGGAGATGGGCGGGTCCTGTACAGGGGCAGTGTTCTCTGAGACATCCAAGGAAGGCTGATGTGATGAATTCAGCGTAGATATGGGTTAGGCTGAACATGTGGCATTTGTAATAGTGCATGAAGGAATAACAGGGGGGTGGTCCAAGGGCCCAATCTGAGACCAATTTGGGTTGAAATGTGGTTGCCGTAGGCCTGGTAGAAAATGGAAACTTTGCTTCATTGAAAACGTGTCTTCAAATATAGACTCTATTGGAAGGGATATGTAGACACTTGTAACTTTTGTGTCGAGAGCTATACCCCAAGAACACACAGGGTAGGGATCGAAATTCCAATGGGTTTGGACCTATGTATCAATAGAATACATTTAGGCCCAAATCTGAACCCAGCCCGATATGACATAATAGCGATAACCTTTAATAAAGGCAACAGGGGCTGGATCCCATAAATCGATTTTGGGTTATTCACACTAGGACGAAATGGCAGTGGATGTCGTTTGCCTATTTGACAGTGGGAACAAAAGAAGAAGAAGTGCTAATTTGAGCTAACTGGAAGCCTGAAGGAAGAAATAATACGGTGAGCTAATTTGGAACTTGGGTGGCCATGCATCTGTTGAGGTACGCTCTCACCAACACCTACGAAAATCTGAAAAGAATCAATAGAATCTCCACAAGAAGCTTGTGTCAATTTGTAAAGTCCTCGGTCGGTCATTCCCCGTACGTTGGCCTTAACAAAAGAAATGAGAGGGGTAAAATTCAAAATAACAATTGTTATCAGCAGCGAATTGACTCACTGAAAGTAGATTCTTCTTGATGTGAGGTACATGCTAAGTGGAGAGGCTTACTAGATGATAAATCAATATTAGAAATAGCCAAGCCTTCTGCGTTGCCCACTCTGGACCTTGACATTCAGAGTAAATATTCATGGTTTGGAGATCACAGCAGTTAAATGGTTGCCGTTGGTAGCTCCAGAATCTGGATACCAACTATTGTCCGGCCGGAGAATTAGTCGTGGATGCAACATGATAAAGCCATTCATTGTTGATGAGTGGGTTGCTCAAAATTCTTGTCAAAACGAAAATGGCATTTGAATCCTGAGTGGGCTATCTTTCTACAAATTTGGGGCAGAGTGGTCTAAAGAATTACTTTGATTTGGTTTATTGCCATAATTAGATTCACATCCTCGGGTTGCCATGTTAGCAGATACGAAACCTGCATCTACAGGTGCT
The DNA here is from genome assembly GCF_000365185.1 of Nelumbo nucifera. The sequence continues at coordinate 1,359,913 of NW_010729202.1, forward strand.
TTTGAATATGCAAGTCGGATTTCATGATTCATAAGCATACCTTGTACATCTTCAACTGAGACTTTAGTTATAGAAGTTACGTACAAACACTCATAATTTGGCCCTATTCCAACATAATCTGCCTCCGACAATGGTTGACCAGCTGCTGCAAGATTGCCTACAATACCTTTCATCTTTCCAAGGTATTCAGCCATAGTAGCTAGCAGCGCCTTTTTCAGAATGCATAATTCATAATGAAGCCGCATTGTGCGAACTGAGGACTTGGATGCATAGACTTTGTCTAGTATGTGTTTGGCATCATCGGTGCTGTATATGTGTGGGTTGGAACTTAGAAGTATCATTTTCTGAAAATATTGGGAACGTTCTTGCCAGGTAGGATGTTTTTTTGGGCAATAATAATACCTTTTATTTGGTAACAGTACTCCGTATTTGTTTTCAGCACTGATATACATATTATAAGAAGTCCACGTCACTGCTATATCATGTTCTTCATTTGAGTGAAATAATTTATAATTAATTACTAAAATTAGTTTTCTTCGAATCAATGCATTTCATCTGAATCAACATAAATCCAAATCAACTCGATCTGAGTTTGGACCAGTCTGAATCAATTCAGCCCGATTTGAATATGAACAAACCTCATCACATCGGTTTGATTCGTTTGGGTCAACCATCCTAGTCCAAACCCAACCCGATTTAGTATGGACCAATATGATTCGAACCAAATATGGAACGGTTCTTGGTGGACTGGTTCGACCCAGATCTGGTTTTGATTTGGCCTTAAGCAACTTGGCCCACCTGCTTTGGCCATGTGGCTCGACCCGAATCACAATCCAGCACGAACACAGCCGATTCAAGTCAGAGCCGATCCAACTCGTAGCCACGTGGGACATTCGTTTTTGGATCCACTTCGGAACCCAACCCGGATACATAACAGTCATGGGTAAACCGTTTGGCCCAGATCTAGACCGGCCCAAAGCGGCACAATCCACTCATTTCGGGGTCCCGGGTCGGATATTTGTGGCCTAACCCAGATTTGCACCATCATGCCCTTGCCCTGCTTTAAAATAGTCGGTTTGGTCCCAAACCCGTGCATAGCCCAATATGGGCTGGTCCTAGTCAATCCATTATTGACTGAACCGGTCCAATCTGGTCCGATCGGATTGATCCTAATCCAAATGGTTCAACTACTCTTGATGTGATTAGCTTGAAGACAAATCCAGTTAAATCGTTCAAGTTGGTCTAACAGATTTGAAGCTGAGTGGTTCGGTCAAATCCGAAACCTGAACATAGTCAATCACTTCGCCACTTGTGCAAAAATAATATGCATGTAATGTGATTTGAAACTTCACCGCTTGTTTAAATAACAACTACTATTACCACCAAACCATTACCAAATTGTTTGTTAAGTAGGAATTAGTTTTTATTGTTAAGCACATAAACATAAGATTAATGGGTTTGGGCGGGTTGAATGTAAAGGCGGGTTTGGGTTGAATCCAACCCATTTAATTTTATATAATTAAATCATTAATGGGTTGGCAGGTTAAATGGATGCTTCAACTCAAACCAAACCCAATCCAAACCACCCAATTGCCACCACGCTCTACACTTGTATTAGTTACTGCCTTACAGCTAAGTTACAACAACTAATTAAAAATATAAAATTGTGAGATAGATAAGTGTTATTTAGAAACATTGTTGTTGGAGTGCATGGAAGAATTGGCCACGTGGCCAGTATCCTTATGAGGTGCCCTTCTAAACTGTACTGTTTGGGTCCTTTTTGACCCATTTCTGCAAATTGGGGGTGGGGGGGGGGGGGGTGTTGAGCTTGCATGGGCAACTGGACATGTAAAACTTTGAAGAATATAGATATATAAAACAAAACATAGAGGGAAGAGGAAAAGGAAGGTGGAACACACTTTCCACAAGACACCAGTTTGTATATATCTATCATTTCTCTCTACAGTTGTGTATATATAGGGGTGAGCATTTGGTTAAAAAACGAATCGAATAAATCAAAATTTAAAAAATTGAATTAAAAATATAAAAATTGAACTAAAAATATAAAAATTGAACCGAAACAGAATTATAGAAAAAACGAAATAATCAAAATCGAAATTTTTGGTTCAGTTTTTCGGTTAAAACCAAATTTTAATAATATATACTCTATTATTTATATTATAAAATACATATTATGAAATCAACTTTTATTTTATTATATATTAATGCATTAATATATTATATATTATATATTATATATAATGATAGAACCAAATAAATCAAGTTCGGTTAATATGGTTAACTGAATTTCTAATTTTAAAAATGCAATCAAAAACCAAATTAACAAAAAACCGAATTAACCAAATATCGAACCGAAAAAAATTGAAACCAAAATTTTCAGTTCAGTTTTTTGGTTTAACCGAACAGTGCTCACCCTTATGTTGAGTTTCGACTTTTAAGTATACTAGTAAATATGTATGTGCATTTGCACATGACAATATCTCAAAGACAAAATTATTTACAATTCATGGACAGTTTTTGAACATTTATAAGTGGGCAATTTTTTAACTGTTATAAATGGACATTTTTTGAACAGTTTTTTAACTGTTACAAGTGAACAGTTTTTGGAGTGAGATTAAATGACATGTATACCATTTTTTATGCTCATTGTATGTTACTTAGATAAGGGATAAAAATGTCTAATGAAAAGTCCAAAAAATGGGGCTAGATTTTATGGTTGATCTGATAGGCAAATTGTCTAAATTGTAAATGAAATAATAACTTGTCTACTCTGATGCCCTCTTATGGTCTTATTGAGTAAGTCTGCGTCAACGGAAATGTGGATTGATGATTTTGATATACAATGATGAATGTGATTGTGATAACGGGAGATGATGATGCACAATCTGGCCGGTCTTAGCTGTCGATGATCTTGCCTCTGAACTGAGTAACAGGGACCTGAAACGGAAGGAGAAGAGAAGCTCCGGGGAGAACCCGGCGTAAGGGCTTCGAAGCTCAAGTTAGAATCCT
>NW_010729202.1:1372200-1382409 GCF_000365185.1 Nelumbo nucifera
CTTAGGGAGCTCGGACCCTTAACAGGGAGCTCGCTCTTAACAGGGAGCTCGGGCTCCTAGTAGGGAGCTCGGATTTTAGGGATGTCGGGTTCTTACTTAGGGAGCTCGGACCCTTAACAGGGAGCTCGCTCTTAACAGGGAGCTCGGATTTTAGGGAGCTCGGGTTCCTACTTAGGGAGCTCGGGCTCCTAGTATCGAGCTCGGACTTAGGGAGCTCGGGTTTTAGGGAGCTCGCTCTTAAGAAGGAGCTCGGACTAAGTACAGCGGTCTGGAGTTCAGGCTCGGTAGTGAGTTTGGACTTTCTTCCGATGTTCGCTTTGGGTGCTCTACTGTCCCGAACTGCTTGCTTTTGCCACGTGTCGGGCGATCGCGAGGTCGAGCCAAATTTCCCTTCATCAGGAGATATCCACAACCGTGGTTCTAGGAGATTCAGACTCGATGATTATCATTCAGCCGGACAGTCTCAGTGAGTGATGAAGTTACCCTCTTTTTGTATGTTCGTTTATCACGTCGTTACCCTTTATTATATATGCGACATATCACTCAATCCATACCCAACACTCTACCCTGGGCAGGGCGTGGAAGGGAAATCTGCTGGGTTAAGGTTTGTAACTTGGTTGGAAATGTGAGAGATAAAAAGCTAATTAAAATTTTGAGCCTATTAAACGTCAAATATATGTCCCAAGAGCCCGTTTGGGAAGGGCTTTAATTTTGATTGAGCTGGTTTTATCGTATATATCTTTACCATTCACTGATTTTCGTTGTACATTGGCACCCTGTACTTTGGGGTAATCTCACTTTAGAGTTTGAACTTTTAAATATGTCATTTCAATACCTAAACTTCTAACTTCTAATAAATACCAAAATCCATTAGTTATGATGAGGGGTAAAATTACAAAAATATATGATTCTCTTTTTTTACTTTTCATCTTCTTTTACATTTGGATTTTGTATATAAATCAACTGTAGAAAAGTAAACTCATCTCAGTCTGCTCATTGGAGGTAGTCTCAATACTTTTGGATGCTTGCTTTGGGACCAAAGTCTGAAGGTAGAAGAAATATGAACAGTACATATATATATATATATATAAAAGAAGTCTGAATGGACCAGTTGATAGTGATCTGATGGTGGTTAAAGGTGGTACTGATTATGAACCGTGGATTGCTCTACACTAATCCTCCATTTTTATATTTTAAATTAATGTTATTACACTGTGTCATTCACTCACTAATTCAGGGAGAAGGAGAAGGAAGAAGCGAAAATGGATTTGGCTACGACTTACCAGGATGGATGGATGGGGTCGGCACTCGGCAGTCGACGACATGTACCATAATTGGCGTTAAGAGTTGTACTTCAACCCACGTTTTACCCGTGACGTAAAAATCTTGTAGGAAGGACTCGGCCAAGATTCTCAGTCCTCCAGGATCCAACCCAACTGCTTACTACTGGTTACTACCCATTAATTAATTTTTGTCTTTCTTTTCACATTCCAACTGTAATTATAAGCGTGACAGCGAGGGAGGACATGAGAAACACGTGACAAATTCTTATCCTTTTCCTTCTTCTTCCTTCCTCCTTGTTAGTTGTTACATAAGGCTATGTTTGGTAGAGGTGTAAATACAAAATTGCGTCAGTGGAAATAAAAAACGCTCACTCAAATGTATTAGAGTAAAAAACAAACCGGCCGAATGCATGTTTTACACACTTGTGCGTTTGGCAAAATGGTGTAAAATCATTGGTGTACAAGAATTGAAGAAGCCATTTTTCTGGAATTTGTTGTCGGAGGTAGATAGGCGATGGGCGATGGGACGATGAAATGCTTTGATCGTCTAAGCGTCCTCACAGAGAAGGAGAAAAAGGCGTTTGAACCTTGAACTTGGCAAATAGAGAGAGAGAGAGAAGAGGGTCATACGATGAGATGCCTTGATCCCCCTGATCCGGACTGATCTGATGGATCCTTGGGTCCATCACATACGTGAACCGTCCAATAAAATTCACAAAGTGAGACTTAATGGACATTACGGCATTCTTGTGACGGGTTGACAGGTTAAGAGGTGGTCTTCAACCTCTTGACAGCTCCATCTACCAATTATTTGCTTTAGCAATTAACTAGTCACCTTACCAAATCACCCTCAAGCTTGGGATTTGGGAAGGTCGGCAATGGAAGAGGTTGGGGGCAATTGTAGATCAACCACATGCATTCATCACTTGTCTTACCATGTTGGCGTGAGATGGTTACAAGCATAGAGGAAATATAAGTATATAGCATTGAGAGAAAGAGAAAGAGAGAGAGAGAGTAGAGATGAATATTTTCTCTTTGTTTGATTCCAAAATACAAAGAGCCGGAATCAGAGGTTTGTTTGGGCCGCCATCATTGTCATATGAGCCTGCCAGAGTTACATTCATGGTCAAAGAGCTTTGCCTCTTGGATAATAACCATAGAATGGGGAGAGTTGGTCAGTTGGGTAGGGTTTCTATTTTCTACTACTGTTGGGAGTTCAGATGGGATCCCACATGCCAAATACATGGAGATGTACCTAAATCTATGGGGCACACTCTATGGAGAACCCATTCAAATTAAATTGGGATCACTTATCAAGAAAAGACATTTCAACACTCCCAACATAATCTTCTGACACTGCACATCTCATCATAAAGCTACGACTTATCGCTATATATGAAATATTTGGTGTGTGAGAGGCGTAGGGTATTGGAATGTATTTTGTTGGCTGCTGATATAGACTCGTTCAAATTCTAATTCGTGAGGTAAGGAATAATGGAAAGTGGGCCACCAATGTCCTTAATCAAATGACAGGCTGGTGGGGGTGTCGATCTGGCCCCAACGTACGACAACATATCAGAGAGAGAGAGAGAAGAGGACAGACAAGGTGAAAGGTGAATGATGAAGGGACTATATACGGAGCACAATTTCCTAGTTAGGTTGGGTTGGGGGATCATATTATTTTTCGCCCTCCCGGTCATGTTCCCAAATAGGATGGTTTCAGACTTCAGAGTCACGTGTGTGATGAATTATTTTCTATCTACTTCACCCACCACGAGACGACAATGTGATGACATCATTCTCCCTTTTAATTTTTATTTTCTAGTAAGAAGATGAAATCAACTTCATCTGTCTAGTCTTCCAATTATTAACAACTGTTACTTGGAACCCGCCGTTTTAGATGCTGTAATTTGTACTCCCCTCTTACTCCACCATCCATGTACTCATTAGTGATTCTCCATATATATAAACCATGCATGTACCATCGCCATCATGTGATATTGTGATGGTGATGATTCAAAAATGAATGAACTCCATTCCCAGCTAATAGCTTGGAATTGGCTATAAGGAATGTGGCATTCAATCAAACGTGAAACGTGCTTGCTGGCTGCTATAAAAATAAATTAGGATAAATCTTCTTTTGAGGGAATAGAATAGGGTAAATAAAAACAAACAAACAAACACATGCATGAATGAAATATTACATTAGGTAAATATTAGGTCATTGTTGCAATATTTTATAATTATTTAATGCATGGCTCATGGTCATGGTCATGGGCCACGGCTGCTTGTCAGCAGGTTAAATCCATGTAGCTAGTTGCGCTTCATCACCTTTAATTAGTTTTATTTATGAGATTCCATGGATTCCATGAATCAATGAAAAAATCAAGAATCATGTCAAATGCATGGACCATGATCGTTGGTGGTGATTGTGGATTGGATGTTTTCGCCTTCTAACTTCTAAATATCCACCCCCTTCCCCATCTACTCTTTTTCAATTACAAGAATAATTAAAAGCAAAGCATTGGTTCTTATTATTTCTCAACCTTACCTCACCCCTCCCTTTCCTGAAAAAGGTTTTTATATATCAAAACAAATACAACCAGAAAACCCATCCACCATCGCCTTCCTTCATGTTCTCTCTCTCTCTCTCTCTCTCTGTTTTTCCTTTCCTGGGTGAATGGACCGTTGGACCCTACCTTCATTTGTCCATTACCTTTATTCCCAACCAAACTCCCTGTACCACTGGATTTCTTTCTTCCTTTCTTTTCTTTTTATGACGTCTATAATTAATTAAGAATAGCTGAAAGGAATGGTGATAGTGGTGGACTTGGAAATAGTCTCTGATGAGTTTGCTAACTTGCGCCTCCATGGCTTTCAAAACAGAGGGCCTTAGGGCCTTTTCAATCCTGCAGCTCTTCACTCTAATCATGTCTTCCTTTTCCTGTCCTCGTAAGTGTAACCAATACCCATTAGCAGATGAAATTGATACAAAAGACTACAAGAGGAATCCTACGTCCTTGCTAATTAATACCATATTAACAAATATTGATTAAATACAGTTTCCAACCCTAAGAGGCTAAGGTACAGATGAGAGGAAGTAGGCAGGGAAAATGGAAGAGAATGTCGTGAACCACAGACCCATCGGGCCACCATTTGACATTTTGCTTGGGCTCAATCGCTTGTTCGTGGAGCAACTACTTTACAGTGAGTTCACTCGTCCGTCCGTCCGAATCATCGCCCGACAAAAAGTCAACAACCAAACCGAAAACAATTTCTGATAGAAAACATAGTATTAGGCACAAATTTAACTGGCAGAGGCAGACGACGGGCTTTAACTTAAGCACTTGTACAACTCAACCGTCGAAACCGGTCTGACTCCACACTGCATCCCGAACCCGGCTCATATCCCGTCCCTTGAGGGTTCGACCCGCTCCCTCAAAAACCGAAGTGGGCGTCATCTTCCGTGTCCGTGCATACTCCCGTGCCAAATATTCGTGTGGCGGTATCCTCTCCCCGTCATGATCTTCTATCCCATCATCGGAGTCGTGCATCGATTCCACCGAGTCCACGCGGAAGATCCTCGGCCAATCAGGAACGTTCACTGGTGCCGACGCAGCCATGTTATGACGCTGGGATGCCATGTTTTCTTGGGATCGGAATTGGTGCACGATCCTTGGCGATGGGCTTGTCCTACTTCTGCCGTCGTTAAACGCCAGCGATAGCCCTCCAACGTGGTCGTCGCGATCTTCCCTGCCCATCCACCGCTGAGGTCGAATACCACGGTCTCCGTTATTCTCTGCCCCGAGGGAGCCCCACTCCGTGGCCGCAACATTCCTCGTGTGATCATCCCGATCCACCATATCGTCGACCATCGACCATACATCTTCTTCACCTAGTTCCGGCGCATCCTTTCCGTTGTCTTCCCCAGCACCATATCCTAAACTCCCCAGTAGACGTTGATGATTGGGCCCCAGTTTCCGGCCCTTTACCATCCTTCCTCCGCCCCGGCCGAGCTTTTATAGCATGAGGAGATTCTCCGGCGTGTTGGAATGGATGCGTTCCGACCACCGAAGTCGGAATTCTATGCCAGAATGTGTGGGCGGCTAGGCTGTAAAATGTTATATAAGTAGCCGAAGTTTAAAACCCCCACATGTATATATAGCATTCAGCATTTCACATGAGTCACGACTGGACCCGGCCTCATTTCATTTTAATTTCAGTTTCATTTTATCTGCATTTCTATTTCATTAGGTATCCAGTCAAGGATGGAGGGAGCGAATAGGGGGTGAGAGAACAGCAAGCAGAAAATATATATATATAAAGAAACGAAAACCAAGAAAGGAACGCATAAACCACGTCACATATTCAGTCGCCGTCGCGGAGCATAGTTGGGTTGTTCTTTGACCCATCAAGTACATCCAAAGGTGGGCCCAGTGTCCACGTGGGCACTTGCGGCTCGAGATCCCACCAACTCATCCTTCACGGTTGCCGATATCTATATGGCTGCAGGGTTATCGGTCCCACTAGCCCAACCCTTTTCTTGATGCGACGTGGGAGCACAGTGACCAGACCTTGTAGGGATCTGATGGTCACCGGATCAGCTGCATTTGATGCTGTGTTAGGGAACCAATAGTAACACTCTACGTCAGCTATCAAGTGTACATTGGCCCGCAACCACTCCAACTTCCCACTTCGCGTCATGGCTGACGTGGGGCTTGATTATTGGTTAGACAGCTCCTAACACAATCCATCTAATCAACAAATTTTGATGGGAACGATGGTGTGAGACGAACCTCAGGGGAAAGTAGCATATAAAAATAAATTAATAAAGTATGTAAATATGGGATCGGGATTGAACAATTTACATTTTATTTTAATAATAAAATAAGAACTTAGTTGCGGTGAGTGAGAGGGTTAGAACTGGAGAAAAATTGGAACATCTTTTTAAAGAGAGGGAAGGAGAAAGATAGAGAAACTGGGTGGAGATGATTGATTGGGGCACATTGGACGGTGGAGAAGAGGTAGGGTCGAAGAGGGAAGCTGTCGTTTGTGTAAATAAAAGAGAGAATAACGGTTTAGCCTAGATTCAGAAATTTTACATTCAAAGTACAATTGGAGTGGGTGATAGTTTAAAATTGATGTTAATGCATGGGCGAATTGTATAAAGTGAAGATTTTTGATATTTTGAATATTTATAACTTTACGGTGAAAATCAAAAATCTGTATTGAACCGGTTAATACTTCTAAAAAATTATTATCCCTCGTGATAAAAATTTGTAATCAGATTTTGATTTAATGGCTTTATTGCCCATGTATGATTCTCGTTAAAGTTGCTTCTGCTGATGCAGTACTAGTACTTGTTTTTAATTGTGGTCGATGATACATGATACTAGCATAGTAGTTATAATAAGTGGCAACTAACAACTATAGGCAGCCAATTTAATTTGATCTGATGATGGGAATTATTGTTGTTATTGTCATGACGTCGAGCCCGTTTCCCTCTTCGCTTGACTGAGTCCATATACTCCATACTGCATAGGATTGGAGAGAGAGAGAGAGATGGGTCCCAGTCCATCTCTTGCAGAAATTGTTCTGGCCCGGTCCTACAAAGTGGGGAGCCCGCCTAAATTTGCCAGATCTGGATGTATCATTGCGACTTAGGTGTGGAGCCCGTCTTGGTCGAGTACCGATGTGATGTAAAGTATTGCACATTCATGGAATCGTGGAACACCGAACGCAAATTGCAGACGTAAAAAAAAAATAAAAATATTGACGGTGTGTTCGAGCCTCGAGGTAGGTCTCAGGAAGAAATTATTGCAAACGTAGAAAAAATAATAAAGAACACAGCGTACCCAGCATACATTGTGTCAGGCAGGCGCTGGCCCACTCTCCGGGAGATCCATTCCACCTCCCACTTCCAATGTGGAATCTCCGATGCCCATGATATTCAATTCAACGTGCATAAAGACGAATGGTCTTGGGAACAAATGGTGTTGATGCTTACCCATTTGCCTTAGATATATCGTCTTATTATTTTGTCTCATAAATGCTGATGACCATCGGATCTACAAATAATAATAAATTTAATAATTATAGATCTGAAAAGTGAACCTACGAGAGAGAGGCGTTCACAAGGACGGGCCCACCCCCACCATTGATGTGCATTACGTGGTGAAACATGACAGCCTAAACAACCATCTACACTTTCGAGGTGAGGGAAGAGGGGTTGTAGTGTAATGTGTAATGGTGCGGGAAGGACAAGAAATGTTGTTGCGTTGTCGCGGTGGAATCAGAATCTCACCTGCTACTTGGCACGAGCTGCCCACACACCACACTAGTTAGCCCCCCCAAGGTTAAAAGGGCAAATAATCAAAACAAAAAGGGCATACACACAAGTGTGTTTCGCATGTGATTTCATGATTTCTTGTTTAAAACAGAGGTGGGGGTATAATTAAATTGGGAGTGATTGCACCGGATCATTTGTTTAATGGTTTCATCGCTTACTACCACCCTCTACGGCGGCAATTGTTTATTTAGGGCACTCAATCACTTGCACATCAATTAGTACATAAAAAAACTTAACGGTCCATTAAAATTTTAAACCCATCAATTGAGTTTTACATAGATGATTCTTTCAAAAAACAAACACATCCTAACTTGCACGAACGGGGAGGTTTATTGCAACTATGGTTCCCATGATGAAGGCCAACCCACATTTACTACCAGTGTCAAAAAACAACTAAATTAAACCCTTTGATTTGTTGCCATCATCTCACGTTGAATTAGATTAAGTAAATTCTTGGTGGAGCCATTATAATAAATCTAAGGCCAAGAATTTTTACTTTAACCCTACGACTCGGACAATAGCCTAGCAAAAGTGAATTCGTAGGCATACAACATCTGGGAACATGGTAGTCGGTACTTATTGGTACATACACGTTGTAATCCACAGTATAGCGAATTCTGGTATGTCGTTTGGTCGGTACTAAGGGTGTTCATAGGTCGGGTTAGGTCAGTTTCAATCAATTTTTTCAACTGACTCAATTTAGTTGGTTTAGTTATTGATTAAATCGAAATCAATTGACCCTAAAGCTAATTCAAACATGAAGGGTCAGTTTTTCGGTTTAATGGGTTTATATATATATATATATATATATATATATATGAAACTAAAATATATATTTTTAAATATCTATTTATATTTAAGTTTATTTCTTTTTAGTTTTTATGCAAAATCAAAATATATATATTTAAATTGATTAGTTTTTTTATGCAAAACTGATTTTTTTGTCAATATATATTTAAATTTATACAAAACTGAATTAAATATTGTACCATTGTATTATATCTGTATTGATCTTATGTTTTATCATAAATAACCAATTTATTTTTCAAAGTTCGAACAAACGCAAATAAAATATATCTACCTTTAATATATAGGGTAAGGACTAATATAATTAATTATTACTTAAACAGCTAAACATATAGGACCGGTTCAGTTTGGTTTCACCAAACTGAGTTATCGGTTTATTTTTTCACACAAATCAAAACTGACTTGTGGTTTTAAAAAACTGATCAACTCGAGTTGGATCAAACCAGTTTGATCGATTTAATCAATTTAACATTTAATGTGAACACCCCTAATTAGTCCTATAGTTGAAAAGAACTTAAGAGATATTGGGGCTACGAGCTTAAAAGATATATACCTATCCAATGATTGAGAGAGAAGCTAGTGCTGGTATATCAGTAAGTTAAGTAGCAAGGCCATTTTGAGTAGAAGGGGTTATTCAAACGGGAGGCCACGAGGACCACGACCAAGATCAACACGGGCCAATGAGCTTTGAGACCACAAACCTTCACCATGAGTTCTTGATTGGATGAATGGATAGTGTGATCGGGTGAATCTTGCCCACCTACTAGAGGCAAAGTTGAGTTGTTATTCGTGCACAGCCTATTTCCTCAATACCCATTTAACACTTAGAACCTGTTTGTTTTTGGATAATTAAAGGGGAGAAAGCATGGTTCAAAGTATCGAAAGGCGTATCGATACTTAGATACACACAAAATCAGTTTCTTTTAGTTTTTTTTTTTAACTTTGGTTTTTGGGGAGTTAAAAAAGGTTTTTAATTTTATTAAAAAAGGGTGGGTCCTCGGGACCCAAAAGATATGATACGATTCGCCCAATACGGGGCATATCGTATCGATTTTTTAAACCTTGGGAGAAAGTCGATCAATTTTTCCACATTCATGGATAAGTAATTGTAGGTTCTACTGTAAATCATTTTTCCATATGTATAACTCATATCTTAAGTGGATAAATAATTTTTTAGAGCTGTAATGTGGGCCAAGCTAGAAGAGTCAACATGGCCGATTACAACAAGGGTTGTGCTAGGCATGGCATTGTCGCTATAGTTCCGTGCCAAGCCAAGGTACAACATGGGAACATGGCCCAGGCTGTAGAGGGGATTGGGCCTTCGAGACACGATCAAGATGCAAGACATGACACAACCCTTATATCGGCCTGACATGAAACAACACCAATGTGGCATGCGAGAATATAGCCCTTGGAGGAGGACCAATGGTTATTGATGAAGGGAAATTTGGCCCGACCTCGCGATCGCCCGACACATGGCAAAGACAAGCAGCTCGGGACAGTAGAGCGCCCGAAGCGAACATCGGAAACAAGTACAAGCTCACTACCGAGCTCCCTATTAAGAGCGAGCTCCCTGTTGAGGGTCCGAGCTCCCTAAGAACCCGAGCTCCCTAAGACCGAGCTCCCTACTAGGAGCCCGAGCTCCCTGTTAAGAGCGAGCTCCCTGTTAAGAGCGAGCTCCCTGTTAGGGGTCCGAGCTCCCTAAGAACCCGAGCTCCCTAAAGTCCGAGCTCCCTATTAAGAGCAAGCTCCCTACTAGGAGTCCGAGCT
>NW_010729202.1:1392336-1402520 GCF_000365185.1 Nelumbo nucifera
CCGAACTGGCAGGAGTTCAGAAGTAATCATGCCCGATCTGACGGAAGCCTGGAAACGAGTGTGCGAGGTGGTTATAAAAGGCTCCTACCCCCCAGGAACGAGGTATGCTAACTTTTGCGCTATCTGGTTTATCTTGCCTTTGAAAGATCCTAACTTGAACTTTGGAGCCCTTACGCCGGGATCTCCCCGGAGCTTCTCTTCTCCTTCCATTTCAGGTCCCTGTTACTCGGTTCAGAGGCAAGATCATCGACAGCTAAGACCGGCCAGATTGTGCTTCATCAGTTATATTTGCTTTTTTAGGTATTTTGACTAAAATATCCCCAACAGCTATTAACTGCCACTAGGGGCCTAGGGGGTATTTATGTATTTTAGATTATTGGGGCAAAATGACTTAAATGCCCCATAATAATTATATAACAATTAGTTTAAGGATGAAAGTAATCAAAGTACCTCTCCCAACAGCCATAAACAATTAGTTTTGAAGGGTATAATCCCCTAAATCATATAAATGCCCTACCCTGCCTCATTTTTATAGTTATACTCTTTTATATACCCTCATACTTTATTACTTTCTACAATGACCATTCTTCCCAAAATCCTTTCTTTTTGTTGATGAAACCTAATCCAATAATGCTAAGTCCCGCTTTAGTAACAGAAGGAGCAAAGTTTGGACTATGCTTGAGATTGTGAAAATCTTTAAAAGGAAAAAAGAGCAGTTTACAAAAAGTGTAGATACAATTTTAGTTGGCACAGTAGTCGTGACACTAGCCATTTGTTTAGACATATGACATTTCACCTGAAATAGGGAAGAGGAGGAGAGTAGCTTGAATGATCAACTCCATTGTATTATTTTTGCAATGTATTTTTTATTTTTTTGTACATATTAAATTTGAAATGAAATAAAATTTTCTCAATTTTTTTACCTTATTGTGTACCATTCATGTTAATTTTTTACTATTATATGTTAATTTTTTTTCTAATTTTTCTTATTCTAGGAAAATTGGAAAAATAAAAAATAGGCCGACTTGGAGCTGGCCTGCCATGGCCCAGTTCCTTAGGCCTAGCACAACAAATTTGGGAATCAAGCCACAGGTCGTACCGGGTCTGACCTGGGAAGGGGACTGTGCTACCCAAGCATGTCCCGCCAAGGCTCAAGGCCCAGCCAGACAACACAAATGGTGTTCAAACCGCCTTCACTTCGTACTGTGCCGGCAAGGCACGACTCACATTACATGCTGATAGCTTTTTCACCTGAAGGAATAGTTGTCAAAACATCATCACACAAGAAGTGTTTCATCTAATTATAAAATAGGCAAATTTCTTAAATTATCCCTAAAGTTTAGGAAATTGACTAACTATACCTCTACTGTTTTTGACAATTAACTAAATCTTACTTACCGTTAGTAGTTAACGGAAGAATTAAAAAGACAATGTTGTCCATCAATCTTCTTTAAATTTTTAAAATCCTTATTCTAAATGAGAACTTCAAACAAAACTCGTCTGCGGAGGGGGACCTAGAACCATGATTTGTAGCTAAGAATAATCATGATTTGTAGATGAGACCAAGAAGGATCTAACATTAAACTTGGTCGACCCAGAACCAACAAATTCGATAAACTTTATCAATGTTTAACAGGCCTCTTGTTTGTTTGTGCCAGAAAACCAAATGAGCTCAAAAGTTTGTTATTAATGAAAAATTTTAGTGGGTTTCTGGTTTTGAAGAGAGATTGTTAATGGGGTTTTCGTTTGCTAACCATTTATGTTCAATACTATTTGGGTCTTTTGGTTCTTCTGCCACCCGATGAAGAGGGTGACTACAAGAACAAGAAAGGAGGAACCGAGGCCAACTCCAATTACAATGGCTAGTTTCTGGGCCTTGCCTTTCCCTGGTAATGGTAGAGCAAAGCTTGTTAGATTGACAAAAGTGAGAAAGAAAGGAGAGGAAGAGAGAGAAAGAAAGGGAGAGATACTGTTTGCTGAATCTAAATCTTCCTAGATGAGGTAGTCCCTCCTCTCTGATTCTTTCTCATTCTCTCACGACAAGAACATTGGCAACACTTGCGATTTCTGGCATATCATTCTTTTTGTTGGGGTTTTTTCTTTTCTTCCTCTGTTTTATTCTTCTTTATTCCAGATATTGTCTCCAACATTGAAAGCTGTTGGAAAGTTATCGAAGGAGAAGTACGATTCCAAGTAGGAGCATGTCATCGACGTCCTTGAAGCGACAGAGGTAGAGGAGGGATCTATTTCTTCCTATGTTTTTTTCTTCTTTATTCCAGGTTTTGTCTCCTACATTGAAAGCTGTTGGGAAGAGTTATCCGAGGAGAGGGACGATTCCAAGTAGGAGCATGTCATCGACCTCCTTGAAGCGGTAGAGGTAGAGGAGGTGATAAGCCTCGGTCTGGGTAATGAAGTCAACGAAGCAGACAACATTGATGACGATGACGAGCTCCTCATCGTCTTCAGAAAGCCTCTGTTTCACCCCTAACCTACACGCACATTAAATGTAAAAATCAAGTGTTGCTTTCTTTCTCCCTTTCTTATTCTTCTCTTCCATCACACCAGAAGGCAGAAGTAGAACTCCATTACTGTAGAGAGAGAGAGAGTAGAACCTCATCCTAAAAAGGCATAAAAATAGGTTTGAAATGATAGGTAATTCGCTACCTCCATTGCCCTAGTATTGGAAAGGTCAAACTTTCAGAGGGAGCTCGTCTCCCAAGCTTTGGTTTTCAGAAGAGAAATAAACAAGAAATGACACTGTCGAATTATCTCTCTATAAGGGATGACATGCTCCTATTGGGCCCAATGATGGTGGATCTGATTATGGCTCAGATCTCAGATCTAGGTTTCTTGTAGATCTAGATCTGGGCCACCAAACCTTCTGTTGATCTTGGGAAGTGCTTCAACCTTCTGCAGACTTGGGCACCTTTTCCGAGTGAGTGAGGGAGGGGCCCAAGGTGGAGATGATGAAACTGGAGAGAGAGAATGAAGGAGAAGAAGAAGAAGAGAGAGAGTGAACGTGAAGGGTAAAATTGGATGTTAAAAAAAACTATATCGTGTTTCGTGTGTACAGAATTTGAATTTGATGAAATATTAACGCTAAGAGTAAAGTTAGTCAATTGTTAAAAATAATAGGGACACTTTAAGACAATACTCAAACAGAAAGAGTATAATTAATCAATTTCTTAAACCTTAGGGTAGTTTAAGAAATTCACCCTTATAAAATTTTTTGGGTAAATATAGTCAATTGTTTAATTTACTTGGATTATGATTAAAATAACACAAATAAATGCATCCGAATAAATAATTCCCAATAAACATTAATATGAATGAGTGGATTGATCCATATAAATGACTTTACCGAAAAATGAATCGGAACAAGCAACCAACTAACCATATAATGAGCACATGCATCTTAAAGGCTACCACCCTTTAATCGGATAGTTCCCATCACATGATTAGTATGCAACTCCTCAACTCCAAAAATCCTAGCTGAGATCAAGGGTTTCTAGTTTCAGTACTTTTAACTTGTAGTCTTGGACCACTTTCTTTCTCCATCTTTCCTTTCTAATTTTTTTTCAAATATTTGATGTTTTAATTGAGTCGGGTGTGTTCTTTATACACCGCTTCTCGCACTGACCTCACACCATGTCCGAACTGTACATCAAGAATCTCTCGTATTCTTCATGAAAGATGTTTCAAACGATTATTAATGTTTTTTTTTTTTTTAAATAGAAACTTTCCATTAAACTGATAACCCCAGAAGGGAATAAGTCCAAACAAAAAACAAAATCAGTGCAAAGCAACAAAAAGAAAATTTGGCATACCATAAGAAAACTACAAGCCTGGGGAGCAACTAAGCCAGAAAAAAAATCCAGCAATTAGTGAAAAAAAAAATCAGCTTGGACTAGAGAGTTTAACCATTCTGGGTCTGAGCAACCACCAATGAAACCTCTAATCGCTGAAACCCTTTTGAGCTAAAGCATGAGAAGTTCTGTTTTAACTCCTGTCGCAAAAAAGAGCAAGGAAGGGAGAGGGGCTATTGTTATAACTTATGTTTATAACAAGGTTATAATTATTCAAATATACACTTATAAATGTATACGTTTGAATAAGCTTTCTTTCTTTCATTTTTTTTTTTCAGATTTGGGCTATTGTAAGCAAAAGATGTGACAAAGTGTTGTAAGCATTTGGTAAATTAGTTGTAATGACGGTTAAATTGGTTTGTCTACCACCTTCTAGATAACTACTAATATGGAACGACTCTGGGTAGGTGCGGATAGGATTCTTGTGGTTGGAGAACCTGGATTGTAATGTTTCTCTCTCTCTTTTTTTTCTTTTTATCTTACTCGCTCTTCCCCTCTCTCTCTCTCATATTTATATATTTGCTGGTTTCTATTACTGCATAGCTTAACATGTGGTTCCAGTAAGGGGAGGGAGAGATGTTGGGTCGTTTTTGAAATTGATTAATCAAATAACCAACCAATCAATCAATCGTATTCAAATAGTGTGAGGTTACATCTGCATATATTTTGAATGCAAGAATGAGGTGATTCAATCGGCATCTTTATATAGAGTGTAGAGCTGACCCTACATTAATTAAGAACACCTGGGGTGGGCCATGGGCCGTGTTTGAATAATCAAATAAAATCCACATAATAGGATATGGCACTTGGGAGCCCAGAGGGAGGCGATCAGTTTTGCTAAGTGCTAACGTATAGTATTAGAGAGAATCGAGATGGAGAAGTTTCAAGGAGAAAAGCTGATAACCCAGTTGAGATCATTTGAACTTTGATTTGAAGTAAAGACATGGCGCTGATAGACTGGTAGTTGTCGTCACTCCATCATCACTCATACGTTATAGGCGTTTTCTTTGATCGCTAATGGCTAATTATATATGTATGGACTCAATTAATTAAAAACTGCTTACCGACGAAAACATCAGCCTACGTCCTCTCTAGAGTCTAGTCTAGTCTAGAGAGATTCACATCAGCAAAGCCCATCCAAGAATAAGGATTACGTCCCCAATGGAAGCAACCGGAATCTCAATCCTCTCCATTGTTGCTTGTCTTTTCAACGCTGTATCCATTTAAGGATGGTTCCATTTAAAACCACATATTCTCTCTCTCTCTCAAGGTGAAGAATCTCGTGTATGTTTGGTGAAATTTCTTTGTCGATAATGGGGTTTATAATAGGATTATCTCTTGCAAGAAATGATTATTAAGGGAAAACATTTAATTAATCAAGTAAATAAAATATTGCTTATAATAGTTCATATAAGAGGTGAAATTGTTTTTCTGTTCCAGTGAGTGAGTTTCTTTCTGTTTAACTTGATAATTCCAATCACCAAGGGCGAGGAGTGATTAGGTACATCAGCTGGTTTGTTCCAACAGAGATGTAGATTCGATTACTGCAACCACCAACTTGAGATGGGGTTGTTATGTGGTTCTGTTCTGTATTATTCAAATGACTCCTATTGGGGATTCGAGGGTATCACTAAAAATACCAAAAAAAAAAAAGACTTGATAATTTCAATCAGTTAGAAAGAAAGAAAAGATTTCTGTAATGTCACCACCTTTTATTGAGGTATTGACGTTGATATGATGGAGGGATGCTTTGGAGGTTAGAAACAAATTAATGTCGCATTCGCAAAAAAGAGTGAAAAGGAAAAGGCTTCTGGCTTGACGAGGAGGTGGAGAACAAGTCGGTTTTAGGAAAAATGGGTAGTATCGTTTTGCTAGCTGCTTTCTAGAAAAGAATGGGTCAAGTGCTGATGAAGTACAGCAATCGAAATGAAACTGATGTTCTCGTTGAAAACAATTCGCTACCTTTCAAGTATTAAATGACTTATGAAAACAACGTTTTTTATTAATTAAAGCTCAATTTGGCCTCACCACAAACACAATTATTTGTTGCCAAGAAAACATATTATATTGTTCTCTACAAACATCTTTTACATCTTACGATAATTAATTAAGGTATTAAATAAGCTGAACGTTTTCTAAACTATGCTTTCCGAATTGGATAATTTGCTTCCATGACGAAATAGTGGTGTAATTAATGATAGTGATATTTATGAATTATCCTATTAAAACTCAAGTTGTAAAAAATAAATAAATTGTTTCAATTAAAATTGAATGTCGTGAACCAATGTTTTAAAAACTGACCTGGAATCGAAATTATTTTGGCCATAGGTTTTTGGGTCAGTGATTTGACTGTCCAATTTGAATGGATGACCCTTTATAATAAAAAATTACAAAATTAATTAAAACAAAAATGGACAAAAAACTGTTATTTGGATTGATAGGTCGACGGTTCAATTGCCCCGATCAACAAGTTGCTGATTAAGTCCATGGTTTTTTGTCACTGAAAGGATTAAGAGTAAAACAGAATGGATTGTTTAGATGATTTCCACACCAAACGGTCTGATCATCTAGGTGGTGTTCGGTGGTGTGTTGGCCACGATATATTTAGTTTCAATCCACACCACCTCTATGCCATGCATTTGGTTGGCTGTAGTGTGGATTGATTCACACTATCTCGTGGATTGGTCCACACCACAGTCCATTTTCTCATCCACGGGTTTATCTTGTGGAAGTATCTACACCCCACCATTTTGCATATGGAATAACGATCCCATACTTCGCATGGATGTTTAACCCTAGTATAAGACCTCTTTTCTTTTTACCGTTGCAATACTTCGTTGTGAGCTCGTTGTTGTTATTCTTCTATACTCGTCATTGCTATTCTTCTTTATTTGAACTATGATTGTAATTGGATCGAACTGAGATCAGATGCAACAAAACCCACATTCAATTTGATTATCGATAACCAACATCTGAATCCAATTGGCTTGGATTCGAATTCAAATCCTAATAGACTCGAATCGGATCCAGATTTAATTCGACTCTGTTATAAATTTTCTGAAATACCAAAAAATAAAATTTATTTATTTTCAACTTTTATATATAATAAATTAATATAAGTATAACATACTAAATTATTATATATAATATAATATATAGAATATATTTTTATAATTTTAAATATAATTATATAAAATTTATATATTAAAATTAATAAATATTATAATAATTGATTTCATATTTTAATCGAATCGAATGGGGTCAAATCAAAATCCAATCCAATTATTAATCAGATGTAGATTGTAACATCCGAATCCGCTCCGACTACATAAATACATCATTTGAATCTGAGATAATTGGATCAGATGTTAGCTCAGGCCTTGGATTTTTTGGTATTACTGACAAACCTACTTTGAACCACTCGCCACTCCTCCGACCACTGTCCATTGGATCATCGATGGTAACTAGTAAGTATTCATCCTTTGTTTATTCTCCTGCTATACTACTCTTCTCTGTTTGAACCACTCGCCACTACTACTCATGTTTATTAATTAATATTAATTGTTATTGATATTATTAAATATTATTAGATTTTTTCTTAATATTATAAATTATCATTATTATTACTACATGTTTTTAATTAATATTAATATCATTATTTGTTATTTAATATTATTAATTATTACTAATATTATTTTTATTAACTATTAAAATCCTTAGCAATTTACTAATATGATTAACGACAGATTATTTGTTATGTTGTAGTTGAGATACATGGAATCAAATACAATGTACAGACTGAAATATGCCACACCTTGTAGAACGCCCATGGAGGTGTGGTGTGGATCAGCGTACACATTTTTGTCCACGGTATAGAACAACTTTATTGGGGTGTAATCTATTTTTATCCACACCACACCCGTAAAACACATTACCCAATTTCTCATATACAAATCAACAACATTTTAAAAACACTACTCTGATATAGCGAACTCGTCCAATTGACTAACAAAACTCAAACTCGGTCGAGTCAACTAAACTAAACTCGGATACGTTATCTTATTTTGTAGATTTTAAATATTTTAGTAATTTATCAAGCTATTGGTCTTTTCAATTACTGAAAACATTGCGATTGTGAGCTTCAGCAGTGGGCAGAGTCATCACATTATTGGCTTTATTATTTTCTTTAATCTTTACTACTATAATATTGGCTTTATTTTTATTAACATAGTTCTAAATGGATCACATTTAATGATCTTGTAGTCAATAATATTGCGTTGGTCACTAAGCATTAATATTCAATTATGTCAATGGGCCCTACTCTAACGCCATTAACCCTCTATCGCTCTATAATACACCACTTGGGCCCTTCTTCGCCAGGGAGGAGAAAAGAAGTGAAACACATTTAAGCACTATTTTATGTCGTAAGAAGTTTCAAGTATTATTACTATTATTATTATGATTGCAATATTATTATTATTACTGATTTTATATTTAATAATATCTTATTGATATATTAATGATAATTAATTTCTACTAATTATTTACTGAAAATAATTATTAAAACTTTAAATTATTCAATACTTTTTAAGCTATATTAATTAAAAATACATTATTACTTTATTAATTAAAAAATTAATTACAACAAATTAATAATTTACTAACAAGAATTAATGAAAATAGTAATTAATTACTGAAAATAATGCAACTTATTAATTCAGACTGATAATAAACTCAAGATAATTAATATGAATTAATTAAACTTTTAATTATTAAAGATAGTTAACTTAATTTATTATAAAACTAAATATGTTTTCATTGTTTAACAAAATATAATAATTATAATAGTATCATCATTATTATTACTATTATTGTAATGATTGTAATATTATTATTATTACTGATTTTATATTTAATACTACCTTATTAATATATTAATGATAATCAATTTCTACTAATTAATTACTGAAAATAATGAAACTTATTAATTCGGATGCCTAATAATTTAAATATAATTAATAAATATTTTAATAATGATAATTATTACAACTTTCAATTATTCAATATTTTTGAGCTATATTAATTAAAAATCATTATTACTTCATTAATTAAACCAAAAATTAATTACAAAAAATTAACGTAATAACACAAATTACTAAAAATAATAATTACCCAGTGAAAATAATGAAACTTATTAATTCGGACTAATATATTAAAACTTTCATTTATTCAATATTTTTAAACTATATGAATTAAAAAACATTATTACTTCATTAATTAAAAAATATTTACAACAAATAATTACTTAATATGAATAATAATAAAATAATTATTATTGTTACTAATCTAATAAATACATTAATAAAATAATTATTATTGTTAATTAAAAAATACATTAATTTAATTGTGTTTATAGCAATTTATTAAATTACAGATAAACATTATTAATTAAATAATAATATTATTAATTATAATTACTGATATTGATGAGGGCGGATTTGGCCCTCCAGTGAAATTGTGACACCTGGCACCTCATGCAAACCAAGTGCTGCCTCCTGACAACTGGGCAGCTCGGGCAGCTCGGCACAGCTCGAGCAGTTCGGCACAACTCGGGCAGCTCGGCATAGCTCGGGGAGCTCAGTATAGCTAGGGGCAACTTAGCATAGGCAGCTCGCCACAGGCAACTGGCCACTCCGCAGGTAGCCTGGCGTCTTATGAAGAGCTCACCACTTAGGGCAGCTCGGCACTTACACGTAGCTCGACATAGGTAGCTCGCCAGTTGGGGGCAGCTCGGCGTATTGCAGGAAGATCTCCTGCCTGACAACCGTACCTGACAGAAATGGAGACCTGCGCCCACGTCTATCGCCAGGCGGCACCGTGCTTGCCAGTCCTGAGAGCTATCCCTTGACTGGTAGAGTCGTATTCTACAGCAGTCGCCTGCACCCACCACCTCAGCTATGGCAGTAACGGCTGCGGTAGAGAGATAGAGGCGGTTACGCCTGACTTGACAGAGGCTATTACGCCTGATTTGACAGGACACCACTATATAAGGTCTCCGACCCCCAAAGAAGGGGGGGGGGGAGAAGGAAAAAATGGAGGTAATCCCTCCTCTCTATCTCTCTCATTTCTCTCCAAGCTCCCTACAATCAGAATGCTAACTTAGGCATCGGAGAGTCCCCGCCGGGAAAATACCCCTGGGTCCTCTAATTCAGTTCTCGCAGGTTCCTCAGCTCCCGCTGCCTACAAAGAGGAGGAAAAGATGGAGTTCTCGCAGGTCCCTCAGCTCCCGCCGCCTACAAAGGAGAGGAGATCACCTCA
>NW_010729202.1:1403547-1425597 GCF_000365185.1 Nelumbo nucifera
GGGCCACATTACTGCTTAAGACCCGGTCGCCTCTCCGGCGCGGGCAAAGTAAAAAAAGAGTAGACTACGAGTCACTCCCAAAGCCTACGGGCCACATTACTGCTTAAGACCCGGTCGCATCTCTGACACGGGCAAAAGTCAAAGAAGAGTAGACTATGAGTCACTCCCAAATCCTACGGGCCACACTATTGCAAAATATCTAGTCGCTTCCTCAACAGGAGCAAAATCAACAAAAGTGAACTATAAGTTGCCCCTAGAGCCTAAGGGCTACACTACTGAACTGGAGGAGACCTCCTCACCTTACAGGAAGCTCACCACTTGCAGGCAGCTCGCCACATACAAGCAACTCCCAAAGCCTAAGGAATTGGATCAACATTTACTAGCTCATCGACTTACGGGCCAAAAGAAGAAATATACTCCCTTCGCTGAGTTACTCTCAGCTCGGGAGTGGGGGGCAAATGATGAGGGTGGATTTGGCCCTCCGGTGGAATTGTGACACCTGGCACCTCATGCAAACCAAGTGCTGCCTCCTGACAACTGGGCAGCTCGGGCAGCTCGGCACAGCTCGGGCAGCTTGGCATAGCTCGGGGAGCTCGGTATAGCTAGGGGCAGCTTGGCATAGGCAGCTTGCCACAGGCAACTGGCCACTCCGCAGGCAACCTGGCGTCTTACGAAGAGCTCACCACTTAGGGCAGCTCGGCACTTACAGGTAGCTCGGCATAGGTAGCTCGCCAGGTAGGGGCAGCTCGGCGTATCGCAGGAAGATCTCCTGCCTGACAACCGTACCCGACAAAAATGGAGACCTGCGCCCACGTCTCTCGCCAGGCGACGCCGTGCCTGCCAGTCCTAAGAGCTGTCCCTTGACTGGCAGAGCTGTACTCTGCAGCAGTCGCCTGCACCCACCACCTCAGCTCTGGCAGTAACGGCTGCGGCAGAGAGATAGAGGCGATTACACCTGACTTGACAGAGGCTGTTACGCTTGATTTGACAGGACACCACTATATAAGGACTCCGACCCCCAAAGACATGGGGGGAGAAGGAAAAAATGGAGGTTATCCCTGCTCTCTAGCTCTCTCATTTCTCTCCAAGCTCCCTACAATCAGAAAGCTAACTTAGGCATCGGAGAGTCCCTGCCGGGAAAATACCCCCGGGTCCTCTAATTCAGTTCTCGCAGGTTCCTCAGCTCCCGCTGCCTACAAAGAGGAGGAAAAGATGGAGTTCTCGCAGGTCCCTCAGCTCCCGCCACCTACAAAGGAGAGGAGATCACCTCATGCAGAGGGCAGTCGGGTTGCACTACACCAGGGAGCTCCACCATCCCCTGAGTTACAGGCCGCCTAGGAGCAGGTCAATTGACGAGTCTACCAAGGTAGCTCACCACCAGGGAGCTCGCCACCAGGCAGCTCTCCATCAGGGAGCTCGTCACCAGGTAGCTCACCACCAGGGAGCTCGTCACTAGGTAGCTCACCGCCAGGGAGCTCATCATCAGGTAGCTCTCCACCAGGGAGCTCGCCACCAGGTAGTTCGCCACCAAGGAGCTTGCCACCTGGCAGTTCACCACCAGGGAGCTCGCCACTAGGCAGCTCTCCATCAGGGAGTTCGCCACCAAGTAGCTCATCACCAAGGCATGTCACCACCGGGTCAAATAACGAGGTACTTAGCCAAAAAAAATTTATACATCACAAAAAATTGGTATGTGACCAGAAACGGTTACATCAGATATCAAACAATCTTCATTATATATTGATAATGTTCATAATTATAAATCGGTAATTGACAATATTAATGAATCTGAATATTAATAATAGCAATAAATATAATATTAAAATTACCTATTGTAATATCAGTAATGGTAATAATAATATTTGAAAACAATAAATTAGCAAAAGTATTCTTTTAATAAATTGACCAAAATTACTGAAAATATCAAAATTAATGTCAATGTTAGAAAAATATATTTAATTAGACTGAAATAAATTTTCCAATGAAATGTTATCAATAATTTTTAGTTATGAAATTTATATTTATTAATATTTTAATTAATTATTATTTTTCACTAATAGTTGACGAAAATAACTGAACAGAT
Source organism: Nelumbo nucifera (assembly GCF_000365185.1). The sequence continues at coordinate 1,405,631 of NW_010729202.1, forward strand.
TAATATATACTTATTGCTAAAAAATTTGTGAAGTTTGTTAATGGTTATTGAAATTACTTATTTTAATTATTGTCCTGAGTAATTATTATTTTCAAATTATAACTACTTTAGAAATTAATGTAATTAATTAATTACCAATTAATAAAACCAGAATAGGTTGTTTTAAAATAATGTTTTGAAATCTGAAATTATTGAAAATAAAAATTGTAGAATATCACCTAAATTATAGAAAAACACAAAAAAACGCCAGTAATTTAATTTAATTTACATTAAATTAAATCACTATAAATTAATTTATATTTATTAATGTAATTATTTTTTATAACATTTCGTTACACCTTTGTTCCACTAATTTGTATAACTAATTATATTATTATTATCAGTAATTATAATTAATACTTATATTAATTAATATAATTATATTATTATTATCACTTATAATTAATTATTACTAATAATAATGATTTCTGATAAAAATTATTTATTGATTATAATTACTTACTAATAATTAATTCCTTAATTATAACAATGATAATTATTACTTTGCAATGTTAATTAATTAATGATAAATTATAAGTATTTTAATAATGTTAATTATTAATTGGGATATAATTATTTTATGTTTATATTAATTCATATTAGTTATTTTATAAATATATAATTAGTGTTACTTATTTACATTATTATTATTACAATTAATTATACTTAATACTATTATTATTCTCTAATAAATACTTCATTTAGTGAAAGTTAAATTATAAACTTTCAATTATTCATTATTGTTAAACTAAAAGAATTATAAAAGAAATTACTATTTCAAGAATTAACTAAAAATCGTAATTATAACAAATTAATTACTTCATAATAAAAATAAAAATAAAAATAAATAAAAATAAGAATAATTTAATAGTACTTATTTCAAAATCAATACACACATAATAAAATCATAATATTATTAAATAATAGTAATAATAACATACTTATTATTATTACTGATTCCATAATTATTAATATATTATTAATCTATATTACTCAATAAAGACATTGAATAAAAAAATATTCAAATTACCACTAAATGAATGAACTAAAAATCTATGAGTATTCTAATTGACTTGAATTTGACACATCAACATACTCAAAATTATAATTTCAACCTACATTTCTTATTTCTATCTTCTAATTCCCATAATTCAAACATACCATGAGGTTATGTACAGGTTTCCCTATTTCTAGTTAGTCTACATGCATTGTGGGGAGCTTAGACTTAAAAATCCATAACCATGATTGACCAAAAGAAGTGTTGCCATCTAACTTGGAGGTGACTTTCATACTCAGGATGGTCACATTATTCTGCTTTCTTTCATGTTTCCTCTGTTGGATGGGCTTTGGAGTCCTGATTATATTATCAGTTGATTATAGCCATACATGATGATGATTTGATTGTAGTCATATATTTTTCATCTCTTACTTCAGAGGATGGATGCATTTGCAAATGTTGTTTGGCATGGATTGTATTTCTTAGCAGCTCCATGAATGATTTCTTTCCTTCTTTGCCTCTTTGAATCGATATTATTTAAGTGCTTTTTATCCATTCATACGTCCCTAACTATTAAACAACATTGGTGATATTGTTGTAAACATCCATCTAATTTTACTATTTTATAAATAGATTAATGATTTAAAAGTTATTACTACTTTTTTTGGGGGTGGGTTGCTCAAGAGGACATTGATTTTTTATTGTTAAATAGTACATTTCAAATTAAATGATACTGTAGGTGCCCCTTACTTAGTATGAGGTCATTGTTTAGATAAAACATGGTAAGTCTCTTAAATCAAATAAAGAGCCTACCCTAAATGTCTATTATAAATAATTAATAAAATGAAATAATTCACATTAAATCAAATAATTACTTTCTGAAAATTATTGGATTAAGTAAATAATAATAACAATCAATTATTTATAAAAATAATAAATAATAATAACAATCATCAAGTAATTAATTAAGTAAATAATAAAAAATGAAATAAAGATCATCAGTTAGCATTAATGTTTATTCAAAGCATTCCCCATAATAATTACTGAATACATTAATTAAACCTTAAATAAGAATCAATGTTTAATAACAATCATTAAAATTGTCAAGCCAAATCATTAATGTTTATTCTTAAATGGAAAATATGAATTAACAAATCTACTATATAATAATTATAGTCGATTGGAAAAAAATATTTTAAGTAAATATTTAAATAATTACAAATTTAGTTATTAATATTACTATATAAAAAAATTTAAATTAAATACTAAAATAAATTAATAATAATAAGAATGGTTAAATTAATGTAATAACCCACATTTTCAAGAAATAATAATTCATTCATGGGTAAGCACATGTTGCTTACTTTTAGGAAAACAAAAAATTAAGCACACGTTGCTTTCTATGTGAATCAATAATTACCTTATTTCAATTAATTTAACTAAATTAATTAATTCATTTACATAAGTAACAAATTGACAAGAGAAATGCAAAATTATTCAATTATGAATAAAAATGATTAAATAATTCAAAACATTTACTCAAATAAAACATTATTAAATAATTAATAAATTGAGAAAAAGTACTATAATATGATTAAACAAACATCATTGATTATTCACTATAGAATGGATAGTTAAATAATAATAATGATTAAGTAATTTAGTAATTAAGAATTAATTTAAAAAAGAAAAATATTGAATAATTTAATTTATTCAAATAAAAAATTGATCAAGCAATTAATATTGACTAATTCAATAAGAAAATAATCGAGCAATTAATAAAATGTTTAAAAATTAAAAAATTGATAAAAGGAAAATCATTAAATAATTAATTATGATTAATTAAAAAAATGATTAAATAGCAAAAGTCAAATCCAACACTCCATGCATCCCACGTTTAATACATTCTTTAAATGTTAGCAACATTAATTAACAGTATTTAATATAGCAGTTTATATTTTAAAACTTTACCTTATAAATAGTATTTATTATTGGTATTTATTAACAGTATATAAGGGCACGTGTTTATAATTTTTATTTCCAGTGTTTCAAAAATATTCTAATAATTAACAGTAATTAACAGTAATATTTATTGACAAAATTTATCAAAATTATATTGATTAACATTATTTATTATGATATTCATATAATTTAGTTACAAATTTAATACTACTAAATATACATACATACATACCACTTCGGATTCAGTGCATTTGGACTCGAAGGGATTTTCTGTTCGAGTCCATGAATATTTTGACACGTCAAGGGTTGTTGATTTGTATTAAACCTACAATCGATTGATAGAAAAAGTAAAACTTTCAACTAAATAAAAATATTTCTTTTGAAATAAAAGTAGGTGTAAAAAGTAAAAACAGAAATGCATTTTGGCGATGGCGAGATTTCTTCTCACCTTGCCCTCTTTTTTTTCAAAACCTCTGAGCTTTATCTTTCACCAGTATGCGAGATCTGTACGATGCTGCCTAGGCAACAATCGTACTGTGTATCACTCTTTGATTTGATACAGAGAGGAGAGGGCTCTGTACTGCGTAGGCAGTTAGTGTCTTGGTGGATCTAGACCGTTCTGTTCGATGGATACTGTGGGATGATGAATATCTTGTGCAAACGCAGCATCATTTGATGCGATGAGCGGCACTTTCCACACAAGATTTTTTATTACCTTTTTTGCTTATGTTTTTTTTGTTATTTCTTCTTCTTCTTTGATTGGGCAACTGTAACCGGTTGGAAAATTTGGGATTTTTGCCAATTTAGACGAATGTTCGTGAATTTCATGCAAATGAGGAACAAATTAGAGCTTCATTGCGAGAAAATCTAGTGTTTGTAATGGGAGATCGAGAGGGGTTATGGAAGCTAGGGGTTTATGGTTCAGGCATCAACAGGGTGCGATGAGATTTAATGTTTGTAGTGAAGAAAGTAGGGTTTTCTGTTCAGGAATTTAAACAAAGTGGGTAATGTTGCTGGAGCAGACGGCGGTGTTGGGGTTTCAGGATTGGAGTTTGGAACTCAGCAATTAAGGTAAAAAAATCCAGATTCTAATTTTAATCTATATATTGAGCAAATACAGCTTAGAATTTTGTCAGTAATAGCTTAAATTTTTTGCCGTTAAAATCTACAGTTGTCGAAGGTTAATAATGGTAGGTTTAGGGAAAATGTCTGAATTTGATAATAGAGGGTTTAGTATTTTTGGTCAATAATAACTTTTTATTTAAAAAATTGTATAACTTAACAATTTTTATTTTTATTTGTCGTTTATAAAGCTTCAACTGGTCCTAGGTAATAATGATTAATTGACGATGGAAGGCGTGTCAAAATTTTAGTGGATTCGAAGAAAAAATCCGTTCGAATCCACTATGTATATATGTATGTATGTATAATATTACCTTCTCCATGGTCATTCACTAGTTGTTTAATATAAAACAGATGAAAACAGAGATTGACAAAGGGCATTTCTTAAAACAACAAAACTGTGTTGTGTAGAAGCAAAATGAACGAACCCATGCACCAACAGACAAAAACCTAATGTTCCAGACTGATTAGCAAACACTAGCGTCCACAGAGGGTGTTTTGAGTTGCTTTCTACAAGTCTTCATAATAGAAACGTGGTTTGCTGTATTTGGGGTCAACTGAGGAGCTGCTCCAATGTGCCTTCAGGCTTCAGCCCTGACTGCAGACCGAGTCGATCCGGCCTGCGCCAAATATGTTGTTAATCCGGCAAACTTATGTTCAATCAATAGTTAACAATTGTAACATATTCATGCGCCAAATATCCATATTTCCTCGGTGGAAGCTTGCGACAATCGTAAGATAAGAAGGCCTAGTTAGGTTCAAACCAAAATTCGGAATCCAATTCTGCTCCTCACACTGACCTTACAGCATGTTTCAGCTATGCATTCGGGAGGATCTTCAGTTCTTATTTGTTATTATTTATGAGAATTGTTATCAATACATTGGTGGGATGTAACTGTGAGGTCTGTATAAAAAGCACTCTGTGAGAAATAGATCTCAATTCCAAAATCCCTCTACCTATATGCGACATTGTGGGCTTAACTCACAAAATGGGCCTCACAACAGACATCTTATTGCACTAAATTCTCATCTCAATTGATATTGCCACTCATCATCAACTCATCTAAACCTTATCCAATTACATGGGATTAGTCACAAAGAGACCCTCTACTGGGGTACTCTGGATCTTCTACTAGGGGTGAACATTATTCAGTTAAAACTAAAAAATTAAACCAAAAATTTTGGTTTTGATTTTAGATGCAGTTTTCAAAACTAGAAATTTAATTAATCGAAAAAATAGAATTAACCAAATTTCCTTATATAACATGTAATATATAATATATAATATATTATATATTTATATATTAATTATATTATTTTATGTATATTAATGAAATTTAGCTTTAACTGAAATAACCAAAAATTTTGGTTTTCTTGTAATTTGGTTTTGATTTGATTTTCATTTTTTAATTTTGATTTTTAAAATTTTGATTTATTCAATTTGATTTTAATCAAATAAATTGAATGCTCACCCCATTCCTACCCAGAAACTGTTCCCCATCCATACCCATTGGACTGACGCTACCACTGATTAATAGGAATACATCCATACCGGAGATATATTCCCAACTTTGGTTAGCAAAAAAAAAAAAAAGGCAAAAATAACATGGATTTTCATCATATGTACTCTTATATTTTCTGGGTCACATTGTGGTTTGGACAAGGAAAAAAAACACACCCAATCGATTCCTTGCTTAGATAGCTTTTATGTTCATTCGGTCCAATTTGTTGGTGTAATTTTCTTGTTGAAACATTTTTTTTCTAAGGAAATATTCCGCTTTAAAATTCTCCCAAGCATTGAAAAGTCCATCGATATCAATTTTCTGAGAACAGACCTAAGTAATCTTGGGCCAAAAAATAATAGTCCATGAATAGTCACAACAAAGTTGGGACTTAGAAACTTGACCAACAATTTAGGGTCTGTTTGGTTTGCAGTTGAAATCGAAATTAATTTCTTTAGAATTGGAATCGAATGATTTATTCCCATAGTCTATTTGCTTCAAACTGAAATGAGAATGAGAAATAAAATCAGTAAGAATAAGATTTCGTTCCCAAGGGTGAGGCAGGGAATGGCCATTCTCTCAAATAGGGGAATGTGAAGGAATGGGAATAGGAATCCAATTCTGCCCAACCAAACAGTCAGAATCGGAATAAGCCATTCCTCTTCCGATTGCAGACCCCTATTCCCGTGAATTAAACGGGGCCTAAATTGCTACTGTTTGAGTCAGTTTTATTTCTACCTGGGCCCAATTAGTGTTTAAATTTTGCTGGTACATCCCTTAAACTATATTCTATGATTCTGGCCTCTTTTTCAGTCACAATATTCAGAAACCAGAACTCAACTGCCGAACAATGATTGCCAAGGTTTCAAAAACTGGATCAGACAGGAAACTGTTTTGGCCACCGGTTCTTGGGTCAAATGATCCAATCGTCCAGTTCGAATGGACGGTCTGTTTTGATTTGAAAAGTAAAAAAATAAAAATAAAAATGGTCAAAAACCGTTATCCAGATCAATGAATCGATAATTCGATTGCTCGAGTCAACAGGTTGCTGACTAAGTTAACGATTTTTTAGCCCAAAAACAATTTTAGAGTGAAACAGAATCGATTACCTGAACAATTCTGATTATCGGTCCAACTATCCAATCCGGTCCGGTTTTCAAAACCGAATGGTCAGAACAAATTTGGGACTAAAAACTTGACGGGCTAAATTGCTCATATTTGAGTCAGGTTGATTTCTACCTAGGTCCAATCAGTGTTTAAATCTTGCTAGTATAACCCTTAAACTAGATTCCATGACTCTGCCTTCTTTTTCTGTTAGAAGATTCAGAAATCAGAGCTCAACTACCGATTCATCACCGTCTTATCACGAATCTGAAAATTAAGCTATTATAATTTCTGATATCCGCCATCGTCCTTGAGCCCACTACTGTATCAAAAGTGACAGAATTATTATTTTTTATCTCCTATTTATTATTGAAGAATCTATGAAATTTATGGATTTATATAAAATACAAATAGAAAAATTTTCCAGATGGTCTCATTAGTTGCAGAGTACTTTAGATAAATTTGTGCCATAATTTGATTGAAATTAGGCCTAGCCGGCATTGAAAGCCCTATACTCTCTTCTGGACTCTTGGAATAAATTCATAAGACATGATTACTTTAGCCCAGCCCACCTTATTCATCAACAAGCCACGATCTTTTTTTTTTTTTTTTTGGGAAATTGTCTAAAACTTACAATGAGTTTTCAACATTTTCCTTAAACTCACCACAATTTTTCAAAATGTCTAAAACTCACCATATCAGTAAAGTTTTATTTTCCAAAACTCACCTTCCGTTAGTGCACCGTTAATGCTTCTTAACAGAGGTGTCCATGTCAGCTTAAATAACAATTTTCATGACGAAATTATCCTGGAATGGCGAGTTAGAGGAAAAATGGTCTTTTTTAGTTTTCAATTTTCTTTTTTCTTTTGCATTTTAGTCTTTTGTTATAATTTCCAATGTTTTTTTATAATTTATGTTTTTTTTTAATTTTCTATTTTCTACAATCTATAATTTTTCCTGTATTTTTTGTTATTTATTTGTAATTTCTGTGTTTTCTATAATTTTTTGTGTTTTTTTCTACAATTTTTATTTTCTAATTTTGTTTTCTCAATTTCTATTTTTTCTATAATTTGAAACTAATTTTTTATTTTGTTTGCAATTTGTATAATTTTTTTATATTTTTTTGTAATTTCTATGTTTTTATGTATTTTATATTTGAAAATATTTTTTGAAATTTTCCTTTTTTCATGTCTAAATATTAAAATGGTAATATATTAACACCCGTTAGTTTGTTTAACGTCAAGTTAGTGACATGGTGGGTTTTAGACATTTTGAAAAGTTGTGGTGAGTTTAAGAGAAATGCTAAAAACTCATGGTGAGTTTTGGACAATTTCCCTTTTTTCTTGGATAAAAATTTGCCACAGGTAGTTTTTTTTTTTTTTTAACTTTTTAGACCCATCCTTTCTTATTTGGGGTCTGGATCACCTACCAACAAAATACGTTCCAACACCCTTCCAACATGATTTGACACTACATATCTCATACATGGTGGGTCCAAGTCTCATGTTGAGATGTGTGGTGCCGGATCATGTAAGGAGGGTGTTGGAATATGTTTTGTTGGCAGGTGATCCAAACTCTCTCCTAAACTATGTCCCCCACTTTCTCCTAAATTATCTTTAATTACTATTTACCTTATGAATTATCTCTAATTTCTATTTATCTCCTAAATTATCACTAATTTATTAAAGAGTTTCTTTCCTAAAGAAAGTTTTTATCCATATCTATCTAAAGAAAGTTTGAATTAAAAATTTAAAAAAATCTTAAATATTTTAACAAAATTATATAGTAACTTTAAAATATTTATTAAAAACACAAAAAAATAATTAAAATAGATTTCATAATATTCATATTATTAATAATTTTATATTTTTACAAAATTCAACACAAAATTATGTACTAACAATATAAATTATGATTTTCTGAGTAATTCAATTTATATGTTGTTCAAACAATAAAAATTTGACATTGAAAAATAAAATATTATTTAAATATTTCATTACCAAAATATTAAAAATAGATAAATAATTATATAGAAAAATATTTAATATTATGTAATAACTTTAAAATAAATAAAAATCAAATGATGAAAATTTTTAAATATTTTATATATTATTTAAATAACTAAATATTTTAAATAATGAAATATTTAAGATAACTAGATTTTAAATAGTTAAAATAACAAAATTATGTAATAATAGTATAAATTATAATTTTATGAATTACTAAATTCAATAAATAATCAATATTTAAAATTTAAGTAGTGATATTATTTAAATAACTAAATAATATTGTAAATAACTAATTTCACTTTATCTGTAGTAAAATTAATATTTATTGTATATTCAGTAATTATTAATTTTTTATGATAAATATATTTTCAACAATTATGTATAAATTTATTTTTGTTTGGTTATTTAATAAAAAAAATTTTCAATAATTATTGGAGATTAAAGTACTATTACTTAACATTTTAAATTTAATTTATTATATTTATTGTAATTTTATTTTACTTTATTAATTAATATTTATTAGAGATTAAACTATTTATTAGAGATTAAAGTATTCATTATCAATGTATTTTCAATAATTGTGTATTTTTGCTATAAATTTTTAGTAATTATTGGAGATTAAACTATTGTTGTTTATTAGAGATTAGACTATTAGTTTAGCTAAAATTAGGAGTGTTCATGGGTTGGTTCGTCTTGGTTGTAGGTTGTTTCATCAACTAAATCGACTTAGACAAGTTCGAGAGTTGGTCACTCGAAATCAACTAACCATTAGTGAAAACCCGCTCACTCAGGTTGTATCAGTTTGAGTCAATTTTTGGTTTGGTTGATTGGTTCAAAGGATTTAAAATTAAAAAGATAAATTTAAATTAAAAAAATAGTGGCATTATTAAAACTTAAATTTATGATATAAAATATTTTACACTAAGAAACATGGAAATTTTCCCACTTTCCTGTATTAAAAAATTATATTTCAAATAATATATATATATATATATATATATACATACATATATAGATAGATAGATAGATAGATAGATAGATATGATCAGGTTATTCGATTTTGGTCAGTTTACAAATGGCCAAAGTGAAACTGATCCAAACTGGTCGGGTTGGGTTGAACCAAAGCCAACCGAAAATACTAGAAAACTAACTAACTTGGGTTGAGTTGGTCATGTTAGTTAGTTTCATCAATTTGATGAACAACCCTAGATAAAATTAATTATTATTATTTTTGTATTGTAAAAAATTATTAAAAGCATTACATAAAATATAAAGAATTATTAATTATTTAAAAAGTTAAAAATATAAAACAATTGTATACTCTTATGTGTTTCTATTGTTTAGCTTTCACTTAACAAATTATTTTTTCTTTTATAAAAAACAAGAAATCAATAACTAAAAAGAAGGGGCTACACACAGCGGGGGGTAGCACATCCCCAAATGTTAGCACAAGAAATACACTTTAAGGAGAAAGGCAAAGAAGCAAGAGAAGAAACGTTGGAATGAGCATAATCAACAAGCCAATCAGCAACCTGATTCCCTTCGATAGGTGTGCCCGTATTCAACACCACCGTCTATCCTCTCGATCGAAGACCTGCAGCCTTCAATGATCCTTCTCAGTATCCATGGAGGGTCCACTTGGTTCTTCAAACTGTCAATAACTAACTTTGAATCGCCCTCAATGATGATGGATTTTCCATTGAAATTGAGAGTGAGATTGTGAGCTTCCCAGGCAGCCTACGCTTTAGCTAGATTAATAGTTGTAACTCCTATTCCAAAGGTTTTGAAATCCAAATTTTGGCCAAGGTGGTTTCTAGCCATACAAGCAATGGTGCATCGGTTGTTAATGCAAGAAGCATCAAAGTTTATTTTGATAACATCCTCTTTTGGATTTACCACTTGACAGGGATGGTCCGTTTACTAGGTTCAATCATTGAGTCCCACTCAAAACTTGAAGTTGATTCCATAAAAGAGTTTTTAGCTCTCCCACTGATTATGGGAGGGGGAATTGCTTTATTATTGAAAGTCTTGTTATTTCAGTTCTTCCAAATATGCCACAGTAAAACAACAATTTTTCTTTCACAAATGGACTCTTAGGACAATCGGAATTACCATCCAAAGAAGTCCACCATTCAATCTTGGGAGAAATTTTCAAACTCCAAACCTTATTGATTTCCTTTGTCACCCAAGTAGGGTTACTATGCATCCAGTAGGCCTCATTGTATGCCAATTTGATTGATAAGTTTCCATTTGGGTTAGGCCTCCATACTAGCTTAATTTTCCCCACGCACTTAAAGGCACCAGGTTCTTAATCAAGTTCTCCTTCCAAGTTCTAGTATCGTGATTGATGACATCACTAACACGGAGGTCTAAATTGTTAATTTCTGCTTTATTAACCAAGTTGATATGGGGAGCGTCATCTAACCACTTATCAAACCAGAATTTTGTGTCAATGCCTTTGCCAATAATCATTCCTATACCTCTCTTAATCAAATCACAGGAATCAAGGATACATTTCCAAGCCCATGAATGAGCAATTATAGAGGGGGTGCCCGCTAGTACTAAAGTAATTTTTGTATATCGCATAGGTCCCCACTAGTACTAAAGTAAAGTAGGCCATATCAGATGGCCTCTCCTTGCTCCATTACCTGAACTAAGCAATTATACAGGGGGTGCAAGATTCCCTGTAGAAGCTGGTGGAATTGGCACCTCAACATGCCTTATCTCCCTTTTCCTCTCCTTTTTATTAGAAAACTAATAAACTCATATAGTTAGAATTTATTTTTTAGGAAAAATATAAGAGTCCTTTGTAAAACCAAACCTTACTCCAACTTGTTCTTATCCCCCACTAGCCATGTGGCATCACTATCTTCCACTTTCTCCTAAATTATATATCTCATTCATAAATATCTCTAATTTAGGAGAGAGTTTCTCTCTTAAATTATTTCCAATTCCTATTTATCCTCTACCCCACTTTATATATATATATATATAATTTAAATTAAAAATAAAACAATTATTTAAATATTATATGGAAATTATGTAATAACTTTAAAATATTTATTAAAAACAGAAAAAACAATTATATAGATTTAACAATATTCATATTATTAAAAATTTAATATTTTTATAAAATTCATAATGAAATTACGTGGTAACAAAAACTTAAAAAACCAAATTAAAAATTAAAAATTAAATTTTATATAAAATTCAAAAAATTATATATTTTATTAAAATAATAAAAACTAAAAAAGCTAAAACAATAAAATATTATTTAAATACATAAATGAATTTAAATTATTGAAATAAATATTTGAATTAATTAAAATAATTATTTAAATGTTAATCAAATAATAAAACTTAAAATTAAAAATAAAATATTATTTCAATATTTCAATAACTAAATATTTTAAATAACAAAATATTGACAATACATAAATAATTACATAAAAATATTTAATATTATGTAATAACTTTAAAATAAATAAAACTTAAGTCACAAAAAATATTAAATATTTTACATATTATTTAAATATTTAAATAACTAAATATATTAAATAATGAAATATTTAACATAACTACAGTTGAAATAGTTAAAATAACAAAAATATGTAGTAAATTTAAAAAAATTCTTAAAATTAGAAAATAATTATAATATTCATAATATTAGAAATAGTATAAATTATTATTTTCTGGATTATGAAATTTAATAAATAATTAATATTTTAAAATTTTTAATAATGACATTATTTAAATAATTAAATAAAATTGTATATTACTAACTTTTAAATATTTAAATATAAAAATTGCAATTATTCATATTTTAAATACTATTTAAAAAATAGATTTAATAATGAAGTTATGTAATAACTTTAAAAAAATTATCAAAAGCACAAAAATAATTATAATAGATTTAATAATATTTGTTAATCTATATATATTGAAACAAGGAAGTCTAGAAATTTTGTCCTTTTTTAGAACTTTATTTTTTAATTCCATGTCATTTTTAAAACAACCAATGAGACTCACTTTCCCAATAACCTAAATAATCTCTTCTCCTAAAATTTCTCATAAACTACCTCCCCACTTTCTTGAAAATTATCTATAATTCCTAAATATCTCCAAAATTATCTCTAATTTAGTAGAGAGTTTCTCTTCTAAATTATCTCTAATTCCTATTTATCCTCTCCCTTACTTTTTATCTATATATATCGAAAGAAATTTTGGATTAAAACATTTAAGAATTATTTAAATATTCTAAGAAAATTATATAACAACTTTAACATATTTATTAAAAATACAAAAACTAATTTTATATTTTTACAAAAAACATCACGAAATTATGTACTAACAATTTAAATTATATTTTTCTAGATTATCAATTGAAATGATTTTCAAATATTTAATAGATTTAAATAAATAAAATTCAAATAAAAATTTAAAATTTTAATATATTATTTAAATATTTAAATAACTAAATATTTATCGTAACTATATTTTAAATAGTTAAAATAACGAAATTATGTAATAAAAAGAATTTCTTCAAAGTAGAAAAAAAAATTATAACATTATTTTGAAATTAATAACAATTTAATATATTATAATGTTAATAATGAAATTATGTGATAATATTATAAATTATGATTTTATTGATAATTAAATTTAATAAATAATTCATATTTTACATATTATTTAAGTATTTAAATCACTAAATATTTTAAATAACAAAATATTTAACATAACTAGATTTTAAATAGTTAAAATAAATAAATTTTGTAATAAATTTAAAAATTCTGAAATGTATAAAAATAATTATGACATAATATTGAAATTAATAATAATTTAATATTTTTACATAATATTGTAAATAACTAATTTCACTTATATGAAGTAATAATTCGAGAAAATGAATTTCAAAAACATTAATACTTATTATTAATTATTTTAAACTCTTACTCTTTATTTATTATATAATTATATATACTAAAATTAATATTTATTGTATTTCAGTAATTATTTATTGTTTTTGTGATAAATGTATTTTCAATGATTTTGTTTATTTTGTTTTGTTATTTAACAGAAAACTTTCAATAATTATTGGACAATAAACTACTACTTTTGAAATTTTTAAATTTAAGTTTTTGTACTTATTGTATTTATTGTATTTTTGTTATAACTTATTGATTAATATTTATTAGAGATTAAACTATTTATTGACTAACATAAGATATTTTTAGTACTTATTGTATTTTTTTCATTATCGATGTATTTTCAATAATTATGTATTTTTATTGTAATTTTTTAATAATTATTGGAGATTAAACTATTGTTATTTATCAAAGATGAGACTATTGATTTAGCTGAAATTATGAATGTTCATGAGTGGGTTCGGTTCGGTTGTAGGCTATTTGGCCAACCAAATTAATCTGGTCAGGTTGGGGAGTTGGTCAATTGCAATCGACTGACCTTTTGTGAAAACTGACCCACTCAAGTTGTATCGGTTTGGGTTGATTTTTTTGGTTTGGTCAATTGCTTCAAAATATTTAAACTTAAAAACAATTTAATTTTAAAAATTATAGTGCAATTATTAAAAAAATAAATTTAAAAAACAGATTTATGACATAAAAAATTTTAGACTAAGAAATATGAGAAATTCCCACTTTTCCGTATTGAAAATTATATTTAAATATAAAATATTAATATATCCATGGTTAGGTCGTTCGATTTTGGTCGGTTTACAAATGGTCAAAGTGAAATTGATCCAACTTGGTCGAATTGGGAAATTTTTAAACCAAAGCTTGATGTAGGGTGATTTGGCCCTACCTAATAATAAGGGAACACGTGGACACAACCTAATTGACAAGGCGACAGCTCATCTCGACGTACCCAAGTCTGCGACGGACCGAGCTCGGATAACCGAACCACCTCGGGGCAAGTCGACTTTAGGACAAGTTCACTTCGGGACATGATTGCATCAAGATCACCTCAGTTATAAGGTACCTCGGCATTCGTACCAGGATGGATCCAAGGGGCACTAGTTCAGGTAATGTTGACCAACCTATGCATGATAACCCTGATGATCTCGCCACCAGATTCCACGGGATCACGCCTCGTAACAACTAGCCTTATCTCCTCCAACCGATTCGGACAACAACGATATGCTCTATCGGCTAGCGATGTTATCTCCAGTTAATACAGTAACGGGCCTCATCACGGCAAGAATCCCAGAACCACTCCAAAAAAACCCACGAGGACTCTAGTATATAAAGACCCCAACTCTTCAGGGGCAAAGGTACGCGTAATCACTGCTCACTAGCTCTCTTGCTTTCTAAACTACCTTCAGCTCGCAAACTACTGACTTAAGCATCGGAGCAACCTCGCTGGGTAAGCACCCCTAGGTTCTCTGATTCTCTCTATGCAGATCAGCCAACTCCATCGTCCACTGGAAGCCAAGTCATCTCCAACTAGGAGCAGCCAGATTGCATCGCATCGTTGACCTAAAATACTTGAAAACCGACCAACTTGGTTCGAGTTGATCAGGTTGGTCGATTTCATTAGTTTGATGAATAAACCTAACTGAAATTATTGTTATTTTTGTATTATAAAAAATTTATTAAAAGTAGTATATAAAATATTTAGTATAATTAATTATTTAAAATTTTGAAAATATAAAACAATTGTACACTCTTATGTGTTTCTATTTGGGTCATTTACTAGAACACACCTTATACTTTTACATATTTACTTAAACCTACCTTATAGTTTTCATTTTACTAAAAGATCCTCTATATTTTACAACTTATTTAATTAATCAACCTTGAGTATTTGTTTTTCCATTAGGCCCATGATTTTTATTTCCAAAAATACCCTTAATATTTTTTTTGTACATAAAACAAAATTGACTAAATATAGCCAATAGAGTGGTTGCTCGTGTCTTATTTAGGACAAAAATGGTATTTTTATTTTTATTTTCTTTTGATTAAATTTATTTAAATGAGCATTAGGGTCAACACTGTCATTTTCCACTATCATCTAATGGAAGATTGATTAAATCCATTGCAAATTATAAGTGGTGTTTTATTAAAATGCTAAATATAGGGTAGATTTTAGTAAATCCATGAAACTATAAGGGGTATTTTAGTAAATGACCCTTTCTATTATTTAGCTTTTGCTTAATAAATCACGTGCGCCGCATGGGTCCCTGCTAGTAAGAATATAAAATATAAATAATTTAAGAAATTACTAAATAATACTATAACTAACTAATTTTTAAATGTTGTAAATATAAAAAAAATTAATAACTAAATCATATTTTAAACATTATTTGATAAACAAAAAATAGATTATCTAACAAAATTATGAAATAACTGACTTGGAGGTATTGAAGCTTTTCATTTATTATTTATTGTATTTTCGTTATAAATTTATTTTTAGTTATTGTGTATTTTTGCTATAAATTTTCAATAATTATTGGGGATTAAACCATTGCTATTTGTTAGAAATTAGATTATTGATTTAGTTGAAATTATGAGTGTTCACTAGTCGGTTCAGTTCGGTTTGATTGTAGATTGTTAGGCCAACTAAATCGATTTGGTCAGGTTAAGGAGTTGGTTACTTGAAATTAACCGACCATTAGTGAAAATCGGCCAACTTGATTTGTATCTATCAATGTTTTAAATCTGATTCGGAGATAGATCTACTTTTGCATCTAGGTCGTGATCTCTAGTTCAACCATCTGGGTCGAGAAAGTCAGGCCATTCCATGTTAGCACTCTATGTATTTAAATAAATTTATTTGTATACAAATATAAATGTGTGTGTGTGTCTATATATATATATATTATTTTATATTTTATTTATGTTTTTAATGTAGTTATTAATTTTTTACTTATACAAAATATTAAAAATTATGATTTGAGGCCATAAAAGGGTTTGTTTTCACAAAAATAACAGGGCAAGGCACCCATGGCTCCTTGGGATGCATAGATTTTGAAAATTTACCCAAAATCATAAAAAGATCACCTTAATCGAAAATGGAGTGCAAAGTCATGGTCTCTGAATGTTTGCACATACATTAAGTTTGCAACCCATAACTTGGTAATCCGGTCAAATGGGTAAATGGTTGAGCCATCCAGGTTGGACAATTTTATATTGAAGGACGAATTTCAATAGAATGGACCTGGAATGAAGGTCGGGTGACAATTCGAATGGTTCAACCAGCCGGATCATCGATAGGTTAAAAACACTAGTATCAATTTGCTCGGTTGGTTCAGACATGGGCAAAAGACAAAAGAGGCAGTTCAGACATGGACAAAAGACAAAGGAGGCAGTTCAGACATGGGCAAAAGACAAAAGTGCCCCCATAGAAATTTGAAAATACCTGTAATGCCCTTCATATAAGCCAAAAATTTAGGTCATTCGACTCCTCCCCGTGGAGATTTTCCACTAGGAAGTTCTGCTCTCTTCTTCTTCATCCTTGACGTTAGAATGTCAATGTTGCTCCTGGCGATGCTACATTTCAGATCTTCTTCTTCTTCTTCTTCTTCTTCTTCTTTCCTGCCACCGCTGTTGCAACTCTCAATAGCGGCATGTCTTTTATTCCTCATTCTCTCTCTCCCCCTGTCTTCCCGCCACTGCCGCTGCAACTCTCAGCGCGACGTGTCTTCGGTTCCTCTCTCTCTCTCTCTCTCTCACTCCCCTGTCTTCTAACCATTGCCACTACAACTCTCAACAGCACTAACGGTTCTTTCCAATTTTATTCTTATTTTAACAAATTATTTTTTATTTTTTTATAAATTATATTTGTATTAATTATTAAATATTTTAATAGTTTTAAGATATTAATTTGATAATAATTTTTTATTACTTCGTGGTCTTTATTACTATTTTCATTATTATTTTAACTCTTAATAATTTATTTTTTTTATAAATTGATATGTATTTTTCAATTTTATTCTAATTTTAATAAATTATTTTTTTTATTTTTTACAATTTACTCCTATTTTTCAATATTATTTTGAATTTAACAAATGATTTTTTATAAAATAATGCAAATTTGAACTCAAAATTACCAAATAGTCTATTCTAAGGGTAAAATAGTAAGATCAATGAATTTCAGATACTAAAGGTTTGATCCAACACAAACAACCTTCGCACCACCTAAGTCCTAACCATTTGTTCTATCGTGTTCTTTCTAGTCTATATTATGCTTTTTATAAAAGATTCAGATCCGATGGCTTTCACTTAGACTTTGCATCATCTTTAGACCCCCTATGGTAGATTGTCATTTTTAGACCCCTGCGATAGAATGTCATTCAATTGGATATCAATTGTTGAGTTGAATAGTCCAAATCAAAATTGCAGAGACATAATTTGGGGCTGGAGGCGGGTGGTCGATCCATCCTGATCCCCGACGCCCTCAATGTATGAATATGGAGTCATAGTTTTAAAAAACAACCAAGAAATGGAACCATTCTGGCCATCTGGGTTGACAATTCGACCATTCAGTTCAAATGGATGGCTTGTTTTGATAAAAAATTAAAAACATAAAAAAGTAATTAAAAATAAAAAATAGCCAAAAACCGTTGAACGGGTCGGTGGTTCAACTGCCCGGGTCAATGGGTCATTGATTGATTCAACGGTTTTTGGCTAGGGGCCGGGTTTGGGGTAAAATGGAACCGGTTGCCTGAATGGTTCCTGGGCCAAATGGTCCAACCGTCTAGGTCAACGACGATTCAAAAACCATGTATGGAGCTGAGTAATGGTCCACGGTATCTCACCTACAAATTGCAATGAATGCAACACAAAATAAAGTGCAACGTGGACATTCGACCGGCCCAAAATAATGGGTTAGAGATAAGACTAGCCTAACACCATTCTATAGTTTTTGTAAGAAAAATTTCCGGCTTCTAGCATATAAGGGCAACTTTTTGCCCTAAATATCAAATGTTAAAGTGAGTCGAATAGGGGTAGTTTAGTCATCTTATGTTTGTTAAGTGATTTGCTTATCTGGCAATTTTATTAGAGACACTCTGCCCCACACTTAAGTAAGGGCAATTTAGTCTTTGTAAAGGTCATTAAAATCTAAATGACTATTAAGGGGGTCGACTGAATGGTGTACTAATTTCCTTAGCAGTTATGTAGACATTCTCTCCGGTGGCTAAGATTGGCTCTGTTCGTGTACTAATTTCCCTAGCAGTTATGTATGATTGGCCTCTGTTTCAGCTTGACATAAAAAATGCCTTCCTCCATGGTGATCTGGTGGAGGAGGTATATATGGAGCAACCACCTGGGYTTGTTGCTCAGGGGGAGGATGGTAAGGTGTGCAAACTGAAGAAGGCAATTTATGGGTTGAAACAATCGCCACGTGCTTGATTTGGGAAGTTCTTCGAAGTGGTGAAGAGTTTTGGAATGAAGGAATGCCAAGTTGATCACTCAGTGTTCAACTATGACTCAGAAGCTGGGAAGATCTTATTAGTGGTCTATGTGGATGATATTGTCATTACTAGCAATGATAAATTGGGGATTGACAAACTAAAGGTATTTCTGCAAAATCATTTTCAAAYAAAAGACCTTGGAACATTAAAGTATTTCTTGGGAATAGAAGTTGCCAAGTTGAAACAAGGTGTACATCTGTGCCAAAGAAAATATGTTTTTGATCTATTGGAAGAAGCAAGACTGTTAGGGGTAAAACCGGCTGAGACACCTATGGAACCAAATGTTAACTTGAGCAGTGATACAGGAGAAGTATTTGAAGATCCCGGAAGGTATAGATGACTAGTGGGGAAGCTGAACTATCTGACTTTCACGAGACCCGACATCTCCTTTGCAGTCAGTGTGGTGAACCAATTCATGTAGAACTCTCGTATACCTCACTGGGATGTAGTTCTTAGAATTGTAAGATATCTGAAAGGAGCTCCAGGCCGTGGACTATTGTATAAACTAGGAGGAAAACTTGAATTAGTTGGGTATACAGATGCAGACTGGGCAGGCTCAGTGATTAACAGAATATCTACTATAGGCTATTGCCATTTCTTGGAGGAAATCTTGTGACGTGGAAGAGTAAAAAGCAGACGGTTGTGGCCAGAAGTAGTGYTGAAGCTGAGTATAGGGCCATGGCACACACTACCTGTGAATTAGTGTGGTTGAGGAATCTCYKAMAARAAATTGGGTTYCACATGGATAAACCTATGAGATTGTACTGTGACAATCAAGCTGCACTCCATATCTCATC
>NW_010729202.1:1425799-1460346 GCF_000365185.1 Nelumbo nucifera
GGGATTATATGACATATATTCTTCAGCTTGAAGGGGAGTGTTAAAGTGAGCCGAATAGGGGTAGTTTAGTCATCTTATGTTTGTTAAGTGATTTGCTTATGTGGCAGTTTTATTAGAGACACTCTGCCCCACACTTAAGTAAGGGCAGTTTAGTCTTTGTAAAGGTCATTAGAATCTAAATGACTATTAAGGGGGTCGACTGAATGTGATAACCATCAGATTTCGACA
The DNA here is from genome assembly GCF_000365185.1 of Nelumbo nucifera. The sequence goes on from NW_010729202.1 coordinate 1,426,028, forward strand.
GACCCTTCTTTTCCTTCTTCTTCTTCTCTTCTTCTTTCTCTTCTTCTTTCTTCTCTTCCTGGTTCGGGTTACTGTAGCAGCATTCAAAACATCAATAAAAAATAATATTTTTATAAAATAACCAAAATATGATAGCTTTTTTGGGAAAATATCAAGAAAGGGCAATGACATTGTTCCTCGTCTTCCTCCTTTGCCTCTCTATTCATGTGAAGACGGTGAGGCTTGGAGGAAAACGAAGGCGGATAAGAGAAGGAAGAGGAAGACGAGGGTTTTGCACATTGACATGGGTGGATAAGACTAGCATCTTCCTTCGTTTTGTGCACCGACATGGGCGGATAAGAGAAGGAAGAGGAATGAAAGGAAAAATGGATTCACCCATGTCAGTTGAGACTGTTCCTCGTCTTCCTCCATGAGAGAATCTCATCATTAGAAGCTCCCTTGTAGTCGATGCCGATGACTTTGGAATTGAACTTGATGTGGCGAAGAAGGTCGAACTCCTGAGCACACAAATCAAGATACTCCATGATCTGGTTGCTGTTGGGAAACTCTTCTTTTATGGTAGATGGCCATGGAAAATCTGAGAATTCATAGGTAAGATCTTGAGAGGGTGCAAAACCCTCATCTTCCTCTTCCTTCTCTTATCTGCCCTCGTCTTCCTTCAAGCCTCAACGTTGTTTTTGAATCCAGTGTATTGGCATGAATATAGAGGCAGAGGAGAAGACGAGGAACAGTGTCACTGCCCTTTCTTGATATTTTTTTTCAAATAAGTTATCCTATTTTGATTATTTTATAAAAATATTATTTTTTATTGATATTCAGGGAGCTAACTTTCATTCACCCATAATATCTTGATTGATAATAATCTCAAAAATAATGACCATTGTCACCAATTTTAACAAGTTTACGAGCAACACAATTGAAGTTCATCTTGACATGATAAACCAAGACTGAATCAAAGGAGAGGAGAAGCCGCCTGCAGTTTATCTAAAGGATGCATTCCTGGATAATTTTCAGAAATCAATTGATTATAATATTGGGACCTAACCTTGCACATGTTAATCACTAGAATCATCCCAACTATATCCAACTAATACTAGAGAGCATCGCTTCACACTTTACAGACGTTTAACAGACCAACACGATAAGTACACAACGAGCATCGACTCAAGTAATTAATTATATGATCAAACGCAACCAGCAGACTCGTTTACCAGCTAGCTACCAGTTGTTAAGGATCGATCCTCTGGAATACCTTCTAAAGTTGGCCTCCAACCACGGCTCTCGTTTCTGTTGTCGGTTCTGGCTCCGACCATCCTCCTTTTCTCCTTCATTAAACTTAGTAACTCTTCTGCCGAAACACACTTGGAATCTTTCTTGTAATTCAGAATCCGATTCAACTCTTGTTGTGTCAAGATAATTCTGAACCTCACACCACCACCACCTCCCTTTCCGTCACCGTTGCTCTCTTCAGTGCTTACAACCTCATTGCCCGTTTTGAACCTCATCAGCGCCACACCCACACCACCTTCGTTGGGCTTCATAGATTCCAATGATTCTGCAGGTATCTTACCCGATTCTGCCAATGGCCGCCGGTGTGGCTCCTCCCATGCTGGAACTTTGTTGGGTTTCAAGCAGCAATTCCCCATTTGGGGCTTGTCTGCATAAATCAAATTAAAGCTCAACGATGAACAAAACAGGTTTGACAGATGACAGTGTGATTTTCAAAGAAAGAAAGATGGAAATTAACATGGGGAAGAAGAGGCAACAAAGACGTCCTCATATAGAGAAAGAGAGAGGGTTGAGACTTAGGACATGAGGGTGCACATGGGTTGCCGGTTCTGACGCTGACTCATGGGCGTAGCAAGCATGAACTGAGATATTTCTTTATTTGTTGTCCCATTAACCATTGCAATATATATTATGCATTAAAGAGTAGCTTCACTATTCTTCACCAATTTGCATGAAGGGTCCACACTAATTCAAATTATATGCTTCTGTAAATCATTATTCGGTTTTAATTAATTGTTCCTACGCATGCTTATTTAATTAAAAGTAGAGATTAGATTGGTTGCTTAGTTATCATGTATATATGACATTCCCGTTACACCCATTGCTGTTTTGCAGTGTTTTTGAACCGCGATTGACCTGAATGGTTGAATCATTTGGCCCAGGAACCATCTAAGTAAATGGTTCCGTTTTACCCTTAATACAGACTTTGGCCAAAAACCGTTGATTTAATCAGTGTTGTATTGACTCCGGTGATTGAACTGTCAACCTGTTTGACTCGTTTAATGGTTTTTGCTTATTTTTATTTGAATTATTTTTTACTTTTTTAAATTGAAATGGGCCATCAGTTAGAACCTAATGGTCGAACTATTAATCTGGAAACCAATGGTCAAAACGGTTCCAATTTCGAGTCCATTTTTAAAAGCTAAACCACCTACATGTGCACCAGTACTTCTAATTAATATTAATTTTGCTCAAAGCTAATAATTAATAACCAGGGAATTATACTTCTTTAGTTTATATATAAATACACCATTTCAGCATAAATAAATTCATAATACCCCCATTTTTCTTGAAGTAGCTTGGCCTATATATATAATATTGTTGGATGATAATAATGTTAGGATTTGGAGTTAGGTTTGACGTGATTTCAGTAATAATCAACCGTACTATTACTATAGTACCTAATACTTGACTAATAATTAATAAAACTGTGTTTTTTTTTTTTGATGGTAGTAGTGTGCACGTAATATCATATATGCTAGCTTCTTCACCTTTTCATTAGCAGCTAATATTCTTCTTATCAAATATCAACCGTCTGATTGAAGTCTGATCTACAGCAGTCGAGGTGATAATAGGGTTGGTTCAATTACCTATATAAGCAGTATAAACAATTTTCAATTGTAACTCCTATATAGCTAGCTAGCTTAGAATCTAATTCATGACATTGCAGAGAGAGGAAATGGGAAGAGGGCAATAGGTCGCTGATGACTGTTGCTTCTATTAGATTCCTTTCTTGGTAATTAAGAGTTGCTTCAACTAAGATTGGAAGCTAAGTGCAAAGAAATATATATGTATTAATTTTAAATTATAACAAGATATTTATAGTAATTTTTTCTTTATTATTGTTAATTTTTTTTTATCAAATTGAGCAAATTAAATCCAGTTTAAGATTTATTAGATACGTAAACATGCTGTTGAGTGCAATTATTTGGAGAAAATTATTGTAATTCCAAGGTAGTAGGATTAATAATTGTGTTTGGAGTGAAATGCCGTGTAAGTAGGATTTCAAGTAGAGACGGGTTCATGCATGGACGGACCCATTGAGGGAATTGGTTGGGACATGGGCGTTCCCCACATAAATGGGGATATGCATGGTTGTTGAAGCTGGAGTGCGCGTATTTATATCCTTTCAAGTTTCTACCTGGAGTTTACGTGTTTGTCGTTTGCAATTTGAACAGTCCGTTGAAAATGGAGGACTGTCGAGAGTGGAATGTGGTGGCACATGGTGTTAGGTAAATTAATACTTGTTAAGAAATCATACGGAGACTGAGTTGCATGCACGTGGCTGGAGGGTCCATTTCTGCCAGCCAAAGTTTAAACAATCAACCCCCCATCCACTTCATATTAACTGATGAAAGTGTCTTTGCAACAGATTAAGGGTCCGTTTGATTGATAGGCAGAATCTGAATTAGAATGGTCTATTCTCATAGTTCATTTGATTCAGATAGAAATAAGAATGGAAATTAAAATCATTCTCAAGGAAAGGGTAGAGAATAGAATGAAATTGAGATTTCGATTCTATATAGCCAACCAAATAATTGGAATCGAAATAATCTATTCCGATTCCGATTCCGATTCAAGACCCCTATTACCATAAACCAAACAGGACCTAACATTATTAATAAGCACTACTCCACAGGCTGCAGCAGAGAGCTTAATAATTCCCATAATCATATTATTTGTGGAAGAATTTTCTTGGTGGGTTCTCCATTTATCAGTGTGGTTGTCAATTGCAAGTGCTGTACTACTTAATATCTGTGAAATGCATGAATGGCCACAGCGTTGCAATTTTGGACTTGTTCTTCAAAACAATCAATGCAGGATTGGACTGAAGACATATATAGCTTGTGCATATCCATCCACTAACTAAGTGCTTGATGAATTCCTTATTAGAGGGAAGACTAATTAATGATTCGTTAAGCAAATTAACCACCAACCCCTCCTCTCGCCCGGCCGGGTGGGTTAAGGCATCCACTCCACTAGTGGACGGTGGACCCTTGAGTAGGATATTATGGATTGCCTGGCTACTAGAATGCTCTTCGTTCAGTTCAATGTGGTACAAACCACAAGACTTCTCAGCAATCTACTTGACACAATCTTCTTTGTTAATTATTAATTTATTTATTTGTTTGTTTGTTTGCTTTTAGCTTACCTTAATTTATTAATTTCAATTGCCTTTCTAACTGGATTTCCACTCTTTGCTCAATTATGATTGTATCATGTATCATGCATGCACACAATTGATCAGATACAACACCCATCGCATTGATGAGTTTGAAAAGAGTACTGCCGATGATACTGAAACACATGATACCAGAAGAGCTTTTATGGGTCCAGCAAAGGACCATTCGGTTGTGGTTTAACTTAGTTGAGTTGGCATGATATCATTGGGCCAGAAAGAGTATTCTCTCCTCTCTGAATGCCAACCAGAACTTTAATAGGCACAATTCTTTTAATGCCAAAAATGATTTTTATGGTTAAAACTAGGGTTGAGGGTCTAGGGTTGAGCAAATGGGTAGGTTCTACCCAGAATTGAATGACCGGCCTTGAAGTGACTCTTCCCGATCTGGAACTGACCCCCACCCAAGCCGGTTTTAGGGTCTAGGGGTTTACTCTACCTGAACCAACCCAATAGATCGACCTTAGTTGACCTTGGTGGAACCTGTCTTGGAATCAAATTTGTCTTGAAATAAACCCCAAAATATTTTAGGGTGTGAAGACTTGAACCCAAGCACTCACAGTTGCAAAGGCCATGGTCTCACTTGAAATAAACCCCAAAATCATTTGTTTTCATATTAATATTTGAATGTGTAATAAAAGGTAATATTTACAAAATTTAAATTTAAAAGTTTTGAACCATATAATGATAGTCTATATATTAACTTACTCAATTTAATCAATAAAGATAGTCTATATATTAACTTACCATATAATGATGGTCTATATATTAACTTACTCAATTTAATCAATTTAATTATTTGATCATTGGTTAGACCTTGGAACCGACCCCAGAACCACCAAGGCCAGAACAGGGTAGGTTCCAGGTTCCAAAAACTTAGAACCAACTCGTATAGAATAGGTTCCAGGTTTTGCTATAAAACCAAACCAAACTGACCCATACTCACCCCTAGTTAAAGTGGTCATTGTTTTATTTACTTGAAAAATAAAAAACATGAATAAAATATACATATCAGGATAAGTGTTTCTCAGGATAAATTCCTGAAAAGCAGGGCCTTAGTAAAAGGGTAGCAATTGCTTGGTGAAGAAAGGAGCTTACAATATATCGATATATTTTTTCCTTTTTTTCCAATAATATCTATATTTTAATCGTTATTGGACACTCATATGGACTAGATTAAGCTTATTTCACTTGTCCAAACCGTGCATATAGTAAAGATCTTGGTGTTACCATGGATAATGAAGTGTTCATGTGTTCTCAAATAAAAGACTGAGCCCAATAATGAACTATCGATTGGGCCTTCATTACTATTGGACGCTTAACGCTGTAGCCCATAATGGGGTCTAAACCAGGGCTGGGCTGGGTGAGGGTCAAAACAAATATTAGGCCTAAGGCTAATGTGACAAGCGACATGGCCGACTTCAAATCAGCCTCCCACGAGACCGCACCCCACAACCTTCCACAATACATTTTAGCGTGTATTGGAAACATTTTCAGATCATCATTTCTGGTATTATCATCGGGTGATGTTCTTAAACACATCAAAGATGTGCTGTGCAACATTATGGGGCGCAGTCTTGTGGGGGGCTGATTTGATCTCAACATGGCCCGCTAACACATGTAATATAGCGTTGAATTGAATTTATTTTCGTGGATATAACAAAAGCGATATCATTTGTTCAGATGACCCAATGTCAATGAACTTTTTAGCCAATTGAGTGGTGGCTCAGTTGATAGGTTAGCTGGTTTATTCCTGGATTTGATTCTTACACTTGGAAATGTGCTTTATTTAAATGCTCCCAATGCTCCCAGCCTATGGAGGTTTCGACTTATCACCAAAATACCAAAAAATAAAAGAAAAAAAAAACGTACGGCATGCATGGTTTTCAAAACCAGACTGGACCCAGATGGTTGGACTGAAAAAACTGGGAATCAGTCAGGTGACCGGTTCTGTTTTACCACAGAATCGTTATTTTGCCAAAAACCGTTGATTTGGATAGCAAACTACTGACCCCAGTGGTCAAACCATTCAACAGTTTGGCTGTTTTTTTATTTTTTATTATTTTTTGTCAAGACGGGCCATCCATTCAGTTTGAACGGTCAAACTATTCGACCCGGAAATTGAACCCTGACCGATTCGTTGTTCGATTCAATATTAAAAACCTTGCTGGCATGTTCACTCTTAGGCTCTGTTTGGTTTGTGCACAGATTTGTGTGGGATGGGAAAGTGTAAAAATTTACCTTCCATTGTTTGGTTTTATATATGGGAACATAATAGGAAAACATTGTAAAGGGTGGGTTCTTCGTCGGAGTTGAGAAAGCAAATCTCCATGAGTTGCAATGGTGAGAATTGCTGGGACTTGAATAACAAAGTTCCATGAGTTGTAGCGGCGAGAGTTGAGAAAGCAGATCTCGTGAAGACGGGAAGAATAGGAGTGCTGAGAAAGCAGATCGCCGTTGTCGAGAGTTGCAGCGGCGATTAGAGAAAGGAAGGAAGATGGTAAGAATAGGAAGAAGAAGAAGATGAGGGAGAAGAGAGAAGAGGAAGATGGAGGGAGAGACAGTATCTGGTGAAGATCGCCGCTGCCCCTCACAGAAGAGAGAAGAGAAAGGGAGGAAGACAGGAAGAATAGGAAGAAGAAGAAGGTGAGGGAGAAGAGAGAAGAGGAAAATTGAGGGAGATTGTTGTAGATCCCTCGCAAATCACCGCTACCCCTCGCACTGGTTCCTTGTAGGGGTGATCATGGGCCAGGCCAGGATTTGCACTTATGATAAGGGTTATAGCTTAGACCTGGGCCCAGCCCGACCCAGGGTTCCAGGCCTAAAACATAAGCCTTAGCCCAGGTCTACACGAACCAGGGCTAGGTCGGGCCTAATTCTGGGCCAATGTCTTTCATATATAAAACATTACATATCTATAATATTTTATATTAAATGACATAACATGCATATAAACTTATTTTATACAGTATATAATATAAATTATACATGTCATGTTATAATATTTATATATAAAATATATAATATAATGTAAACTAACTTGTCTACATATGTATACGTTATACACAAAATATGTAAGTTTAAATATATGCAGGCCGGGTTTGAAGTTTTAAGCCCAAGCCTGGCCCTAAAATTTGTAGGCCTGATATGGGCCCGGGCTCAAATAATCACCCCTAGTTCCTTGCCAGCATCTGGTGAAGAAGAAAGCCAGTGGTTCTTTGCCAGTTCGATGGTAACAGTAATTTTTCAAGTTTTTCCATCGGGGTCATATGGTTTTGGTGCAACCCAGATTCCACGATTTTGAGATCTGACATCCCATATTTTTCTCATCTCATCTCTCTATTTTCCTCAAAATAAATGAAAAAAAATTAAAAGAAATATTTTTAAAATATTCTCTTTTTCTCATTCCATGCTACAAACTAAACGGAGTCTTATTGGATTGTCTAACCGGCTCGGCTATGTTTCTAGTCCATCCGGTAGACTCAAGAAATCTTTGAATTCATCGAAAAGGGTACTACTCTTCTACGTACCTAGAAGCTTGGCACCAGAAAATTATTCAACAAGCAGCATAATACATGGATACTCGTCAACTTCTAGAGACGATATATTGATGAATATTTGAATTCCGATGATCATTAGTTAAATAAAACTTTAAAAATAGTCTCAGCGGGGATTAATTCCGACTGCAATGGTTCGAGATATTTATGTCCTTGTCTTTCGTTCAGACTTATTGAGACCCGACGTAATCCAGATTCTAGAGTCCGCATTCTGAACTGAACAATTCCGATTCTGATCGATAAGGCTTCTGGGACCTTCGCTGCTTTAACGTAGGTTTTACTAATCGCCACCAGGCCCACCACTGCTGTGTAAAGTGTAATGGTGGGTTACTTCTTCTGATCTACATTGTTATCGGAAATTGAAACCAATCACACGTATTATTGTTAATTTGTTTGATTAGCCATAAAATAATTCATTAATAATATCGGAATACGTGGCTTAAATCTTAGAACTTTACGCAATGTTTGGTTTGAAGGAAGAAGTAGGGAATGGTACAAAACCTTTACAAATTAATAATTTGTTTGATCAGCCATAAAATAATTCATTAATAATATCGGAATACGTGGCTTAAATATTAGAACTTTAGGCTATATTGTAAAGGTTTCTTATCTTTCCCTTCTCCTTAATGTCCTTATAAGTTTGCGTTCTCTGCACCCATGGGTTCACTGAACGCGTGAACCCACCAATCAGAATCTGCCACGTATCCGGTTCAACCAGACACAAAAAAGGTAAAAATCCCGATTTTCATACTCATTTTAAACTCCCTCCCGATTTTCACTCCCAAACTCCTTTTTCTTCTTCTAATGTTATTTATACTCTTCTCTTCTCGACAGGTCGAAGTGTAGAGGCACAATGGACTCAGCTTCACTACAAGGGACAAAACGGTGGCTAATAAACCCATAGCAATATCAACACCATTCTAACTTCATTGGCCACCAAGAACCTCAACGCCACTGACGTTGTCGTGCTCTCCAACGGCCACACCATTGGTATTGGCCAGTGCACATCGTTCACCAATCGCTTGTTCCCAACCAAGACTCCACCATGGACAAGTTCTTCTCCAATCAACTCAAGCTCGCTTGTCCCACAGCCACGACCGATTTGGACATCCAAATTCCGAATGTGTTCGACAGCAAGTACTACGTGGATCTCATGAACCAGCAGGGGCTGTTCACCTCCAACCAAGATTTGTACACTGACTTAAGGACTCGACCCATCGTTACTAGCTTTGCACTGAACCAGACCCCGGTCTTCGAGAAGTTTGTGTACGCCATGCTTAAAATGGGTCAACTAAGTGTGTTGACAGGGACCCAAGGAGAGATCCGTGCCAATTATTCCGCTCGCAACTCCACTAGCACCGACGAGGAACAAGGCGGAGGAGCGCAGCATTTTGAGATGAATCGAGTGGATGGTTGTTTTTTGTATGTTGATCCTGGCAGGCTGACCTATTGGTGCTACATGTTTAATAAAAGGGCTTTTTGTGTAATGAACTTTCACTTGTAGTTTGTAGGTCATGGTTCAAGTTTTAATGAAGTTAAGCAATAATGGAAATTAACAGAATATGTGGACTATGGACTCTTCAACCTTAAACCACCCACTTCAGAGTAAGTATGGCTTTTCTAGCTGAGTTCTATAATAGGAGCAATTTAATTACATGACCCGAGTTAATGAGCTTGGTCTCCACTGGAGTCTTGATTAATCAAATGATCGGCCCAAGGGAATTTTCATCACTTTCCAGCTCCTGGTTCAGTGTGACCTTGGAAAATCCGGTACAGAAAGCCCGTGTTAATTTTAAGTATCCAGGTCCTGTGTGATAAATGATGGTGTGGATCTGTTGATAAGAACAGCAAAAAGATGAGGATCTGTTGATTAGAACAACAAAAATATGAGGATACAAGAAGAAGAAGAGAACTCACTAAGTTGATTTTGCGCCGTTGCCGGTGGCTTCCACGTTTAGTGAGATCGTCGGTCGCCAATGGATGCTTCTGGACTAGGCTTGGCGGAGGAGAGTATGGGAGGGAGATTTAAACATTTGAAGGAGATTGAAAATGACATGTAAGTTGCGTTTTAAGTTTTTTTTTTTTGTCTTTTTTGTATCCGGTTCAACCAAACTCTTTCAGCTAACGAGTAAAGCACCATTAAATTAGTGAATTTTGAACACGCTGAAGTGAGTGTTTCTGATCGACGGGTTCACGCATCCGGTGAACCCACCAGTGCATATAACGCAAACTCACATTATAGTTGGATAGGTGTCAGTTCAGAATTGATGCCAATACACGAGCAAGTATTGATATTTTAGGGTGAGGAAGTTAAACAAGAAAATAAAATAAAGTAAAAAAGATAAGACTTCAAGAGAAATGAAACGAGAAGGTTTGGATTTATTACAGATTTTTGTAAAGAAAAAAATATATATAATTTTTTTTTTTAATTTTGGGAGTTAGAAGATTCTAGTATCCACCCATAAAGACAACAGTCAACAGTGAACAAGTTCCTCTTCCTATTAGGCTCAATTTAGAAAGAAATACATACAGAATACAATATTGAAAGCATTTAAGGCTCAGTTTAGAAGGAATTATAAATACAAATACCTGTAAAATTGAATCAATATACACAAGTAAGGCAAGGGTCAATTAAATATCTAGTTTGGCTCTTCACAGTCTTCTAAGGCTGTACAACAGTGATAAACAAAACTCAAAAATCTTACACCCAATCAATTGATCGAAAAAATGAATTCTAACATCAATAGCGTAAGCGATATATAGAAGAAACGTACATCAACAAAATTTGAGCGTAATTCATGGTCCAAAGCTTATTCTCTGTACTTATGAAATCGTAACATGTAAGTAATATCACATAATTAGCTTTCCTTTTAATTACCATAGTTGCCCACATAAGCATTACGTATATTACGCATGGCCTCTATTATATTAAATTATATTATTATTACTATATCACTTGTGAGTTGGTGTGAGTCACACGAGCAAATCCGATTTGGATTATGTCAGTGGTTATTATATATTTTTTTTTATTTTATATTTGGGGTTTTTATTGTTCACTTTATCTCAGAATTCATAATACAATTACAGTACAATCGTATAATTTGCGTTAATATTGATCAGGGCGGATTTTGCCCTCTAATGACATCATGACATATGGCATATTGGAATAGCTAGTTTACACATAAATACCACCTAAGTAATGACTTGGAGTCCCAGATCGTGGTTTCTCTTCGTCCAGACCTGGCGACCTGCCTTCATCGCCAACATGGCGACCTCGACCACAACTCAACTCGGCTAGAAGCACCTCGTCCAGGGCTGACCTGCAACACCTCGTCACTAGCTGAAGTGACCTCGACGTAAGGAGCGACCTCCCTCAAGGGCGTGCCGACCTAATTGAGGTTCAAGTAGCGACCTGCGAGATGTGCTCGTCGAAAAATTTGGCATGCATATCCCGACACTCCCATGATTCTTAGAAGTTGGCTCATATACCGAACGTTCTGGAGGGTGGTCAACGTGCATGATGTTTACCTCCAAGGATTTCGGATCGGTTAGGCACGATCTCCCGGAAATCTTGAATGCGGTGCGTGAGGCCTACACTGAACAATGCCTATATAAAGGCACCAACCCTAAAGACCCAGGGGGGAGGACAAAAAAGAGAGGTACGCGTGATTACTCTACTCTCTTGCATTCAAGCTCTCAAGCATTCAGCTCGCATTTACAGCATAATTACTGACTTAAGCATCAGAGTGACCTCGCCAGGTTAGCTACCCCGGGTTCTCTGATAGACTATTTTGCAGATGATCCAGCTCATCGTCCATTTGGAGTCTGGATTGCCCTCTAGCTAGGAGTAGTCAGATCGCGCACCATCAATTGGCGTCGTCTGTGGGAAACGCTACAAGAAGTTAAATTCTCACCTTCTAAAAGGCTAAGTCCTCTTCTTCTAGAAAGCTAAGATCTCACATTTTAGAAACTAAAGTTCTCACTTTCTAATTTCCATTTTTTATGAACTCAAAGGCACTTTTGAGCAGCATCAACACCCAAAACGAATACCGATTACTAGGGGGGCAAAATCATCTATGATGAACCTGGAGAACTCCCCTTTGACAAGTAGACAAGTTCAGGCCAAACTCAGCATCCCCAATGCCCTACATAAATACACCGCTACTGTATGTGAACGCCCCTCTCCCCGTGGTAGAGCCATCAGTGGTTCCCGTCGGGATTGAAGCATAGCAATTCTATGAGATGAAGCATAAATTTTCATATCTGAGCATTGGAGAAGCCCGATCTAGACAACAACAAAACATCATCAACTCATCCTCAACAGTAGTTAGCCAGGACGAGGCCTCATCAGCCCTGTTTCACGAGGTCGCCTCTAGAAGATGAGCTCTTCGTGGCTTCCGCGGGAGTTGGCGGCCAACAAACTGCATGGACGCCCTTGCAGGTCGAGCCTTCCAAGGCTCTCGTGCGAGCTGGTGACCTAAAGTCAGTAGTGCTACCCCCGTAGGTCGAGCTCCCAGTGGCTTCTTGTAGGAGTGGATGATCGGCGTCCCTAACGAGGCTGATGCAGTATAGCCATGGCCCTGAACTGCCAACTCACACTGACAACAACATTATGCCCATACAAGGGGGGCAAAACATGTACATTGTGGTCTTGCAAGCACTCACCCAAGAAGACAATCCCACGGGATGACGTAGAAGCAGTCATATGAGAAGTTACTACAGAATGACCACCCGCTTAGGCAGAAAGGTCAAGTCGCACGTCGGCTAAATAAGGATAAGGACAGTGGACCATGAGTCGCTCCCAGAGCCCAAGCGCTAAGGTGCCAAACTGATAAAAGACCTAGGCACCACATGTGACCCAGTCGCCTCTTCGGCATGGGCAAATAAAAAAGTAGCTTGTGCGCAGGTAGGACGGGCACATACCCTACAATGTCTGTTCACTTCGGCGTACATTTAGATCAGGTTATTCCTATTAGAGCCTAGCTCATCAACTCGACACTTCAATAGTAATCCACACCTATCCACGTCAGCTCGACCATATACCTAGTCGCCTCTTCAGCATGGGCAAAATAAAAAAAGTAGTTCGCGTTTAGCCTCATCGGTGTGCATACAGTTTGGCACCTTGGGGTAATCCACACTTAGAAAACTTTTACGCAATAGAGTGAAGGACAAAATACAACACTTATTCGGCATACCAGTTCGGCACTATGACAAACACAAACTTGGCTGATCTCTTCAAGTCGACTTCTACCTTGGTTTTAGGCTCCACGTTGAACTCCCTAGCTAATCTTTTGAGAACCAGTTCAAGTGACACTACGTCGAAGTCTACCTAGGTGGAGCGACCTTATAAAGTAGTCACACAGTTAGAACCCCCCTTGAGGACAGTATGGTAAGCTTCGCTCTCGAGGTAATGGTTGGATTGCAGAACCCCTTGACGTTTGCATCCCTAATAAGAGATGTCCTCGAGGTACCTGTTTCACCTCTCCTCAAGAGAATGTTCGCTCTCGTGCCCCAAGAATCAAGACAACGAGGTCCTGCGTAAGGCAACAAACACTCGAACTATTCCAATCTGAGAAGTAAATCAGACCAACGCTTGCGACTACGAACTAATTGAATCAGTCATCTTAAGCCAAAAGGAGCAATCTCCTCCCTTCGCCGAGCTACTTTCAGCTCGGGAGTGGGGGGCAATTGATGAGGGCGGATTTGGCCCTCCAATGACATCATGACACATGGCATCTTGGAAYAGCTAKTTGACACATAGRCACCACCTAAGCAATGACTTGGAGTCCCAGATCGTGGTTTCTCTTTGCCCAGACCTGGTGACCTGCCTTCACCACCAACCTAGCGACCTCGACTACAACTCAGGTCGGCTAGAAGCACCTTGTCTAGAGCCGACCTACAGCACCTTGTCACTAGCAGAAGTGACCTCGACGCAAGGAGCAACCTCCCTTGAGGGCGTGCCGGCCTGACTAAGGTCCAAGTGGTGACCTGCGAGATGTGCTTGCCGAAAAATTCGGCATGCATATCCCGATACTCCCACAATTCTTGGAAGTTGGCCCACATACCGAACGTTCTGGAGGGTGGTCAACGTGCATGATGTTTACCTCCAAGGATTTCAGACCGGTCAGGGACGATCACCCGGAAATCTCGGATGCAGTGCGTGAGGCCCACACTGAACAATGCCTATATAATGGCACCGACCCCAAAGACCCAGGGGGGAGGAGAAAAAAGAGAGGTACGCATGATTACTCTATTCTCTAGCACTCAAGTTCTCAAGCATTCAGCTCGCATTTACAACACAATTATTGACTTAAGCATTGGAGCGACCTCGTTGAGTTAGCTACCCCGGTTTATCTGATAGACTGTTTTACAGATCGATCCAGCTCGTCGTCCATCTGGAATTCGGATTGCCCTCCAGCTAGGAGTAGTCAACTTTTGTCATTTTTTTCTTCCATTTATGGTTTGATCTCTTACTCTCCACCTTTTAGGGCTTGTCCGCCTTTTTACTCAATGGTCCCTTCTCTCTCTCTCCTTGCATAAAAGCTAAGCTTGTGTTTGGATAAGCTTCAGGTCTTGTGTTTTTTAAACCCTAAAGCACAATGCCCCTATTTAAGGTTTTGTGTTTTATGACTGAAAAAAAATCAAAAATTTATGAATTACAACAAATCAACTGATATCATAAAAAAGATAATCAATAAGGTTATTTTTAGTTTGAAGGTAGGGAAAAGAAGGGAAAGACAAAAAAATCAATACAAGATTTATAAATGTCTCCCTACTTTTCCTTTTTTTTCCCTTACATTTTCCTTCAAATCAAACATAACCTAAGAGAATAGTCATCAAAATTCACAATATACTTTGACTGTTCAAAACTCGTCCTGCGCCACGTCCTTTTGTCATTATCCACACATAAGCATTCCATGCGACAAACAGAATCATAAGCAATATCAGAGTATAATGCTATCAATCCTTTGAGCTCACTACGTCACTAAACTAGCTTGCTCCAAATTTTCAATAAAAGAGATGTTTCAATTGCATGAATATATATATGATCATAGATTTGTCAGCATCATTTGGGGTGGGACTTATGTACATGCCACGTATGACAAGGCTATATATATATGTATATATATAGCCATGAAAAGTAGATCAAATTAAAATTGAATAGGGATAGAAAATGACGGAAAGCTAGCTTTATTTATTTATTTATGGTCAAATCTTTAAAATACATTTGTTTGTGGAAAAAAAACAGTCAGATCCATTATTAATTATTAATAAAAGTATAATAAACGACGCGATTATATATGCATGTGCAATAACACAGATGGCAGCAGCACAACAACAAGGGATTGTTGCCTTGCATTTCCATTTTCCACATTACACAATAGTATGAAATCATCAGATACTGATGCCAATTCAATTCAAAAAATTAAATTTAAAGGGGTGGTGCAATACTTTTCCCAAATTTCTTGGACAACTAAGCAATTAGCTAAAGTCTTCATGGATCGTCCAAAAGCTCCAAAGGTCTACGTACGCTCTTGATGATGCTTCACAGCCCATCCATACTACAATATGTGATCAATATTAAAATAATATTTGGCTTTTCACCATTATTAATAGATTAATTACAGATTCACTTTGGCATCTTCACATGTTCATACTTCCCAAACCATGATCCAGAAACCATAATTAAAATGAACTACATTCTTCAGTGAGCGAGAGTGATTATTATGTTGCAAAAATGTGGAGAGAAGAAAAGCTATCTTTCCTTAATTCCTTTCATGGAATCTCTCGATATGTAGGCGTTTTCTTACATAAAAATAAATAAATAAATAAAAGAAGAAATTAGAATCCAAATCAATTGAACTTGAAAATGCGTACAAGAAAATGTTGGGATGGTGGTCATGTTCACGTGAAGTCAAGCTAATTGTGTAGCAGCTGAATAGTGAACACATATCATTCATATTCACCATTGTACTCTCTTATTTCTATCCGATATATCTGTATTATAATGTTTGAGATCAGACTGAATCAAACCATCGGACCATTCAATCTGTCACTTAAGGTCTCCTAACTTATTTATTCATATTTTTCATATAAATAAGATGATGATTATTTTAACCATAAAAATCTATTATTAAAATGGATATTTTTATCTCATTTAAGTATTGATAAGTTATTTATCTACTTGGGAAAAGGGTATAAATTTTTTTTGATCCTCATGTAAATCTGAAAAAAAAAAAAAAGAAACATTGGATTCTTGTTCTGACAAACTTTTCCCCCTCTCAAAATCCAAAACACGAGTGGTTGAATCAAAGAAATGTCCTTTTACCCCAATTCAAGAATCAAAATATATATGGAATTAATCAAGCATATCGTATCCATACCATTGGATATGGAGGTACATGGTTGGGAGGTTTTGAAAGCTTGGAATGATGAAAGTCATCCCTTTCATGCTAATAAAATAAAGGGAAATTATGGTTTAAATCCTCTTATAAATTTTTATTGGTTTTTTTTTTTAATATATTATCCCAAACCCCACCTATGCTATAATACTCCCCTCTTTGTATCCCGATGGGTTCTCTCATTTGTTATAGGGTGAAAGAATCAATAAAAATCCTAAAATAAAATAAATAAATAAAAACGAAAAGAAAGAGCATCAGTCTTGTTGATACACATTAATACCTAATTGTAGTTATCAGGCATATCAATATTTTGATCAAATACATTATGATGCTTTGAACCTTCTATAAATCCCCCCAATATTCTGATCTGAGGGTTCATATGATGTTGTTTTCTTCACCATTGAACCTGTTCCACCTGTATAATCAAACTGCAGAGTGGGGGCCTATTACCTGGAAGAGAACCAAATTGCTTTCTAAATCGGTTTTTAAAACACAACCATATATGTGCATATATACAACCTGCTCCAAGTCCTCTACTGACTAAATGATGTCATGCCAATTCATTCAGTTGGTAGAGAATAAGAAAATTACGGGTAATAGTGAGTTTCTATTATGATATCATTGGGCTAGTGGAGAATCCTCTCATCACTCGGTTGAGGATAGGGAGCCCCCTCTAGGGTAACTGAACCGTATATTTAAAACTGAAGCAATTCTTCATTTTTTGAGAAATATCAAATTGAAACCAAACTGCTACATCAACCAATTAATCGGTTGAACCATTCAATTTTTCGATTATATATATATATATATATATATATATATATATATATATATATATATATCAAATTGAAACCAAACTGCTACATCAACCAATTAATCGGTTGAACCATTCAATTTTTCGATATTTAATTGGTTGCCCTGCCAAGTTCTATATTTATTCCTTTGTTTTATATGTTTGTTGGCCTGTCCCTTTTCTCTCTCTCTCGTCGTGTTTTATATTAACTTTTTTCTTCCGTACACACACATATTAACGCTTTATGTTAACTTTTTCAATTTGCAATAAAGAGCAAAGACAATAGAGAAAAACAGTTCAAAAAATGTGGTACCAATACCTAATCAAATTGACTGCAGCTTGCAAGGCAACAGATAGGAAAAGTTGGTGAGTTGGTAGATGGTGGCATCAACACAACGAGAGAACCCTCAACATCAACTCAATGTCGGAATTCGGAAAGAGCATCACAAGTGGCGATCATTGTTAGGCATGGAATTAAGCATTGAGCCCACATATTGTGAACTGGGGGTGCAAATGGATCCTATCGGCTTCGAATCAGCGTATATTCGAACCGACACCGTTAAGAGCCGATCCGATCAGATTTTATAAGTATGAATTTGATAAAGAAGTCGGATTTTTGGATCTGATCGGATTTCATTTAAATTTTTTAAAAAATAATAAATTATTAAAAAAAATTAAAATATAGTAATTAAAAAAAAGAAAAACAAAAAATATAAGTATCTTTTCAATTATTTTCATTATATATATACATATTTTTATAAAAATAATTAATATAACAAATTTATAAAATGTAACATAAATAATATATTTATAAATGAATAAATAACATATATATGTTATATATATTTATATAAATAAATAAATAATATATATAGGATCATATTTTCTCAAAGCGGATAGGGGTGATTCAAATTTGATCCAATTTTCTGATCAGATCCTGTTTTCTGATCCGACCCAAATAGGGGGAGGGGGGATCTGAATACGACAAAATATGATTGGATCTCATAATGGATCGGATCCAATCAAAATCCAATCCATTTGCGCCCCCTTTTGTGAACATTTGAGGTTACTATCTATTTATATCCAATTATTCCAACTCATTAGAGCAAGGCATTAAAAACGAGACTGGATTTGGAACCATTTTAAAAACGAGACCAGCTCCCGGGTCAAATGATTTGATCTTCTGGTTTGAACGGATAGTCTATTCTGATTTTAAAAAATATAAATTAAAAAATAATTAGAATAAAAAAAGGCAAAAAATTCTTTATCCGGGTTAATGGATCGATGACTCGACCACCCGGGTCAATGGAACCGGTTGCTTGACCTGTTTCTTGGTCAACTGGTATGACCGGACCAATGCATTAGAACAATAATACAAGTATCAATTTTGGAAATTTGATTTCAGCGATTTTTTTTTTTTGGCTCAGTTTGGAAGGAGTACAAATATTTATTTAGTATTATTTTGTATGTATTCCAAACTGATACTTTTAAGTTTTGATAAAACTTTGCACCTTCTCTTAATTAAGGTTTTCTTCGTTGTTTTTTCCTTAGATAGGCAACCTTTAATTAAGATTTAATACATAATAAGAGGGATAAAAATACGACGAAGCTCCTGATTAAGTAAATTAAAACATGTACTTTACAGGATTATCTTTGTCTCTGGTGTTGGGGGCTTTCTTGTCGTCTGTAGTTGTCGATGATTAATCCCACGCTGGAATTAATAAATAATTAACGTAAGACGGGAAGCGCGTAAAACCTAGTAATCAATAATCGATGAAGCTGCTGCACACGTGACAGGTGACACGCTAGGTAAAAAAGATTCCCTTGGCGTAATTGCGTTCACACTAGCTTTATGAAAACAGATTCCATTTTGAACCCCGTTCACACTATCATTCACCACACGCTTTCTATGTTTACAGCTTTAAGAAAGCCAAACACGGCTCCGCTCATTTCTCCTCTTGGCTCGACTTGGGTTCACGACTTCACGGATGTCCAGATATTTAAATATTTTCTACCGCTTTCGGCTTTACCGTTTTTAGCAGAATGGGATCTCTGTAGTACTTCGGGCGCAGGATGTAAGGAAGGTTGCCATGCTCTTGATGAATATATGCTGGATCCATAGTTCCATACAGAAACTGGGACCTTCCGTATCGTTGATCTACCTAATAGATGTACTATCTTGAACTCTCATTCTGAAATAACTAAAAAATGAACGGTGATGATGGAGATAGGGTTTCTGGCATATTGATTATAGGGTATGATGAATTATATGCATTCGTGGAGATCTTATGATCTTATAATTCTAACGATGATGTGGATGGCCAACATGTAAGGGTTCGTTTGGTTTATAGCCAAAATTGGAATCTTTTAAAATTGGAATTAGAATGGTCTATTTGGTTCAGTTTATAATTGGAATCAGATTTTTATTCTCAGGAGAGGGGGAGGGAATGGCCATTCTCTTATATGGGAAATATCATTTCACTAGAAATAAGAATGGTATTTAGATTCCACCCAATGAAACATTTGAAATTCCAAACCCTATTCCCACACAGACCTTAAGATTCGTTGAGGGTGGACAACATTGGATTAGTGTTTTAAAAACCAACCTGGAGGCTGAACCATTTTTGCCTCCAGGTCACAGGTCATTGATTCGTCTGTGTGTGTAGGTATGCATAAACATGTATTTTATCATCAAATAATGTATAATTATGTTTCACATGAAATATATGAAATATTTTATATTTAAATTATGTATTTTAATTCAGTTTTAAATTTTTTATTTGTAAAAATATTTGGGAAAAAAATAATGCATTAGGACACAGATATTAAAAATTTATCAAAAATAATCACCTTAATTAGGCATCAGAGTGCAAAATTATAGCCTCCTAAATTTTGCATGCACAGTTAATATGCAACCTTCGACCCGGTCACTAGGTCGAATAGATCAACAATACAATCGTCCAGGTCAAATGGATTTTGACCAAGTCAATGATTTTTTAACCTTCTCCGGATTTTATTCAAGTCGGACGTAAATTCTTAACCGAGTGACAGTTAAAACGGTTTAACTGATCGGATCAACGGCGGGTTAAAAACACTACATTGGATAATGCGTATGAGATTGAAGCCGAAGCCGAGGGGCGAAGAGTCCACCGATAGCACCGGCTTCAGCTGAGCGGATGATGAGGTCAACAGCATCAAATGGCACATGCCAGGTAAGATAGGATGGCTATTTCTCATCTGACGTGGCACCGGATTAGCGGGTGTTTGGTCTTATTGTTGACGCCGTCACTTCTTGTGGTCTGTACATCTCTCTCTAGAGTCTTGTCTCAGTCTCCCACCCACCAATAATTTCCAAGAAGAAGCTAGCTATCGTCTATATATTATCTACATCTATAAATAAGGCCACCTTCTACAATTCTCAAATCTTGCTCTTCATATACAAAAACCAGCTGCACAGAAACAATCAGATCAAGACTTAGAAGGAGGAGACAAAGATGGGAAACTGTATGAGGCATGAATCGTCGATGACGTGGGCCGGCGAGGATTGGGGCTCTCCGGCGTCCGACGGAATGTTTGTAAATGATTCTCCATATGGAGTCTTATCTGACAAATCGAGGAGGACGTCGGACACGGAGAAGGAGAGTCTATTGGGAGAAAAGATAGGCAACGTTAATACTTCCACGGAGGTAAAGATCAAGATCAGCAAGAAACAATTGGAAGAATTGCTTGGGAGAGTGGATGTACGGGGGCTGTCGGTAGAGCAAATCTTAGGTCTGTTACAGAAAGTTAGCGATCACTATCAAACAACGACACAGCATCGGAGTTGGAGACCTGCCCTACAAAGTATTCCGGAGTCCGTGACTGAGCAAAATTGAGTTGCATTCCAAAATTCAAAGGAGATGATTGACGACGATAACCGGAGGAAATGATAATAAACTCACATCTCTCAGTTTCCTTAGTGTTATACAATTGACATTAGGTGTTGGAAGGCTTTTGTAATTTCTGCAGCTCATTGTACATACAGGTAGAGAAATTGGATATTACCCTGTAAAGATTTTATACATAAAAAAAATATATATATATATATCTCTTATATTCAACTCTCTCTCTCTCTCTCTGGTTTCATTTTGTTTTTTCATTTCTACTTCTGTTTTACATATCTCGGCGAGAGTTCTGGCCGGTCCCAATCGGCCAGCAAGGCTGCAACTGCAGGACATACATGACCAAGTATGCCGTCAAACATCAGTAGCATTTTCTTGCGACAGCCAATAAAACACAGGTGGTGTTTGGCATGTATTTTTTATTCGATCTTTTGGTTTGCCAAAAGATCAAAAGATCAAAAATGGTCTTTGATGAATCGATTTTTGGTTGATGGCCAACTTTTTAGGCTAAGTACCTCATCATTTGGTCTGCTTCCAAGTGGCCGATGATTCAGGCCAAAGTGGAGAACTTTGGCTGTCTAACTACCTGTGAGGTGCCAAGCTTCCTAGGTGCCGAGCTGCCTGTGAGGTGCTAGGTTGACCAGGTGGCGAGCTGCTTGTGAGGCGCCAGGCTGACCAGGTGCTAAGCTGCCTGGTGGCGAGCTGAATTGATGAGCTTCGTTGCTCTTTAGAGATTTGCAAGGAACCAAATGTCAGAGGACCTGGGGTGGTTAACCCGGCGAGGTCGCTCCGATGCTTAAGTCAGTACTCTCGTAGTAGACTGCAAGCTAAAAATCACAAAGTATGAGAGATAGAATTTTCTTACTTGTTTGCCCCCCTTGCTTCTGGGGTTGGTGCCTTTATATAGGCATTGTTTGGCATGGGCTTCACGCACCATATCCAAGATTTCTACGAGGTCGTCTAAGTGGTTCGAGATTCCTAGAGATAACCGCCATGCATGCTGACCACCCTCCAGATCGTTCGGCACGTGGGCCAACTTCCAAAGATCGTGGGAGTGTTAGGATATGCATGCCGAATTAGTCAGCGAGCACGTCTTGCAAGTTGGCAGGTCGGTGCCTGGGCCAGGTTGCCAGCTCGTGCCTGTGCCAGGTCGCTCCCGTGCTAGACCGCCAGGCCGCCAGGTCGTGCCTATGCTAGGCTACCAGGTCGCGCCTGCGTCAGGCTGCCAGGTGGGACACCATTAATTTGGCTAAGGCAAGTTGTTGCCAAAGTGATTCCGAGTATCACCTATTTGTTCGGAGGTGCCATGTGTCATAATATCATTAGAGGGCAAAATCTGCCCTCATCTGTCTTTTTTATGTTTTGTATCGTATAGGGCAAAATACTCGAAGGAGTGCACAGAAAGACCAAAAATTGAGAACTTTTAAATGAAGCTTTTTGGTCTTTCTACACTAAAAATAGCCTTCTTCTCGATTGTTTTTAACAGCCCAATAGGTGCGCTTTCTTGTCTACTGGGTGGTTGAAAGATCCACATAGAAAGACTTGTCAAACAGTCCCATATTTAACACTGAATGATCTGGCTTTTATTTTTGCTGACATGTCCATGTTCTATTGGGTGATGACCTTTTACAGATGCTCTGTTTTTTTCCTCAATTTCCTCGTAATTTAATTACCAACTTTTAGTTTTAGGTAGTGGAATGGTCACAACATACAATTATCCATCTAATCCTACACAGAAGATTTGCACAGTTAGTATTATAATTAACTATTAATTGTTTCTAGTTAAGAAAAAAGAAAACCAAAGAAAAAACTATGATAACAGAGACTTGGGAGTTGGGATCCGCTACGAGATCATGTACACGAAATTTTAAATGCACGAAGCGAGAAAGAAAAAGCATGGATGTTTGTTCCTCTAAATCTGGGCCTGCGCCTGCCTATCCAGTAAAGCCCAGATTTAGATGACTAGTTGTTGATTGCAATTGGCCACAAAATTGGACTCGACCAGAGGAATATCTAGAAAGCCGCAGAATTCAATTATCACTCCG
Source organism: Nelumbo nucifera (assembly GCF_000365185.1). Next base: position 1,449,174 of record NW_010729202.1, read on the forward strand.
GTCTCCGGCCGGGCCCGATCCCAATTCAAACTCTACGTTGCGACAGATTGTTGTTAGTTGTTTTTACACTACTTACACACGTACGGAGGAGCCGACCAGGCAAGAACTAACACAACTCATGAATAATGAGCGGCTACGTACCGCCTACCGACGATATGGTCTCCATGCCATGATCGTGATATGAAGCCTTTAATTTGTAGCTTTGATCAGATGGACGGCGGTACGCTTTCATCTGCTCTCTCTCTCTCTCTCTCTCATAACTCATTGAGTCAACTACCAGCACGTCTCTGTCTGGTCTCATATTCTTAGAAGAATGCAATAACGCCATTCAGTCACGAATATTCTAATATTGAAATTATTAATTCGGCGCAAATAATCCTAAATATCAGTTCCATTAGATCACAATATCGATTAAGAGGTAGAATCTTTTTTTTTTTTTGGATATCAATGTGGGCCATGTGGCTTGGCTTTGATATTGGGCTTAGCCCACCATATAGGCATATACCCTACTCAACCCCGCTTATCACATTCTTACTCAGTTGAAATCCATCCACTTCTCGGACAAGTTCAATTTGATCGACCGACCTAATTCCCCCGCTTCCTTGAAGGAGCGTAACTCAAAGTTATAATTAAGAGTAGAGGCGAGATGCGGATCAACTGAGAGAGAGTCGAGCCCATGGGCTTAATTAGGTTGTGTTTGGTACTACGTCACTTTTATTTTTAAGGATAAATTTTTTAAATTATCTCTATTATTTAGCTAATTGATTAATTCGAAAAAATGAAATATTGAATTTTCTCTTTACCATTCTTCAAATTTTCAAAATAATACGAAAGAACAATAAATCAGATGGAATGGTAGGGCCCCTTCTCGAAACGATGAATGATTTGCCGATTGTTGGGTTAATCATGAACAACTTGGAAGCCCCTTCATCTCTGATCAAGAAGAAGATTAAACCAAAGACGGAGAGAAAATGTTCCTTCCTTGCAATTTGCTTGGTTCTTGCCATTTCCTACAGAAACAGAGAAAGAAAGTTGTGAAGGAATTATGGACTCTGTGATGCAGATGGTCCTATAAGGGTATCATTATATAGGGACTGAGCGAGGTGGAGGCCGATGGAGCTACATGCGTTGCTAGAGTTATTCTTAGCGGAGAATTGCAGGGGTTTTAGGGGTGAGGGATGAGAAGAAGATGAATCTCTTTGGAGAGGGATTCCGCCTGAAGGATTAACTTTGGGTTTTGTTCAATCGGTACTGGACAAGGATGGGTTCCCAAAACCTAAAAGCAATTAGCAACTAAAGCAGCCAGGAAGTCAGCTCTAGCGACTGGTTGAGTGAAGAAGACCCAAGTTTCAGACCCGAGGCGGTGGCTCTGAGAGAAATCAGGGCGATTGGTGGAGTGAAGAAGACCCAAGGTTCAGACCTGAGGCGGTGGCTCTGAGAGAAATCAGGAAGTATTAGAAGAGTGGAGACGGCACCACCTCCTTTCCACCATTTTTCCGATGCAAATTGTCGATTACGTTTGAGTGGGGAGAACCGATTGGAGAAGGCACCACCTCCTCCACCAAATAATGTTGTTCACTAGAAATTCCCGAACAAAGTTGTACCGAACAAAATTATCTCTGGATGTAACTTGTCGATTACGTCCAAGATTCACCAAAAATTCCCGGCTGACATTGCCATCGACGCAAACCACCTCTCAGTTCGAAGAGCCAACTATTTCAGCTCGAGATGCTCAAGAGATCAAAGCTCAACCATGATTACCTTGTTCTTCATCAATTGAGGTCGGCAATCTCCTCTTTTGCAAGGACGGAGGTAGAGAGAAAAAACAGAAGAAAAAAAAAATCTTTTATACACCTGACACCTTGCGGCAGATGATGGTTCAAACTGATCAGCTTCCATTGTTGAATATTCGTGAAGGTTTGCTCTTTAGATGGAATAAGCCTTGAACCAGTAGATCTGCTTCCGATGGTCCGTAGGACTGAACCCATTTTCATATGACAAATACAAACACCCCCCCACCTCCAACTGGTGGTGAAAGGAAGGGTATTATTGCCATTTTTCAAAATATAATAGTCACGTGGTTTGGCATATGAGTGGATTATGACGGAATCCTAAGTAACGAGTAATTAGTCAGTTATTAGAAACAGCAGGGTGCTTTTGAGAGGATATATAAATAATAAGGATAAAGTTAGTCAATTAGCTAAAAAGTAACGATGTTTAAGTTAATCATATCAATAATTAATTGTACTAAAAAAATATAGGTATTAGATTGGGTTTGGTATAGTATAAACACCAAATTTGATGTTTACATCAATGAAACCAAATGTTGTATTGATAACTTTGTGGTAGAAATCTCTTAAATTCCTACTATTTGCTAAATTGACTAATTATATTCTTACTGTTTACAGTATCCTTATTTTACTGTTAAGTGCTAACAGAAACAAATGAACCCTCCACTATTCCTTAAATTTCAAAATAAAAAATTCAACCAAAGAGTTCCGGCTGCGAAACACACAACTCGTCCCCGAACAAAGCCTACCAGACAAACTTTCTTCCTCTCTCTCTCACAGGGGTTTGGTGCCAAAATCGCCGCCACCACTATAACTAGCAGGGGCGATATTTTTCTTCCTCCTCACCTTCACCCCTCTGTGTTTGGATCTTTCAAAATCACTGCCGCTGCTGCAACTTATACACTTATTACAACAACGGCGGTAATACACTGAGTGGAAGTTCGAGATCTGTAGGTAGTTGCTCTATCACCTTCTCATAGGGGCTTTGACACATCTGTGCTTGGGGAGAGAGAACAGTTGGAGCTAGACCCGTAACATCTCCGCAATAGCAGCAGAGCTACTTCTTATCACCAAAGCATTGAATTGATTAGTTCAGGCATAATATCTGGCCGATCAGTATTATCAGCCTTCTTCTTCCTGATAAATTCAATCAAAACCCAAAACAAAATTAAAGAGCATAGCACAGCCGCAACATCAATCACACTATCCTATCCTGGGCCTGTTGGCGCTAATAGCGGAAAGTTTTGAATGCAAGGAGAGACATTGTTCATTTTCTCCTACCTCTCAAACCTTAACCAACCTAAACCAGAGGCGGCGGCGACCTTCTCTCCCTCATATCTTCTCCGGCTCCATTTTGTCCCATCTTCCTTTCTCTCTCTCTCTCCATTATAATTCCCGATTTCTTACCGTTCATCATCCCTTAGAAGGTGGCACAACGGCAAGCAAACTGTGGCAAGGGAGATCGATCTCCTCTATCCTTTTTCGTTCATTTCTTTTTTTTTTATTTTTTTTTAGATTTTCTCTGATTTTTCTTCTCCGTTAGCCACCAAAATGTCTTTCCTGCCCCCTAGTTTTTAATCTTAGAATCACTCCCGCCACTGCAAGTCCTGGCAGCGGCGGTGACCTCCCACATTTTTCCTTCTCTTTCTCTTAAAGAATAATTGCAAGAATAGTAGTCCAAAAGAATGGTAATTCTCTCCAAGAACAAAAATCGCAAGAATAAAAATTAGCAAGACTAAAAATTAGCAACTTCCTAAAAGTCCATATGCACAATATCTTTTTAAGTATCTTACAATATCTCTATTACTCCCCCTCAAGTTGGAGCATGTAGGTCATGTATGCCTAACTTGCGAAGAAGAAAGTCAAACTGTCGTCGGCCAAGTGCCTTTGTCAAAATGTTTGCCAACTGATTATAAGTTCGTACATGAGCAGTCTCAATAGTCCGGTCTTGCAAGGCATCACGAACAAAGTGACAATCAACCTCCATATATTTGGTGTGCTCATGAAACACCGGATTAGCTGCAATATAAATAACGGCTTGACTATCACAATGCAATTTCATAGGTCTGGGATGTTCCACCCAAAGGTCACGTAAAACACTCTTCAACCACTTCAGTTCACACGTCGCGGCAGTCAGGGACCTGTACTCTACTTCTGCAGATGAACGTGAGACGGTATGTTGCTTTTTGGTTTTTCAGGAAATAGGAGACCGTCCAAGCATCACAAAGTACGCAATCAAAGAGCGTCGTGTCAAAGGACAACTAGCCCAGTCAGAGTCACAATAAGCATACAGTCTGAGATCACTGTTGGTGCTCAAAATGATACCCTGGCCCGGATTCCCTTTGAGGTGTCAAACCACCCGTAGAGCTGCATCCCAATGTTATTGTCGTGGTTGTTGCATAACTTGAGCCAATATATGCACAGAATAGCAAAGCTCTGGCCGTGTTATAGTAAGATAGATTAATCTCCCGACTAGACGTCGATATTTTTCGGGGTCATCAACTAACTTCCCGTTGGCCAGTGCGAGTCGATGATTTTGTTCCATGGGCAGATGAGCCGGTTTAGCTCCTAGCAATCCTGATTCTGAAATAATATCTAGTGCATACTTTCGTTGACAGAGAGATGATACTTTCGTTGACAGAGATAGATGCCCTCATCTCCGGTTTAGCTCCTCCCAAGGTCCTTCATGTGAAAGCACCGACTCAGATACTGCTTCAATTAATGTATCATCTCTCCATTGTTTCCTCCCACAACAAGATCGTCTACATACACCAAAACACATAGTGTAGATCCGTCCTAATGGTAAGTGAATAAAGAATAATCTGAGTGTGATTGAGTAAATCCATACATCTTCAAGGCCATGCCCAATTTGGCAAACCAGTTTCTGGGTGCCTGTCGTAATCCGTATAAAGATTTGTGCAAGCGACATACCTTTCCTGAATGTGTAGATGAGAAACCGGGCGACAATCGCATGTACACCTCTTCTGCCAAGTCACCATGCAAAAAAAATTATGCACATCCATCTGATGAAGCTCCCACTTTCGTGCTGCCGCTACAGCCAAAAACAACCGAACAGTCACCATCTTTGCCGCTGGAGCGAATGTCTCATTATAATCTATCCCAGCCTTCTGATTGTTCCCTAAAATCACCAATCTAGCCTTGTGTCTTTCAATCGTTCCATCTGAGTTATACTTGGTCTTGTACACCTATTTACACCCGATCGCTTGCTTCTCAGGGGGCAACGGTTCAAGAGTCCAGGTGTCATTACGCTCAAGAGCTTCAATTTCCTCCTTCATTGCTTGTCTCCAATGTGGCTCACGAATTGCTTCTGAAAAATATGTGGGATCTTTCCCTGCAGTTATAGCTGCCAAGAACTATCTATGTCTCAAAGAAAAATTAGTACAAGTCACATAACGTGTAATAGGATAAGACACACCTAAGGAGTGGCATGATCAGCGAGGGGGGCGTTGATGCGCTGCGCTATGTGGCATACATAGTCCTTCAGCTTCTCAGGAGAACGCCTTTCCCTACATCCTCGGCCAAGGTTTTCACCTTCACTGTTACTTTCCAAGTTCACGTCGCCCTCTCTCTGTTCATTAAGAACCTCACCACTCCCCCTTGCTTCCGGAGTCAAGTCTTCTTCAGGAGTTGGTTCATCATTCAAAGTATCTGCACTATCCAGCTCATTATCATCAAAGCATTGCACATCATCATTCGAAGTATCTGCACTATTCAGAGAATACAACATCACGAGATACAAAGAACTCATTTGTATCTAAGTCATAGAGTCTCCATCATTTCTTGCCGAAAGGATACCCAACAAATATGCACCTTCGACTTCGAGAACCAAACTTGTCTTTGTCACGCATTTGATAATGAGCATGACATAAACACATAAAAACACGAATATGTTTGTAAGTTGGTTCATTCCCAAACAACAATTCACAAGGACTCTTTCCATCAAGTAAAAGACTTGGAGTACGGTTAATCAGATATCCTGCAGTCAACACACATTCACCCCAAAAACTCACTGGTAAATTTGCCTGAAAACGTAAAGCGCGCGCAACATTCAGAATATGGCAATGCTTGCGTTCCACCCTACCATTTTGCCGAGGTGTCCCAACAGATGATGTTTGGTGAATAATGCCATGAATATCACAATAATTACTCAAGGYTAYAAATTYYRACCCATTATCACTCCTTATTACCCGAACCTTACTGTCAAATTGGGTCATTACCATGGCACAAAATTTCACAATGTTAGCACTAACTTCACTCTTTTCTGCCATCAAATAAATCCACACTGCCCGTGAATAATCATCAACAATGGTCAAAAAGTATATACCACCACATGAAGCAGGAGTACGGTATGGTCCCCAAACATCACAATGAATCAAGGCAAAAGGTGCATAAGCTTTATTATGGCTCAAAGGAAACACATCACGTGTTTGTTTAGCTCTTAAACAAATATCACATAACTCACTGTGTGTTTCTTGACTAGCAATTTTATTTTTAATAGTATAAAGTAGACTAACAATTCTTTTTGAGGGGTGTCCCATTCACCTGTGCCACAGTTCATATGAGTCCATCTTCGCCAGCCTTCATGCACCAGTCCTTGCCACACAGCGCCAAAGATAGACCCCATGACGCTTTTCACCCACACCAATCACTGTCCTCGAAGTGGGGTCCTCATTACACATAATTTGTCAGAAAACGTGACTATACATTTTAATTCATCAATAAATTGAGACACAGATATCAAATTGCAACTCAAGTTGGGAACACATAAAACATCTTTTAAGATCAATCATTTCCCAAGCTGCACTTCTCCTTCTTGCAACGCCATCATATTCTTTCCATCAGGAAGTCCAACGGCACAATGAGGGATTTCATGCATATTCTTCAATAGCTCCAAATTCCCGGTCATATTGTGAGAGCATCCCGAATCTATCAACCACATTTTCTTACCCATTAATTTCTCTGAAGTGGATTCCTTGTGTGAATTGATCATTGCCATTAGCGTTGCCCACTGTTCATCATTAAGTCCGGGAAAACCAGCTTTATCACTGGTCCGGACATCCGCAGTAGTGGTATTGACGCCGCAACTTCCTTGTGCCTGGACAGCATTGGCAATCGCTGTACCAGACCCTCCTCAACCCCTTCTAGTTCCCATGCCTCGACCTCCTCGTCCCCCACGACCACCAGAGCGACCTCCTTTGCCTGCAAACCACCAATCTGGGTAGCCTATAAACTGAAAACATTCAAGCACCTCATGTCCAGTCTTTCCACAGTGAGAGCACATCTTCTCATCCTTGTTCATAGCTTTGGTTCTATTTCCAGTTTGGACAGCAAATCCCATAACCTCTCCTCGTTCTTCACGTGCTCGAGCCACTGTTTTGTGTCGTTCCTCTTGCACAATTATTGCATATATTCGATTCAATGAAGGTAAAGGATCTGTACTTAAAATATTTGACCTAACAGTGCCATAAACTGCACTGTCAAGGCCTATGAGAAATTGATGAATTTTCTCATTTTCCCGCTCCAATGCTAGCTCGGTCGCCGCTCCACGCTTGCATCCACTACACGTGCATTGTGGGTTCTTCACATACCCAACCAACTCCTCCCACATGGTCTTCATCTTCCCATAATATGTAGATACGGTCATGCCTTCTTGTTTGCAATTGGCCAAGTCACTCTTTAATTGGTGAAATCGCAAATCATTCCCAATGGCAAACCGTTCCCGAAGATCCTCCCAAAGTTCTTTGCTGTCTCCATATAGGAGATCGTAGACCGGAGTCCAGGTTCTATGGTATTGAATATCCATGCTACCAACATGGAATTCACACTATACCAATCTTCTAATTCGCTGGAACCATCACCAGGTTTCATCACATTACCTTCAAGAAAAGTCAATTTCTTCTTTGCCCGGAACGCATTCTTCATGACTTTAGCCCATTCATCATAGTTATCGCCTTTCAAGACGTAAGTGTCACGACCAAGCCGGGGTTGTCCTACGAACCAAGATAGTAAGGAGATTTCGAATCAGCCATAGTGTAAGTATGGCTCTGATACCATAAAGAATAATTGCAAGAATCGTCGTCCAAAAGAATGGTAATTCTCTGCCTTTCAATGGAGCAAACTGCCCATATATATACAAATACATCAAGAATAAAAATAGCAAGAATAAAAATTAGCAAGACAAAATTAGCAACTTCCTAAAAGTCCATATATTTTTCTAAATATCTTACAATATCTCTATTATCTCACTACTTCTCTTCTCTCTTTATATCTCTCAGTGTCGTTCCCGACCCCTTCCCGTTCATTCTATCTACTGCATCTAGTTGCAGCGTCGAACCTCCACCAACTGCCATCAGAGTTTTGCCCATTTCGTTACTGCCACTGCAACATCCGAACCTTCCTCCTCTTCTCTGTCATTTTGGCACAACTAGTGACGATTCCCTTGTTCTCCGTTTTTTTTCTTTTTTTTCTTTTGGGGCTGAACATAACCTACAGCAGTAACCATCATTTAAATCCATAATCTTCTCTAATTCGAACAACAAAAGTATCCCATATTATTAGTTTCCCAGTTGCAAGGTGGTGCATCTCCTGAAATGAAATACAAATTGAACGTCTAGAAGTCTCCCCTGTTGTAGTATCCCATGCCTGGCCGGTCTGAACCCAGTAAGCTAACTGCTCGATTTTGCTTAAAATACTGCATTCATGTTTCGATTCCACAGTTCCCCTTGCTGTTTGTTAGTTGCTGCCTTTATTTCTATCGCATCTACTGTGTCCAAGATTATTTCTCTCGCTGTTTGATAGTTGCTTTCATGTTTCGATTCAATCGAGTTAATCGACTCGGTTGTCGAGAAAATATTGTTGGAATTGAAAGAGCCATGGCTGTTATTACAGTTGAAGAAGAAGAAGAAAGGAGGAAGAGAGAGACCAGAGGCGAAGGGGGAGGTCTGAGATGAGAATGGAGAGAAAGAGAGACCAGAGAGAGACAGAGGCGGAGGGAAGGTCTGAGAATGGAGAGAGAGAGAGGGGGGACGAGGATAGTATTGGGTTTTAAAAAAAATTTATAGGTCACCTGGGGTCACATGTGCACAAATTGTGACCAAGTATTAACAGATGCTAATAATAGGAGTAGATCTAGTCAATTTTTAAAAACAGTAAGGATATTTTAAGATAATATATAAACAATAAGAGTACAGTTAGTTAATTTTGCAAACAGTAGGGGAAATTTAAGAAATTTACCCAAAAATTTATATTCTTTTAAAATTTGCATTGATAAACTTAAAACATTACAAATAGACCAAACACAACATTAAATGTTCATTTTTTTTTTTTGTGTTGCGTGCTTTTTAACTGGTTTGCTTTATTTGATCGTCTTTGCAATAGTGGTAGCGAATGTGGGTATCAGGGGTGCTCATAAAAGAACAAAACCAAAAAAAAAATGATCCAAAATGAAAAACCCAACTGAAAAATGTAGTTAACCAAATCTGTAGGTTTGGCTTCAAGTATTTCTGAAAAACCATCAATTCAATATTGATGAAGTAATGGTTGAAGCTTAAGGTTTGGTCTTGCAATCTCAGTCTTCTAGATTTACAATTACGTAAAGGGTGGAAACTAGAATCAGTCTCCAATGAATCAATCAATAAGAATTACAAGGCCGAGGTTAGGCTTTACATTTTGCCTTCTTTTATATATATTAACATGTGATTAATTGATTATTATATTCTTTTGTGAATATGAGAAAGGCAGAAGTTGAGAAACTCCTTTCAAGAAGATCTAGATGTTTTAAATAAGAATAGAAAATTATAAGTTGGTTATTATTAATTAGATTTATATGAATTATGCATTACCATTTGATCTAAATGGACCAGTGGCACATTAAAAATAAAGAAAAAAATTTATCGAATAATTAGTTTTGTCAGCTATAAGACACTAGTGCTAGCTCACCAATATAATTTCCAAATACCAATTGATGATTACATGTTTTGTATGCACAAGCTTGAAATTATATTTTTAACGTTGAAACAGCTAAGGAATTAGATCGATGGGGACCATGTAACAGACGTTGACACTTGACATTCGATCCGATGGCAAATATTTAATCCTTCACTGGCCAGTTGTGCAGTTGTGGTCCTAGCAAGAGAGATTACATGCTATGAAGTCTGAAGTCTGAACCGTGGTGAGTGGTGACACAAGGCCTATTAGATGGGCCTAGGAGGGCTTGGCAGGATTGGCCAGGCTGTTGGGTTTAATTTGTTGCTCATCTTTTGAACTTCTATTTTGTTTAGGTTCTACAGCCCAGCCCAATTTGTTTGGATTGTATATGTTTGCAGTGTGTGCATATCTGAAAAGTGTATAATAATATCCTGCAAGTCTTTGTTTTTTTTTTTATCAAAATAATCTTAATATTTTTTGTGATGTATAAATTTTTTTGGCTAAGTACCTCGTTATTTGACCCGGTGGTGACGTGCCTTGGTGATGAGCTACTTGGTGATGAACTGCCTGGGGGCGGACTACCTGGTGGCGAACTGCCTGGTGGCAAACTGCCTGGTGACGAACTGCCTGGTGGCGAACTGCCTGGTGGCGAACTCTCTGGTGGCAAACCGCCTGGTGGCGAACTCTCTGGTGGCGAACTGCCTGGTGGCGAACTGCCTGGTGGTGAACCGCCTGGTGGCGAACTGCCTGGTGGCGAACTCCCTGGTGGCGAACTGCCTGGTGGACTCGTCACTTGACTTGCTCCTAGGCGGCCTGCAACTCAGAGGATGGTGAAGCTCCCTGGTGCAGCGCAACCCGACTACCCTTCGCGTGAGGTGATTTCCTCTCCTTTGTAGGTGGCGGGAGCTGAGGGACCTGCGAGAACTGAATCAAGGACCCGGGGGTACTTTCTCGGCGGGGACTCTCCGATGCCTAAGTTAGCATTCTGATTGCAGGGAGCTTGGAGAGAAATGAGAGAGCTAGAGAGCAGGGGTTACCCTCCTTTTTTCTCCCTCCCTCCCCTTTGGGTGGTGAGGTCTTTATATACTGGAGTCCTCGCGGGTTAGGTGGGTGAAAAGCCTCCAAACGGTAACACTCGTCACATCCCGTCAGAACCAGGATATAGTGCTGAACTCCTCGAGGTTGTCAGGCTGGCGCTTGTGTCAGGCGGCAAGGTTGGCGCCTGGGCCAGGTTGTCAGGGCGGCGCCTGCATCAGTCGGCAGGTCGGTGTCTGGGCCAGGTTGTCAGGTCGGCGCTTGTGTCAGCCGACGGGTCGGTGTCTGGGCCAGGTTGTCAGGTCGGCGCCTGTGTCAGTCGGCGGGTCGGTGTCTGGGCCAGGTTGTCAGGCAGGAGATCTTCCTGCGATACTTGGGGACGAACTGCTTAGTGGCGAGCT
>NW_010729202.1:1462914-1491949 GCF_000365185.1 Nelumbo nucifera
CGTAAGCGGCGCCTCCCATGGACCGGTCTGAGCCAGGAGAGTGCCCCGGCCATTGGACTTGAGGTCATGATCCAGTGCTACTGACTTTGGTGGAGCCATCCCATTGGGCAACTCCTAGCCTCTAAGCGCATAAAGGCTTGTCCTGGCCTGCCTTGGCCAGTTTGCCACCGCACGGGTTTCTTCCGCATGGGGGCGGACTGCCTGGTGGTGAACTGCCTGGTGGCGAACTCTCTGGTGGCGAATTGCCTAGTGGTGAACTGCCTGGTGGCGAACCGCCTGGTGGCGAACTGCCTGGTGGCGAATCGCCTGGTGGCGAACTGCCTGATGGCGAACTCTCTGGTGGTGAACTGCCTGGTGGCGAACTCTCTGGTGGCGAACTGCCTGGTGACGAACCGCCTGGTGGCAAACTGCCTGGTGGCGAACCGCCTGGTGGCAAACTCCCTGGTGGCGAACTGCCTGGTGGACTCGTCACTTGACTTGCTCCTAGGCGGCCTGCAACTCAGAGGATGGTGGAGCTCCCTGGTGCAACGCAACCCGACTACCCTTCGCGTGAGGTGATTTCCTCTCCTTTGTAGGCGGCGGGAGCTGAGGGACCTACGAAAACTGAATCAGAGGACCTGGGGGTAYTTTCCCGGYGGGGACTCTCCGATGCCTAAGTTAGCATTCTGATTGCAGAGAGCTTGGAGAGAAATGAGAGAGCTAGAGAGCAGGGGCTACCCTCCTTTTTTCTCCCTCCCTCCTCCTTGGGGGGTGAGGTCTTTATATACCGGAGTCCTCGCGGGTTAGGTGGGTGAAAAGCCTCCAAACGGTAAGACTCGTCACATCTCGTCAGAACCGGGATACGGTGCTGAACTCCTCGAGGTCGTCAGGCTGGCGCTTGTGTCAAGCGGCCAGGTCGGCGCCTGGGTCAGGTTGTCAGGGCGGCGCCTGCGTCAGTCGGCGGGTCGATGTCTGGGCTAGGTTGTCAGGTCGGCGCCTGTGTCAGCCGGCGGGTCGGTGTCTGGGTCAGGTTGTCAGGCAGGAGATCTTCCTGCGATACTTGGGGATGAACTGCTTAGTGGCGAGCTGCCTATGCAATGTCGAGTTGTCTAAGTTGCCAGGCTAAGGATGAGCTGCCTGTGGCGAACTGCCTATGGCGAGCTGCCTGTGGCTAGCTGCATGTGGCGAGCTGCCTGTGGCGAGCTGCCTATGGCGAGCTGCTTGTGGCAAGTTGCCTATGGCGAGCTGCTTATGGCGAGCTTCCTATGGCAAGTTGCCTATGGCGAGCTGCCTATGGCGAGTTGCCTGTGGCAAGCTACTTATGACAAGTTGCCTATGACGAACTGCCCATGGCAAGTTACCTAGTTGTCAAAAGGCTACACTTAATTTGCATGAGGTGCCAGGTGTCACAATTTTACTGAAGAGCCAAATCTGCCCTCATCAATATCTTATGAGAGGGGCCCTTTATTTCAAGCCCATCCGAGCATGAAGCCCAGAATCCCAGAATTCTTTCATCAAAGATTTGAAATTCCGTTCAGTATTACCTTTAAAGTGAAGTTAATGCAACCCTACTGTGTTGAGCAATGGCAAATGTCAATGTTATTTATTTTCTTACAAATCATACCTGTGCATCATGTGTCTGTACGACTGTAGTTAGTGATTTCACCTAATAGAGGGATAATGGAGACACCGAGACACAAACAAGAGACTGAAAGAGAATTCTTTTAGATGATTCCTAATATACGGCCCTTTTATGAGTTATGACAAAAGAATATTAATTCACACTGCAATCGGTCTGTGACATACATGTACCTGGGTGGCTCCCGTCTGCTACTGCACTTATCCTGTGTTCATCCATTCAGTCTGCGACATGTATATATTTCATATACGTCTCTAGATATCTGTACATGCGAAACCAAACGTGTAATTGGATACTTGTCACATACTCATCAAATGAAGTGCAAGATAAGTGCAGCAGATTCAGACTCCATTTTTCCTTGCTCCACGCAACGAACTCCTTAACAAGAAGAAGAAATGGCAGCTAGCTAGCTTTGGTGCAAAAGTAAGCGTTGTTTCTATATTTCTCTGCCAACATTTAAGAGTTGGGATCAATCTTTAAGAGTTGGGATCAATCTTTAGCACCTACTCCCAACCTGTAATTTAGCAGGGTTTTGGATCTTTTTACTATGTCGCGTTTGGTTTGTGAGAATAGGGGTTTTAAATTGGACCATTTCAATTCTCATTCCAACTATTTGATTGGACAGAATCAGAATCTCATTTTCAATCTTTGTGGAATGGCATTCCTTCACCCTCCCCCTCAAAATAAAATTCCATTTCAGTTGATTTTCAATTCTCATTTCAATTTCTATCTGAACCAAACAGACTATGTAAATAGACTATTCTAATTCCCATTCTACTTCCAATTATGAACCAAACAGACCCATATTTTTTCTTTTCTTGGGCCTGAGTTTTTTTGGGTGGTAGCTAGGCTGGGCCTCGACCAAAAACAGAAAACTCAATCCTACCTAAATTTGAGATAAGGTTGGATTATTCCAGTATCTAAACCCATTTACCCATTTGTGTTTTCATCTGGATTTCGTTCCATTTAGTCCTACTCTAACCAATGTGACCACTTTCGTACCCTACCTATTGGTGTCTCGGACTAGCCCGATCCACTTCTCTAGATTGGTATTAAGTATGGGAAATCCGATTTGATCTACTGGTGTTTGCGTGGGTCAAAAGAAAAACTGAAAAAAGTGCTTGTAACGTTTTTGGTGATTCCAAGATAATTCTCTTTGGGAGAATGATGGTTCAGCCCAGAATCAGAATTTGTAGGCTCAAAGTACTGTCGGGGTAGGTGTCAGCTCGGAATTGATACCAATTCAAGGGCAGACATTGGTGTATAGAATGTGGATTGTTGACTTTTTGAATGTTTATAGCTCTGCAGTGGAAATCAGAAATCTGCATTGGGCAAAATCCGTACTTCTCTGGGTTTTTTTTTTCTTGATGAAGAGATTGACAAACACTACCTTAATTATATGTATCAGAAATAAAAAATTGCCTTAGTTAATTCCAGGTCTGTTTGGTTGGCAGTTGGAATTGGATCCCATTGGTTTATTCACTCAAATGGTTGAATGTCATTAGGAATGAATTTCAATTCCGTCCAATCAAATAGTTGGAATCAAAATTCCTTATTCCTGACCCTATTTCCACATCTATACTTACCCTCAGTTTTTTCCCTGATTAGAATAAGGGGCTACCAGCTAGAGATTCTTAATCCCCCTCTCCCTTTCTCTTTTTTTTTTTTGTTTTTTTCGTGTTTTTTTTCAAGTTGGCCTAGAATACAGTTTCTGCACCAAATTGGGAAATAGCGACCTGTAACTGCAACCTGCTAGCAAACAGCCCCTTAAAGTGAATGATGAACAGATGAGGAACACAGCTAAAAAGAAAAGAAACACAGGACAATGTGATGCTGTTGGCCTTTATAATTTCGTCAAATGGCATTTAATCCCATTCTTTAGTTCTCTTTCGTGGGGTGGCTTTTTCTTTATTCGAGTTTATAGGTTTGGGATTTACACTGTAGAAACCCAGACTATCTACTTTTAGAAAATACTATGTTGTTATCATTTACTTCTTTTTTTTTTTTTATCACTGCCATGAACTCGATTGCTGTTTTCTGTTTCTGGAATTGTCCTATATTTTTCAAAAAAGACTTGTTTATTTTGTTGGCAATAGCTGATTTGTCTATGTTCGGTTCTGTGGCTGTTTGTTTGAAAAAACGGTGTCAGGAAATACCATTATTTCTTAAGACTGTATTTTCTTAGTATATGTTTGGCATTGATACTGTAGATACAACACCATTTACCTTAGAAACATTGCTGTCAGGTATGACATTTCCTGGAGCAACAACAACGTTTTCTGTTTGATACCAATTTTCCAGGAAAAAACACCTATTTCATCCTATGGTCCCAATTGTTGAATAAACTATAAAAAAAAAGAAATTCAGAAAACCATGAGGAAAATGGCAAAAAATCTGAAAATTACATGAAAAAAAAATTGAAAAATTCTAGACAAATGGAAAATATAGAACAAAGTATGAAAATCAGAAAATTGAATGAAATTGCAAGAAAAAACAGAATATATATATATATATATATATATATATATATATATATATATATACCAATGTCTTTATTTTATTTCTTTTACACTATATGTTAACCATGGAAATATACTGATATCTTCCTTGGTTTTAAAATGCCAGAATTTTAACTTATGACAGAGAACAATTAATAGATGAATGCCAATCGCTTTCTTGGTTATAAAAGATATTCTTAATTATTTTACTTATAGTGAAAAAATAAAGAACAACAAACTTAAGTCACCTCTATCCTTCTTTTTTTTTTTTGATGTTGTTGGTTCAGGTTATATGGTTTCAGAAAATGGGTTAATCTGAAATCAGAGAGTAATTCGATTTCAACAAACAAAAATTATGAATTTATATATCCTAAAACATATAAGAGTCTCAAATGGATCCAATGGTGAAGGAAACACCGCTCTACTTTTCCAAGTGATGAAAGAGCAAATATCACACTAATCGACCAAAACATGATCTCCGGCGACCGAAAATTAGAATTCACCAAAAAATAGAAAAAGAAAACTCGAAATGCTTGAAGAACATAAACCTGGTATCTTCGGCGACTGAGCAGATGGTGACTGAAAAAAGAACTTGAAGAATACAAACTTCCAGTGAATGAAAAAAAGCCTGGTGACCGAACATACGGTATAACTCTAGATCTTCGACGCTTTGTTTGATTCTTCAGTGACTGGCTGCGCGGGTAGACCTCAGATGACTGGTTGCGCAGGTAGACCTCTGGTGACTAGCTGCACTCGACCTCCAACAACTGAAAAAATGCAAAAGAAGATTAAGGTTCGTTAAAAGTAGAGGAGAAGCGTTTTACCATATCAGTTCAAATAATGACCACGTTGGATGCCACATCACTACCACCTCATGTCCTTGTTGGCAGCAATGAGCTGCAATCCAAGAAAATGCCAAATTCGGTGTTGCTCCAAACCATGCCTTCTCGATTTCCAATGTGTGGCTTGGAGCACCGTTTTTTATGAAAAATGGTTCCAAACAAACAGGTGTTTCCTGGAGCACTATTTTTTCCGACATGACACTGATGTGTCAAAGTTTTCTAGAGCAACAACAATGTGCCAAACATATACTTAGTTTGTGTGATAACCAATTATCGGAAGAAATACTATTTTTAATGTTTTTTCCAACATTCATATGTTTAGTTTGTGTGATAACCAATCATCTAAGGAAACACTTACCCAGGTAAGTGCATTTACACATGTTCTTTTATTTCCTAAGTAAAAAAGGAAATGACCATTTTAACCATAAAAATTCGTTATCAAGAGGGCATTTTTATCTCATTCAAGTGTTGGAAACTTCCCCCCAAGTGGAAAAGTTATTTACCCACCTAGGAGATGGTACCTGGGAAAATAAACTTTCTCTAATCCCCACATTAATCTGAAAAAAGAACATGGGATTCTTGGTCAATGGGAATCAAAATCCCATTGACCAACTTTTCCCTCTCAAAATCCTAAAAAAGAACACCCCCTTTATGTTAAATGTAGAATGTGAAGAGAGATAGTAACTATAAAATGGATTACTCATAATTTTTTTTTGCTTTTTATGATATTTTTTTTTTGAAAAGTAAAAACTGAATTTGAATTTTGAAGCAGTTTGGGTAGTTCATTTGGATGGGATTGGATGTAAAAAGGTTAATCAAGAAATAATGTAACCCAATGCAACTGCACAAATTTTCTGCCTCACGGTTGATAATAAGCATTTACACCTAGAACTTCGGACAGACTCTAATTACAAGGGGGATTCGCCAAGCCAAAAAATTTCTAATTTACTCTGCTACGGTGACTCATATGAGGATTGAGGAGGGCATATATATCTGTTATCAAAGTGCAGTTAGAATATCTTCTCTTTCTTGATCGGAGAGTAGCTGCTTCTCATGGGATCACCTTTTTCTAAAGGTATAAATCGGACTGTGCCGCCTGGGGCTTGGCACAATTTTGAGCCAGCCTGGCCCGAAGGTTCATGGGTCGTGTTGCAGTCCGATACGATTGTATGGGCCAAGGTTCTAAATATTGATACACCCGATACGTCAGTAAGGGTGTATCAGGCAGTGTTGGTACTTTTTTTTACTTTCTTTTTATTTTTTTCAAAACCGGTTTAGGGGGTGGTTTAAGGTTCCTCCACCCCCTGAACCAGTCAAAACCCCAATACACCCTCTGTAGGGCGTATCGGAGTGCTCCTAATACAATATGTATCGGCCAATACGTGTCAATTTTTTGAACCTTGGTATGGGCCAATGGGCTGTGCTATGCCACCCGTGGCCCATGGGCTGGCATGGATATATATAACATATATATAATATATAATATATTAATAAAATAAATATTTTTTCAAATATATTATACCATTTATTTAATTATTGTATATATAAGCAATTGTATACATCAAAATTCATATAAAATTAAAATTTTAAGTTTTTTTTTAATTTTTTAATAAATAAAACTTTGGCCTAATCCACAACCCAGCTTGGCCCATGGACCAGCCTGACCCAACACGGGCCCGCGCGGGCTCAGGCTGTGGGTCATGCCAGACCAACCCCCTAAAATATCCTAGGAGAGGGAGGCACGACCTGGCCCACACTTTGCGTGGGCCGCATGCGGGCCATGCCATGCCAGCCCAACACAATCCATTTTTCACATCTACCTTTTCCAAGTGGCTTCTCAAAGGTAAATTATTATATAGGAAAAAAATTGCAAAACGTAAATTTTTAATTAAAAGTTTATTAGAAAAAAAAGATCTATTTAAAGTAAATAAAATTTTATGGATAATAATACATTTAATTTAATCAATAAAACAATAAATAAATAATCACAACCATTAGGCAATAGATGAAAGAGGGAGAGATGACTTTTGTCATTGTATTTTTGTTTTATATAGTGGAAATAATTGTAAATAGTTAATTTAATTTAATAAATAAATAAATTTAGTAAAATAAATGAGATAAATAGATAATCAAGTGAGAGAGAGTAAATGTATATAAATATATACATGATTCTATGTCTTACTTTATTAACAATAATGAATTGTTAGATTATTAAATTATTAACTAATTAAATAATTTAGTAAAATAAGTAAATAAATAAATAAAACTTTATGTATTATCAACACAAGATTGGTAAAGGCTATCTCAAATTATTTAATTAATTAATATAATCTTATTAATGGGTCAGGCTGGACTATCAAGCTACCGAGCCCATGAACAGGATTAGTCCTGTTTGTGGCTCAGCTTGGCCTAAGACTTGGCCCATGGCACCACACGGGCCCGTGTAGGCTCGAGCTAAAATAAAATTTTAAGATCTTTTTTAATCTTTTGTCTTTCTTTTTTAATTTATGTTAAAAGTTTCATTATTTTTTTTTAATTTTTAAAAAGCATGGATTAGCCCGGTTTGTGGCCCAACCTAGCCTAAGACTTTGCCCGTAGACCAGCCCTGCCTATGGCATAGCACGGGCCCGCATGGGCTCAAGCAGTATATTATATACAATAATTATATAACATATTAATATATATAATTTTATTTTCAACTGTATACATCAAAATTGATATAAAATAAAATTTTAAGATCTTTTTTAATTTTTTATATATTTTTACTAAGATTTGACCCGTGGACCAACCCGGCCCGTAGCACAACATAGGCTTATGCGGGCTCAGGTCGAGGACTATGCCGAGCTGACCCCCTAAAGTATCCTAGGGAGGGAAGCGCAACCTGCACAGCACTGCCCAACATAACCCAATTGTAAATAACATGAGAGATAAAAACAATTTTTAACAAATATGAAAAAGGTAGAAGTTTATATCATTGTGAATAACTATATTTTTAGTATTAAATATGAAAGAGGAAGAGATTATAAAATTTACGATTTCATTTATGTTATATAACAAAAAATTCCATTTGACAAATGCATTTTTCGCTACAAACTTTTGCTTTTAGGTTATATATAGAGAGAGATTATCTGTCAACAATATGGAGTGTGACAAAGACATCAACCGAACTGAAATGACCCATTCAGCTGTGTTGTGAAAGAGCAGAATGCACCTAAGGAACACTAACTCTGCCAGTGACACAGTGAGAGCCTGCAATTCCACACATTTGATATCACATCTCCTTTTGTGGACACCTGATGACCATCTCAACTAGTCGATCATTGGCTATATAATTTGTGGTTCACTGTCCACCTTTGGGTCTAGCACATCTTTGACGGTTGGTTTGTAACTGTGATCTGCATGTTGTTTGTTATTGTAGTGTTTCTTTCTTCTTTTAAGAATGGCGTTTATTCTACCCATAGGTCCTTTTTGTTGGTACATAAGAATTGGAGCAGGTCAGAGCAGGGTGCACGTAAGGTTAAGGTTGATTGGCCATACCACAGAGAGCTTGCAGGTTCAATCCTACGCCACTATGCCTCCTAATTGGAGGGGTGTCATGTGGCCATATCGACTATTGGGTAATTGGCCCTTAAGTCATTTGGTTCTTCGTTAATTTCCCCCCTCTTTTATTAATATACATACCCACATACACATACAAAAGTAGCCTCAACTCGCAACCAGGTCATTTAATTGTTATCGAGTATAATTAATAATTCATGTGAAAGACTGGAAGCCGTTGGGTCCAGATCAGGTAGGCACACAAAGTACAGTGGGTAAGCACTTTTGATACAATTTATAATATTTATTAAGTGTTCATTGAATGTGCTTATAATGTTGTGTCTAATAGATTTGGACTTCCCCTGCAGTGGGACCTCTTTTATAAGTTTGATTTTGGCATCATGCTCCATTATAAAACCTTCTGGTGCTTTGCTTTTTCCAAAGTTTTATCATTCAAAGTATTGCACTTCATAAATCATAACTACTAAACAGGAGTGAAAGGTGGAAATTCACTAAAGAACCTAGTAAGTTCACACTAGTAGTGTGATCTTTCTCACTAAAAAGTCCTTATTAGAAATGTAGAAGTAGCACCAAAGCATGTGCTATAAATTTTCTTTACAATAGTGGGTTATATCTTGAATTTGCTCTAGAAAGCAGGGGAATAAGATTGCCCTTGTCAAGTAATATGTGACATTTTTGGTAATCCAAAATATTCATTCAATTGGTAAATTTAAAACCACCTACCAATTTCTTAGTCTCTTTCATCTTTAAGTGGGTGTTTGGCATTAGAAATAGGCCCCAGATCAAAAAAGCGATGTTTCAGAAAACGACTTCTTATTTGGTACTGTTTTTTCATAAAAAAACGTTGCTTCATACCATACTTTGTAAATCAGAAAAGTGCGGTATGAAACAATGCCAAATTTGATGTTTTCTCAAAAAATAGTTCATTGCTGCTAGCAGTGTAATGATGTGGCATCATCTTGGATGTTGGATAATATGACCAATGGTGAAAACAGTTCTACAGCACCGATACCAAACAAAACCAGTGTTATTTTCCTAAAAAATAGCTTATGTAACAACACCGCTTCCAAACAAAGTGCTTACAACTCACATATGCCTAGCAACATTTTTATGAGAAAATGGTACAGTATTCCCAGCACCAATGCCAAATACCTATTAAAATTCCTTCAACCAAGTTTTTTTTTTATACATTTTGGTGCTCTTAATTCTTTTTCCCTTTATTTCCTTTTCCCTATTCATTGATTTCCTCTTCAATTTTGTTATTATATATATATATATATATATATTTTTTGGACAAAGGGATCTTTATTTTTGTTCTTGTAAGCTTTGTTATTATTACTTTTCATTTTTGCCTCTTTAGGTATAAGCTCATATGGAGAAAGAGGTATATACCCTGTTGCCATTGAAGGCAGCACCTATATACATAACCTGTGGTCCATGGTGAAATGATATCCATTCATGTGGTAAACAGACTGGTGTCATGGAGGGTACCAATTATTCGGGTTGGCCCAAGTTAATATTTTACATTGTTTCGGCTATATTACTAAAATTTTGACAAAATCCCAACAAGCTTGCCTGAATTACACCCTAGTAACAACACTCAATACATGTAATTCATACTAAGGCCCCGTTTGCTTTTAGATAAGTTACTTATTCAGATAAATACAGGGTAAGTTTTTCATGAGAAACACTTACCTGGGTAAGTGCATTTACCCATATTCTTTATTTGTCATGCAAATAAGGTAATGACCATTTTAGACATAAAAATTCATTATTAAAAGAGGCATTTTTGTCCCATTCAAGTGTTGGCAACTTCCTCCTAAGTGGGAAAATTATTTATTCACCTAGAAAATGGGTATAAAATAAACTTTCCTTGATCCCCGCATAAACTTTCCCTGACCAACTTTCCCTTCTCTCAAAATCTAACAAAAGAATGCCCCTAAATAATCTTCAATCATTCAAGGTTCAAAACAATTAACATTGATACACTAGATACTAGTGTTATGCGTTTTTGTTGTTTTCAGAGAATAGACCTTCCTAAGATCTATCCCTGTAAAATTTTGAAAAAAAAAACTAATTAGTGCATGATCGAAATACCCGATATGTGCATTGGTCCGTATGGGATGTCTTGACTATACCCCATGTGCATTGATCTTGGGTATTGCATTACAAAGCTGTGGGTGCAATATTTACAATCCAAAGTGCACGTTGGTACCTTGTATTTGCATCAAGTATTTTTCCTTTCCCTGTTCTTTTCATCAGAAGAACAGTAAACGATGGACAGTAATTTGATGTGTTGGTGCTAGTTTTGGAGTGATCAAACTTTTGTAGGAGAGGTTGTTTAAGTTGGGACACGACCAGGCATGATTTTGAGCCGGCCTGGCCCAATGGTCCACAGGCCGTACCGCAGCCAAACATGACTGTATGGGCTAATGGACCATGCTGGGCTTGGGGTTTCAGGTCAGTGGGCCGGGCTGGCATGGCACCTGTGGCCCATAGGTTGGCACGACCCATATATATAGTTATATATTTTTATATATATAATATAATGTATTATATAAATTATAATTATATAATAATATAATAATATATAGTATATAATATATTAATAAAATAATTATATTTTTTAATTATATCATATTATTTTATTTAATTATTGTATATGTCAAAATTCATATAAAATTAAAATTTTAAGTTTTTTTAAATAAATAACTTTGACCCGATCCACAACTCAACCTGACCCAAAACTCAACCCACGGATCAACCCACTCAATCCACACGGATTCGGACTGTGGGCCATACCAGACTGATCCCAAAATATTCCAGGAGAAAGAGGCACGGCCCAGAACAGCCCGCGGACTACATGCGGGCCGTGCCATATCGGCCCAGCACAGCCCGTTTTACACCTCCGGTTGAGAGGATGATCATGAACCATGACCAGGTTGCATGTGAATGGTGTAGTGATTTCTCAGCAGAAGGAAATAAATAAAATAGGATTCTCTTATGTAGATTTGGTGCTAAAATATTAAATGCAGCAGAGAGAGAGAGAGGCCCAACAAGCTAAGCTGGCAATGGGGATTAAAGGCCCTCATTCAATGCTTATAGTTGAAGACAAGTGGCTGTTGAGAATTTGTATCATTTAATTGACAACCAATACAAATGAATGCTCCTTGGAAGATGCCTTTCTTTATTTCACCTGGACCGCAGTCCTGACATCCCCATTTGATTAATTTGATCACCTGACTCGCTGATTCTCCTCTCCTCTGTTAAGGTTTAAAACAAGCAATTACTCAATAAAACAATTGTTGATTTGTTTGGTAACAGTACAAAACAGAACCGGGGGGCTGATTGGTGGGGCTCAAAATATGCATCGGATTCGGATGTTGATCAATAAGTGGGCCCGATGAAATATTCACGGTTGGTGGGGCTTTGGTACAGTCCGTACATCGATATCTGAATGCAATCTTCCATGTATGGACGCATGGTCGTTGTTTAATACTTTAATTAGTGGCCTAGACGCCTAATGGGTGGAGAGAGAGAGAGGATCAGGTTCTAACTTCTTACTCAAATATTCTTCTCTCTTCTGTTCAAACTTTTTTTTTTGTCTTGAGCGAGAAAAGAAAAGGTTAAAGGGGAGGAGAGGGAAAGGAAGGACAAAAACAAGGTATAAGATTCTTCTATGGCTTGGCTTTCCTCCTAGTCCAGGAGAGAAGATGCAGACAATCACATAAAAAAAATAAGGACAAATTAATTCAATGTTGAGATGCCCAACATCTTTTATCACCCCATATATTATGACTTTCAGAGCTATACTGCTTAATTTGCCTTACAAAGTGGGTCCAGGTGGGGTCACCGTTTTATTTTGCTGGTCCTCATCTAGTTCCTCGTGCCATCACTCCATCAACACATTAATACTTCCTACTCTGGTTTTTGGCTTCGGCTATGGTAAATTTCTTAAATTATCAGTTTAGTTAATTGATTAAATGTACTTTTATTGTTTAAAAATTGACTATCGTTATTGATAATTATTTAAATCTTTTCTTACCGTTAACTCTCCATTAAAGACCGTTTATATATGAATTCACGTGTTTGATTTAATGTTACATAATACCCAAAGTATTAGGTCAAAAATGCCCATTTGACTTGGACAAGAAAACAAAAGGAGTAGAGACAAGCATTGAGGATTCAAGCCTCTCTGGTTTTTCTGTCAAATTTTGCACCTCTCTGAAACTGGTTCCCCTCTTCGGTCACCATGAATTCTGAGATTTATGGCGTGCCTAAATTGTTCTACTTGTTGTTCCTTCTCTTCTTTGCTGCAAGCGGCACTGTATTGTCGGAAAACTCGGGTGTAAAGCAGTCTTCTCCATCTAACTCTGGCTAAATCAACTCTTCTTCCATCCTATTGGCCCTCCTTGACTCACATTATATCGAACTCTCTGAGCTGGTCGAGAAAGCTCTCCTTTTGCAAACCCTAGAAGAAGTGGTCGGGAAGTATAACATCACCATTTTTGCTCCAAAAAATGAAGCTTTGAACGCGACCTCGATCCTAAGTTCAAGTGGTTCCTTCTTGACCCTAGTAATCTCAAGTTTCTTCAGACTCTTTTGATGTTTCACATTATTCTCAAAACAGATAGCGTCGGATGAGTGGCCGAAGATTGCAACCAAGTTAGCCAAACATCAGACGCTTTCCAACGATCACCTCCACTTGATGTGTTGTAAGGATTCCGGCAAGAAGGTCGTTGATCTTGCGACTGTTATCCACCCCGACGTTGTAGTCCGCCCTGATGGTGTTATCCACGGGACTGAACGGTTATTGATTCCGCGACCCGTGCAGGAAGACTTCAATCGTCATCGAATTCTCCAAGCAGGAGGTTGATGAGTCTGTGAAATTTGGGCATGGCGATGGGTCTGCCTATTTGTTCAATCCAGATATCTACACGGACGATTGGATTTTAGTGCAGGGCATTGACGGTGTGTTGTTCCCACCAAAATAGTAGCAGTCGAAACCCGAAACGAAAACAACAAAAACAGAAACGGTCAATCCTTCCAAGACTTATGTAAAAGCAAGGAGAGGTTCATGTTTTCATCCTTCTAATTAGTATTGTCTTTCATCCGTCATTGCATCTACAATAGTTTAGGAAGCAACGAATCGAAATGTGAGGCGTTGCGACCGGAACCCAGGCATTTACTATTAAGACCTTGGGTCCGGTTGCTGGAATCCATGTAGTGTTGGGTGTTGGGACCTGTTGTCGTCTCTCGTGATGATTATGCCGTTTGGAAGTTGAAGCGACCGCCGTGTTGATGGATGGAGCTCCCTCCCTCTTTCGACTGATGGGGCGAGTGTGGGTTTTAAGTTAAGTTATAATAAGGGACACAAATGTAATTTTGCAGAAAGGTAAAATGGACATTTGACTTTTTTGTCCATGTTTAACGATTTAGTAAAGATTTAGAGAATTATCAGAAACAATAAAGGTAGGACAGTCAATTTTCAAACAGTAAGAGTACACTTAATTAATTAATTAAATCATATAAGGGTATTTTTATAAATTTACCCTTAAATACTATTCTTAAGCCAATATTTGATTAAATTAGTTTTCAAATTCCTTTTTACTTGAGGGTTGAATTAATTAGGGTTCAGGTTCAGACCTACAAGCTGAACCGGATGCAGACTCAGGAGTCAGGAACAGGAAAGCTGAACTGAACCGCAAAAATTTCTTCGATTAATCACATTAAGTAATGTAGTAGATCTGGACAAATAATTAAGTAACACTGACAAATTGGTTGACTTATTAGTTGGCCCACTATACAATTGAACCTGTATTAAGGAGAAATCTACTCTGACTCTGAGATAGAATTGCTCGGATTTTCTAATTAGTCGGCGGGTTGAGGTTGACCCACACCCATGTGAATTTTAAAACATTGAAACTGTGCAATCGGGTATAAATCCACTCCCATCCAATTGCAAATAGAACTCATTAAGGCGCCGTTTTACCCCTCTGTGTCTGAAGTTTGATTTGGAACGGGTCAAAGAGCAATTTTGCTACAGATTTAGGGAACACAGACTCGTCCCCACAACGTACAAATCACACGCCTTTTAGCAATGCCCGAGACACCAGCACGTGCGTATGGGGTCGGGCGGATTCGAATTCTAGCATCCGAGAGAGGACTGTCTCCTCTTTAAACTCACAAAAGAACAAGACTCAACTCTTAACAGTTAACACCTCCTGTTTTTAGTCTTTAGTGTTTACTCGCTTGATTTGGCATCACCGTGAAGGACAAGGGCCCGTGGTGCTAGCATTGCTCAGCTCTGGTACGTGTGAATGTGAAGTGTGGAGTGTGGGACTGGGAGCTACAGCTGAGCTTACTGCCTACTGGAGACTGGAGAGAGAGAGAGAGAGAGTGTATTGATGGCGTTGGTGGTGTCTCAGTTGCGGTGTGGGTCCCTCGCCTTCTCCAAAGGACAGCTGTTGCTGGAACTGCTTTTGTCCCCGCGCACCTACAAAGCTCATTCATGGCGTTTGAACGCTCTTTCCCTTCCCCTGCACCACCACCTCTCCTCTCTTCTCATCCATCCATTACCCTTTCGCTGTCTAGCAAATTCGTGGTGGATATGTCATAGCCTGTTCTCTTTCTTTCTTTCGTTCTCTTTCTGATAACGTTGCTTCTCTGTTACTGTGAATACTCAACTGCAAACATGAAAGGAGGGGTGCCATTCCATCTTAATCTCAATCTTCCACGCGTATTTCTCTTGTTCATCTGTAAGTATTCATGGCCTGTCCCTTCATTTCAACACCGAGTCTTTCGCTTTTACTGTTTTTCTTCTTTTTCGTCCATTTCGATTATTTTCTTCCATGATCTGTGGATTTTATCACTTGGGTCATCTTGAAATTGGGGCATTATCGATTTGAAGTTACTGGATTTGGTGTTTTTTTTTGTGTTATTTCGTGGGTTTAAAGAGATGGCTTTGGAACTTGATGTCTTCGTATGGTGTTTGGGTCATGATTTTTGGTGGTTTGTTTTGACTTTTGTTCTGTAATTTGTTGGACTTGGGGAAATTGGTTATGGAATGTAACTCCTTTGGACTTTGTTTTCTTGTGTTTCCTGCATTTCTTTTTGTATCGAGTCACACTCATGGACTTTGTTATTCTCACAAACGACTTTTGCAGTGCTTCCGGGTTAAGCTAATGCTAGGGTTAGGCTTTTGAGCTGAAGTAGACATTTATGCGCAATTTCTATTGCTTCGTTTCTAAAGTGTAAACGTCGACGCTTCTTTTAACTCGTTACTGAAATGAAAACAAAAAAGACGGTTTTGATTTTGTTTCAACACTGTCAGAGAACATATTTGACAGACAAACGAGATTTGTGCTGCAAACTTGGAACAGCATCAAGTTGAAAATTATTAGCTCAAAAATGCCTGCTTGGATAGTCTAAAGGTGCATTATTTTTAAAATTGGGAAGCATCTCTTAATCAACAGTGGATTATTTTAACTCCGAGTTGGTTATCAGAGCTCTTGGAAGTTGGAACACTTTTGAACTCGTGTATGCTTATCTTGAGCTATCTTCCGGGGCTAGCAAGTGAGCTTGGGATTCTATCTTTTTCCGTTTTTCTTGCTACCTTTCTGTTCTGATGCCAGCCTGTTAACTACATGGATCTCTTTTACTGGGTCCATTAGCAACGGCAAGAAAATCAAGAAAGCCAAGTGATATAGATCTATTTTACTACGACCGTACAGCGGTTGTCTGCTTTGCTCTGTTAAGGTGCAACCCCCATCCACAGTGCAGATAGTGTGCAATTTTTTTTGGAGCCAGGTCTTATTACTGACTTGTATTTTTTTGTTAAATTTAAATTTAGACCACTTCAAATTGTGGCATCCTTTTCTATCACTATCATGGCCCTAATTCTCTCTGAATGGGAACCATTTCCAAAAACTGACTTTTATTAGGAACCATGACTTGGTTTTGCTCTAATTCCTAGTGACTTTCGTATTATAATGTTCAAACATGGCTGTTGCTCATATCCTAGGTTGCATTCTTTGGTTTTAGAACATTTGTTAGTAGAGTTTCTAAGACACTCATTCCTTTACTAGTAAGAACCTATGCATACTTTTTGTACTTTGTACATTGGCCATCCAATTTCACACCGCTGTGCTTCAGTTATGTATGTGATAGGTAGGTTACATAAGCAGATTTTATATGTCCTAGCTATAATGACATGAACACATAAATAAAATCATATATCTTTTCTCTTTTTAATGATTCTGTTCACGTATTATCTAGGTTTGTTTCAATGCCACTGCAGTCAATTGGGGTCTCGGAAAGATTTTGCTCGATTCTATAGAAAGGGAAATGCCATGTTGCCTGCTATGCCCCCAAGTGGGACTCCTCAGCCCTTTCTCCCTCTTTTGGCACCTTCACCACTGGCACCATTCACAAACAGCACTGTGCCAAGTTTATCAGGTGCATTATGCATAGCCTTGTAGAATTATATACTTGAAGCCAAATGGGTTGAAAGGCATGATCGTGAATGTAACTTCATGCTGCTTTATCTGTTGCAGGATTTTGTACCTTAAATTTTTCTGCAGCTGAAAGTATGATGAGCACAACAGCTACTGATTGCTGGGCTGTGTTTGCTCCATTTCTGGCAAATGTGATATGTTGCCCACAGTTGGAATCCACCCTTGTAGTTCTTATGGGGCAATCCAGCAAAGATACCGGGGTTCTTGCTTTGGATGGAACCCATGCAAAGCACTGCCTCTCAGATGTTGAGAAGATTCTAGCAAGTCAGGGTGCAAGCACAGATCTTCAAAATATATGCTCAGTTCATCCATTGAACCTCACTGAAGCCTCTTGCCCTGTAAAAAATGTTAATGAGTTCGAGAGTGTTGTGGATACATCTAAGCTTTTGGCTGCCTGTGAAACAATTGATCCTGTAAAAGAATGTTGTAGCCAAATTTGTCAGAATGCAATATCAGAAGCTGCAAGAGTGATTGCCTTGAAGGATTATGGTCTATCAAGCGTAGATGAAGCCAACCTCTTACCTGGGCACTCATCTAGGGTTGATGACTGTAAAAGTATTGTCCTCCGATGGCTGGCTAGTAGGCTTGATCCTTCTCCTGCAAATAAAGTTCTTAGAGGGCTTTCCAATTGCAATGTTAATAAAGGTATGCTTGGGGTGCTTGGGAAGAAACACCTTTTATGGAATCACTTTCATAAATATTTATAGCCTATATTAGTGGGTGGATCCTAGGAAATCTCCGAACTTATTAGGTGAGAGTCGAACCAATTATAATGATTTTTTTTTTTTTTTTGTTTATGGGGTGTGCCAGGCCCGTGCAATAGTGCAACACATGGGTCACGTGCAAAGACCCCAGTAGCAAGCTACTGTGGTGGGTCTTCTCCCTTAAAAAATAAATTTAATATCATGTAGGCCGATGGCGCAATATCAGATATTAAACTGATAAGAACAGATACTACACTTGATCTTAGCCAAAAGCCAATTATAGTTAAAAAATTGAACCTGTAAACCTAAAGATAATGATGAAGTCAATTAAATGGAACTTGATCAGGTCTTTCATCTAATCAGATCACAATCTATGGATCTGGTCATTATCCAATTATAATTGAATTTGTCTAACAAATTCAAAGCCTGCCTTGTCAACCATATGGGTCCATATAAATTCTTTTTATTTTATTTTTGGCTTGGTAAGCTGCCAATCTGGGCATGAGGGTGGACCGAATTAATTCTGTTAATGAAAAACAAACAACCAGGATCAGCAATATTTCGAGAATCCTTTTCAATTAAATCAGAGGGAAGGGTCTTGGAATCTCATTATTATTTTAAATTACATCATTTTCACTATTAGCTATATAATAGTCTTTCATCCAGGTTTGTCATATCGGATTGTTCAGTGGATCCTGATCCATTGAAAATCTCAATTTAGGGGGGTTGCAGGACTATCACACTTTCATAATTTTAACTCATTTCTTTTGCAATAGAAAAATGAAGAATGCCTATGGAAAAAAATGTTTCCTAATTGAGTAATTTATGTAAATTAATATGATGAACCCACCTATTTCTAACAAAAAGGAATCATGCGGTTGATCCAGACTCGCCATCATTTGGGGCCTCCTTGGGATTGGCCTTGTCCTCACTCCTAAATGTTGATATTAGCTCTAAATGTCTCTGAAATTGTATTGGGGATTTTACAAACTGACGATGGCTGTCCAAATTCTTAGAATTTTCAATTTGGAAACTGTTCATAGAGAAGTCATTGCCTTTCTTATTTCTCCTTTTAATCTTCAACAGCCATTAAACGTTGTTGGTTCATGGAAAAATCTGTTTTGTTCAGCTTTAATGTTGTAAACTTCCAAGTGATAGGGCCATAACACACTGTTATTGGTCCCTGCTATCAGGGTCTTGGGAGGAGCATACTTTCATGAAGTGGCCTCTCTGATAATCTTACTCACATTCTCTTGCTTGGATGCCCACGATTACCGATTGACCATTGCACCAAGCAATAACTGCTGTTGTAGACTTCAAGTTATCTTACTGTTTGTATCCCCTCAATTTTGTCTTGTTATTTGTAAAGCTAACTCCGCTGATATCTATTCTTTTTTTCTTCTGCTTCAGTTTGTCCACTAGTTTTCCCTGACATGGGAAATGTCACAAAGGACTGTGGGAATGGGATAAGTAACCAGACAGCTTGCTGCAGAACCATGGGGAATTATGTCTCTCGTTTGCAAAGTCAGAGATTCATAACCAACTTGCAAGCTCTTGACTGTGCCGCAATGCTTGGCATTAAGTTACAGAAGGCTAATATTACCAAGAATGTTTATAGCCTTTGTCATATAACACTGAAGGATTTCTCTCTTCAAGGTTGGTGTTGTTGTTTTATGCCCCTTGTCTAGGAAAAGTTTGAAGTCTTCATTGTTACCAATACCCACTCATTGTTATTTAATACTAATACCTGATTCATTGTTCTTTTCATTTTTTGGATATGGTGGATTCTACAATTGATCACATCAGTTGGATCACAAGGTAATGTGGCACCCTTTATATCTTGGATTTGCTTTTAAAATCCTTGTATGCTTTCATGAAACTGGTCTTTTTTTAATATATTTCAATGCTTATTTAATCATTTTGTATTCAATATATTACGCACTTATACTCCTTTTAGCTCTCCTGCTCCTGGGGCGGTTAACTTAAGAGCAAGGAAGTTCTATAGTTTGCATCTATATTTCCCTAAATATCTTTATTTGTTCTCAAGTTTCTTTCTTCTTTTCTTATTGAGCATTATTTTGATTGATGCAGCATGGTGGCTGTCCTTGCTTAACTCCATTTAACTGTAACTTATGTAATGGATCCTCTTTTTGTTTGAACAGTAATGGATACTGATCCTCTTCATCATCATCCATCCTTTTGTAATGGGTACTCATATTCAGTATAAATCTTTTTTCAGGCACTTTGTTGGGTTTGAAGCTATAGGACCATGTAGAACAGTCTGGAGCAGTCGGTCCCCCATAAAAATCCAAGACTGAGACCGCTGAGTAGGTCCTATCTAAGGGTTCTCAGCCCCCTTTCTTTAGGGTCCCAAGTGAATAACTTCACAACAAAAGCTCCTGGCCGTTGAATTGCTGTACCCCTAGCTCCATATGGAATTGATCTAGGGGTACAGCAAGGGATGCTTCCGCTTTTGTGTTCTTTATCTTATTTTGTGTCTGATCTAAGTGTTACTTGTCACTAGTTAAATTGAAAGAATGATTTAATTATCTCTTTATTTATTTTTATTTGAATAATGGAAAAGTTATATTGAAGTCCATAAAATCTCTTGAAATAAATGCAACAATCAGATGGTTAAAAGCTGTTAGATTATGCTACTTTTGGTATAGGGAGTTTCTTAGGTGGGACCCATTGGCTTCCAATTATATGAACATAAGATATGTTGTGCTTTAAGGGGGTCCCATGATCTTGACTGTATGTTACATTCCATGGATGCAGTAAGTATCTTCACCATTTTAATTCTCAGTGTTTAAGATACTAATGAAAAGCTCACAAATTATTTTAGTTAACCATTTGATACAGTTAGAAGACTTCATGTCTGATAACCTCCTTGTCACTGAAAACATTATTTTCTAAATAAGAGTATATTTGCAAGTCATAATATGCTTGGCTTGTATTTAATTTCACTGTTTTTGATTTTGGTGGGTAAACAAGTCTGTGGTTAATGATTAGGGGTTGAAGACAGGATTTAAACCAGGTCCAGGCCTCACCTTAAAAATGCATCTAGTTAGCTCTGTGTCATGGGGTGACATAATGGGTTGCATGGCTAGAGGTTTTCTAGATGTTTCTTGAGGCTCCTAGCCAATTCTGCATGTTTCTGGGCTGTTCTAGAGTGTTCTGGGGTGTTTTGGAGTGTTCTCCATGTGTCTAGAAGGGGCTAGATGTTGGTGGAACTCTCTAGAACCTTGTGGAACAATCCAGGTTTGTGTGGAACACCCTAGAGGAGTTGGGAGTAATCTAGACTTACTCTAAAGTTTTCTTGTATCTTATGGAGTGGGCATCCCCTAGAAGAGTATAAAAGGTAGAATGTTCTAGAGGTGCTTCTAGATGATGCCAAGTGTACATAGTTCTAGAGGATTCCTTGAGGGGGTATGTGTATAAATAGGTGTCCCCTCCTTCATTTGCAAGAGGCATCCAAGTTGTAAGAGCATTCTTTGAATTGTAAGCTTTCTTCTAGTGTAATACAATCTCTTCCTCCTACAATACTTGGTGTGCTCTTGTGTGCCTTAGTGTGTCCTTAGCACTTAAGCAACCTAGTAAGAAAGGTCTTGGGTGTGCAGTTTGGCTGACTTGCTTGGAGTACCAAGTGAGTACCACACAACTTTAGTCAATGGGAGTAGTTAGGTCATGATAAGTGGTATCAGAGCAACTTTGCTAGGGGTGTGTGGACATGATGTTGGACAGACTCGACAATAGCAAGACACCCGAGCGGGAGAAGGGCCACTCAAAGAAGACAAGGGACATCCTTGCTGCCTTGGAGGCCAGGATGGCAAGGTTGGAGCTTGCCATGGGAGACATGTAAGACAAGTTCACAAATATGGGCAGTCGAGTTGATAGTCTGGAGGGCAAGCTGGTGGAGCTCAAGGCAACCATGGAAGAGGTCGTGAATCTTGCCTGGCATGGTGAAGACAAAGAATGGGAAGGGTTGGAAGCCAAGCTGATGGGAAGCTTGGAAGCTGATGGGAAGCCTGGCCAAGGTCCAAGCTAATGCTGATAAGCTGAAGGCAAATGTGGTGCTCTACAAGAAGTTGCTAGCACGAGATGACATGGGGACTTTACAGGACGTGCCAAAGGTAAGGGAACTTGAGCCACCTCACTTCAATGGTGCCAGGGATGCACGGGTGTTGGACAACTTCCTATTGGCAAATGTGGATAGATTCCTCTTCAATGAAAGTTGGGAAGCACCCTGGAGGGGTTTGGTGGCTAGAGCTCTGCCTAGAGTTACCTCGGATCATTGCCCTATAGAGCTAGGCCAAGAGACTTTTGGGATTGGACCTAAACCCTTTAGGTTCGAGAACATGTGGTTGACACACCCGGAGTTTGTGCATATAGTGAAGGAATGGTGGAGAGGAGAGATTATGGGAGTCAAGTGGAAAGGGGTTAGATTCCACAAGAAATTAAAAAGTCCGAGGTCCAAAATAAGGGATTGGAAAAAGAGGAATTTGGGAGATTGGAAGAGTTAAAAGCTAGATTGACAGCCCAAATTGAGGATTTAGATTTAAAGGAACATCAAAGGACCATGGGTGCACAAGAAAGAGAATTGAGATGGAAGTTGAAGAAAGATTTGGAAAAGGTCCTTTTGAGGGAAGAGATATCCTGGAGGCAAAAATCTAGGCATAAATGGATAAAAGAAGGGGATGGGAATACCAAGTTCTTTTATGCTATGGCCAATGGGAGAAGGAGAAAAAATTTTGTGGCCAACATTGAGGTTGAAGGAGTAGAAATTGAGTCACAAGAGGAGATAGCCAATTGCTTTGTAACTCACTTCAAATCCATTTTGAGTAGGCTGCTGGAGAGAAGGGTGAGAGTGGAAGATCTAGATTGGCCAGGTCTATCAATCGTTGAGGCAGCTTGGTTGGAAAGAGACTTTGAAGAGGAAGAGATAAAGCAAGCTGTTTTCTCTATGGACAGCTCAAAGGCTCTTGGACCAGATGGTTTGACCATGGCTTTCTATCAAGAGTGTTGGGACATTATTAAAGAAGATTTGTTTGAGGTGTTTAGGGAGTTTGAAAACAACTATGTGATTAGTTGTGGAGTTAATGCCACTTTCTTAACTCTCATCCCAAAGAGATTAGAAGCCAAACACCCTAAAGATTTCAGGCCGTTCAGTTTGGTGACCAGCATATACAAGATTGTGGCAAAAGTGCTTTCTTTAAGGATTAAAAAGGTCCTTCCATCTATCATTACTCAAACCCAAAGTGCTTTTGTCCAAGATAGGCAAATTAGAAATCAGATCCTTATAGAAAATGAATGTGTGGAGGAAATGAGGAGATCAGGCAATCAAGGTTTTATTTGTAAGCTGGACATTGAGAAGGCCTATGATTCAGTGGATTGGGATTTTCTATTAGAAGTGTTAAGGAAATGTGGACTTGGGGATAGATGGTGCAGGTGGGTGAGTGAATGCATAACATCTTGCAAATTTTCAGTTCTAGTTAATGGAGGGGTCAAGGATTTCTTCCCAGCATGTAGAGGGCTCAGGCAAGGAGATCCTCTTTCCCCCTTTTTGTTCACACTTGTTGCAGTTGTGCTCAGTAGAATGATTTTTAAAGTAGATAGGGAAGGGCTAATAAGGGGTTGGAGGATAGGCAGGAATAGTGTCACAGTGACTCATCTTCAGTTTATTGATGATATCATCATCTTTTGTGAAGGGAGAGACTTAGGGAGAGTGAGGAACCTAAAAGATCTTATTAAATCCTTTGAGTCTGCTTCAAACCTAACGATTAAGTTTGACAAAAGTTGTGTGGTGGGAATCAATTTGGAAGTTTGGGAGGTAGAGGCTATAACGGGTTCTCTAGAGTGTTCCATGTCTGATTGGCCTTTAACCTACTTGGGTCTTCCGTTAGGAGCTAACCCAAAAGAAAGTCAGTTCTGGTATCCAATTGTGGAAAAGTTTGAAAAGAGGCTGGCTTCTTGGAAAAAAGTTACATTTCGATAGGGAGTAGAGTAACCTTGATTAGGGTGACACTTGCTAGTCTTCTGGTTTATTTCCTTTCTGTATTCAAGATACCCTCAAGGGAAGACAAGAAGCTAGAAAAGAAGATGAGGGATTTCTTGTGGGAGCTAGGGGAAGAGAAGAAGGGTGATTTGATTAGGTGGGAGATAGTCAGTAGGAATAAGGAAGAAGGGGGATTAGGATTGGGAAATCTAGATCTTAAGAATGAAGCTCTACTAGGGAAGTGGCTTTGGAGATGGCCGTTAGAGAGAGAGAGAGGTTGTGGCACAAGGTGGTGAATAGTATTCATGACTGTTTGCAGAACGGTTGGGATGCCATCTTGACGGACGACTCTTGCTACACCTTGGAAGGCAATTCACAAAATTCTACCCCATTTTCTCAATCTGGTCAGGTATRATGTTAATTCTSGAMACAATGTTCTTTTTTGGGAAGACATTTGGGTGGGCAACCAACCTCTTAAAGACCTTTTTCCCTCTCTTTACTCTCTTTCCCTTTATAAGGAAGAGTCGGTGTCTAGTTTTATTTCCTCCTCGGCTTCTTCTGTGACCCTAAACTAGGATTTTGGTTTCCGTAGAGGGTTACGTGATGATAAAAGTGCTTATGTTTCAGATTTATTGTCTTCACTTGAGTCTATTTGTTTAGATCCCCTCAAACCTAACACAAGAATTTGGACCCCTAACCCGAAAGGTTTTTTCACTTGCTCCTCTTTCTTCACGTCCCTTTGTTCCACTTTTGCACCTCAGAATTTTCCATTTAAAGAATTTTGGACTAGGCCCATTCCCCCAAAGATTGTTGTTTTTTGTTGGGAAGTTTATTATGGTAAGATTAATACCTTTGGAAACCTACAAAAGAGGAGACCAAATTGGTGCTTATCCCCTAATTGGTGTGTTCTTTATAGATCTCAGAATGAGGACTGTCACCACTTACTGATCTCTTGCACCTTTGCTACAGCTTTATGGAATTGGATTCTTATTGTTTGAGTGTAGGTGGAACCTGCCATCTGATACTAGCTTGTTGTTTAGTCTGTATATTTTTGAATGGCACACAGAGAGGGAGAATTATGTGGAAGTGCATAAGAGCAGCTTTGTTGTGGACAGTTTGGGAAGAAAGGAACACCAGAATCTTTTGTGAAAAAGAAAGGAGCTTCTCGGAAGTTAAAGAATGTATTCTGACAAGGGAATTCAGTGGCTGAAAACTCTAAAGCTCTTTGATGCATACTCTTTTGATGAGCTATGGAGAAGCTGGTTAGTAGTGGCTAATACTTCTACCAGGAAGGACAGACACAGGGTTGAATGGATGCCACTAGGGGAGGAGTTTATCAAGCTGAACTTTGATGGGAGTAGCCGAGGAAATCCAAGACCTTCAGGAATAGGAGTGTTGAGAAACAAAGATAGTAACATTATATCTTTGTACTTAGGTCTTACAGGTGTGGGAGACTCTTTAAGGGCCGAATTACTTACTACTGTACAAGGAATCCAGCTTGCAAATCAGCTAGGCATAGAGCATCTGATTATTGAAGAGGATTCCCAGGTGATAGTGGGTTGGATGAAGGATCCAGACACTGTGACTTGGGGTTTTAGAGATCTTCTCAAAAAGGTTAAATGGTTAACAAGGAATATGACAATCAGAGTTCAATGGGTAGGCAGATTAGCAAACTCAATGGCTGATTCACTTGCAAAACAAGGGGTTCTCTGGGATACTTTATTTTGGGCTTCTGTGTAATTTCTTTTGTACTTATAATTCTGTAACTAGCTTTAAAGGAAAGGTCACATCTCGTGCCTTTCTATGGGTTGCATGTAACTCTTATTTGTTGGTTTAATAAAATTTTACTCATCAAAAAAAAAAAAAAAAAAACTTCCTATGGCACATGTAGCAGTACTTTGAAGCCATGCACATAAGGGATGAGCAGGCCAAGGTACGTGTTGCCACTAGGTACTTGACCGATACAGCTGTCTTGTGGTGGAGGTGGCGTTGTGCAAGCATGGAGAAGGGGCAGTGTCGCATTGACACATGGGATGAGTTCAAGCAGACATCAAGCGCCAATTCTATTCGGAGAACGTATAGTAATTGGCGCGATGCAACTTGAGGAAGTTGAAGCATATTGGGTCGGTTAGGGACTATGTACGGGAGTTCTCGGCACATGCTTGAGATACTTGACATGGATGACAAGGAGCTGTTCAACTTCATGGATGGACTTCAGCCGTAGGCAGAAATTGAGCTACAGCATAGGGGCGTGTAGGATCTAGCCACTGCCATGGCCAAGGCGGAGAAGTTGGGGGAGAGCAACATGGGTAGCTCAATGGAGCCCAAGTCTGCAAGGGGTGGCCACAACATAGGTGGGGGAGATCACCATAGCGACAGGGACGATCGGGGCATGTAGAGTGATTACCAAGGCAAGGAGGCCCAGACCAAAGCTCGGGACGACAAGACAAATCTGCGTAAGTCAAAGGATAGGGGCAAGGCAAAGCTGAGTTGCTTCATTTGTGAAGGGGACCACTATGCTCGTGATTGTCTGTAGCGCAAGGTGCTTAGTGCATTGGTGGCACAGATGGGGCAGTAGGAAGATGGCCATGAGGAGGCCAAGATTGTGGGTCACTACAATTACTTTGCCTGGAGGGGCCTGCTCAGGGGGCAGCCAAGACCACGGCCGGGTCAAGGCTGATGTACATGGAGGTGTTGATCAATGGTGAGAAGATCCTGGCCATGATCGACATAGGGGCGACTCACAACTTTGTCTCAACTGGGGAGGCAAAGTGCTTGGGCTTAAAGATCACAAAGAGCACATGCATGATCAAGGCAGCTAATTCCCAAGCACGAGAGATCAAGGGCATTGCTTTAGGGGTGAGCATCTAGCTAGGGAGCTGGCAAGGTGCCATAGATGTAACTATGGTGCCAATGGATGACTACCAGATGATATTAGGTATGAACTTCTTCAACAATGTGTGGGCTATGCCCATACCTTATGTGCGGGTGTTGTGCATCATGGAGGCTGGAGCCTCTTGCATGGTCCCTTTGGCGGATGGGATATGTGCAATGGTGAAGAAGTTATCATCCCTATGACTGGGCATGGGGCAATGGGGGCCAATCTAATCCAGGGGTGGACAAGCAACCAAGGGTAGCACAACAGGACAAGCAGGCCCAAGGCAAGGACAAAGTCGTGTATGCACAAGCCAAAGCAAACGCTGAGGCAAGGATATTGGCAAGGGCCAGGCAATTGATCAAGGTTGGAGCAAATGGGCAGCTATAGCAGCAATGCAGGCCAAATATCCAAAGGGCAGAGAACTTGAGGAGATTATTGGTGAAACCATGGCCACTTTTCCCGAGGTAACTCTATGGGTGGAGTACTTAGTCAAGTGGAAGGTGTTGCCTACATTAGAAGCATCATATGTATGAGCGGACGAGTTGATTGCAGCCAACCACGAGGACTTGATCAAGTAATGGGATGCACAAGCCAACTGAGTGCAACGAGGGTGTTGCACAATCAGGTGGGGGAGAATGTCACGGGGTGACATAATAGGTTGCTTGGCTAGAGGTTTTCTAGATGTTTCGTAAGGCTCCTAGCTAATTCTGCATGTTTCAGGGCTGTTCTGGAGCGTTTTGGGGTGTTCTAGAGTGTTCTCCATGTGTCTAGAAGGGGCTAGATGTTGGTGGAACTCTCTAGAACCTTGTGGAACAATCCAGGTTTGTGTGAAACACCCTAGAAGGGTTGGGAGTTATCTAGATTTACTCTAGAGTGTTCTTGTATCTTATGGAATGGGCATCGTCTAGAAGAGTGTAGAAGGTAGAATGTTCTAGAGGTGCTTCTAGATGATGTCAAGTGTACATAGTTATAGAGGATTCCTTGAGGGGGTTGGTGTATAAATAGGGGTTCCCTCCTTCATTTGCAAGAGGCATCCTTATTGTAAGAACATTCTTTGAGTTGTAAGCTTTCTTCTAGTGCAATACAATCTCTTCCTCCAATACTTGGTGTGCTCTTGTGTTCCTTGGTGTGTGTCCTTAGCACTTAAGCAACCTGGCAAGAAGGGTCTTGGGCGTGCAGTTTGGCTGACTTGCTTGGAGGGCGAAGTGAGTGCCACATGACTTAGCCAACTGGAGCAGTCAGGTCGTGACATCTAGCTGACATTTTCACCCCATTGGTTGATTTTGATGTTCCAGATGTAGCCCTTTACTACTTATTACATCTCATGGATTTTGGTCATGTTAATCTTGTTTTATCATTTATCTCCCTTTTTTATGAATTTGAGTTTGAATAGTATCTTGCATACTGTCAATGTATTTTTAAAGTTTTATTTGAACTCATTTTATAAACTTCTCCTTGTATTGCACTCCTTTCTAATATTACCCGGTCATTTTGGTAACAGAGTCTGGATGCCTTCTGCCAAGCTTACCTTCAGATGCAACTTTTGACAAGTCTTCAGGGATCAGTTTCCTTTGTGATTTGAATGACAACATTGCAGCCCCTTGGCCATCTACATCTCAATTACCATCTTCTTCCTGCAACAAAAGTATGCTACACATGTTATGTCTTCTTTTGGATGGGTTTGTCTTTTATCTGTTTATATGCATGTATATTATTATTTTGATAGAACAGATGCGATTATTCATGGGTTACAGCATCTCTTTTCACCATTGAAAGTAGCTTGCATTCCAATCTTTGTTGGCTTTTTTTTTATGGTTTTTTTTTACTGATTTATCCCTGAAGCTGATTTTATGGTAATCCCATGGAACTGCAGCAATCAAACTTCCAGCACTTCCAGCTGCCACATCTGCACAAATAAGTAAGGATGCTAATGAATTCTTACCTAGAATATCTTTACAGTATTTTTTTTCTTTATGCTCGGCTGTTACAGAAATTCAATCGATTTTTATGGGTGGCATTGATAAGAAAGTTAAACAAGATTTTGTTTAATGATTCTAATGAAAAGTTAAGAGGCTTGTCTTTATATGGATTCTATTTTTGCAATTATGCATATAGTTTTATATAATGCTTTCCATTTTCCAATGGAAAATCTAACAATTAATTCTACCATTAGCTGTTTCTCAGTTTATCAGTCTGCACTTGAGGTGGGTAAGTTAATTAGGGTGCTTTGGAACTAAGAATTTTAGGAAATGGAGTCGTATCCCCGTATCCAGTATCCTCTCCAGTCAATCTATTCCACATAATGTCTGAGATAAATTTCATGTCATGAGTCATGAAATTTCATACCTTTAATGTCAGAAAGGCATACTCCATCTCCCTACTTACTGATCTGTATATTTGGTTTGGTTGGGGGATGTGAGGGTGTT
>NW_010729202.1:1492004-1503156 GCF_000365185.1 Nelumbo nucifera
GTTGTCCTTTTGTCCTTTTACACATGTTTGACTTGAACTGGTTATCAGTCTGATAAAGGACAAAGATTAATCTTTCTCAAAATACTTGTTTTTTCAGGCACATGCGGAGAAGACCTGATGGTTCCTCTTATCGTGGCTTTCTTGGTGGCTTTGATGACATTGGTGTAGTTCTCTTACATAGGCCATCTGTGCTCCTCTTATCATAACGGCATGTTTTCCATCCTCAAAGCAGAATTTTCGACATATCTGAATAGGGAGGGGAATTTTGTTGAAGTATTCATCTGGCATATCCAACTGGTATCATCCCGAGATCTAGTTCTCAGTTCAAATGAATCACTATCAGAAGTCTGGAAATTTCCCACGATCATATTAATTCATGATTCTTGTGGATAATATGTAACAAGTTGTATAAAGAAGGTTCAAGAGAAACGAGCAAATTTATTGTTGTAAGTTTTTGCCATGCAAGAAAATCATGGGTGTAAATTGGGAATATGAGAGATGGACTGGTGGAGAATTTCATCAAAGAATGCTTGATTATTAGGGCGACCAAAAGATTGTCCTGTCCATATTATACATTTTTAAGCATATATGCAAGCATGATTTTCGAACCGCTGTCCGCTGTTGACCTGGACAGTTGGACAGTTCGGCCTGGGAACCGTCCAGGCAATTGGTTCCATTTTACCCTAGACTCGGTCCCTGAATCAGTCAATGACCTGTTGATTCGGGCGATTGAACCGTTGACCTATTTAATGGTTTTTTGCTATTTTTTTTTTAATTTTTTTTGTCAGAACAGGCTGTTTGTTCGAATTGGATGGTCAAATCGTTGAGTTGGAAATCGGTGGCCGCAACGGTTTCATTTCCAGATCGTTTTTTAAAACCATGAATGCAAGTGTATCTGCCCCCTTCCGCCAAGAGAATTCTTGGCTCCACCACTGAGGACACCTCATCTATTACTCGTCGAACTGAGTTTGGGCAGTATCATTATCCAGGAATTAAAAAAAAAAATAAAACGAAAGAAACACTTGTGCTCCATCTGGTGATTCTTTCTCTATCTATCATTTTCAAACGAGAATCTAATCACTCATCACTAGCAACAACAATTGCCTGGTCTGGTTAATTACTCAGGTAGATGAATTCCCGATTTGGAACCCACTCCAGTTGTCTCTTGTGGTGGAGAATTAGAAATCCTCCATCAGTGAAGAGCAGATAAGAAGCATCTTCCTGATTGCCTTAATTCTTCTATATATCTTGAGTTGTAAAAGGAACCAAATTAAACGTTGCAGGTGTCAGATCAAAGGTGATGTAGTCAACAGCAATGTAACAGGAGAAGTAGCTTCAAACACTACTAATCACCGACCGAATCTGATTCTCTATTTAATGAAGCATGGTTGTTCAAAGATTCCCTTCTTGCGGTTGAATAAAATGGTCCTAAATAGGTGAAGAAAACCAACAGCTGCAAACCTGAATCAGATTCGCTTGGAATAGAATGCCCTCAAGAATAACAATTGCACTTGGGAAAAGATGCAAGTTTCAACCTGTGTCAGCTCAAAATTCTTCTGCTTCTTTCTTTCTCTCTTTCTTTCTTCTTTTCAATCAAGTCTGTGGATGCCCAACACAACAGTTTGCTATTTTACTGGAGCAGTACATTCAATAGTCCCCGGCTAGACTCTAGAGAGAGTCTTCAATATTATGGCATTTCTATGTACGTGTCCATCGATAATAAAACTAGAATTTCTCACTCCTACTTAAGTTACTTTCTTTTTCCCTTA
This sequence comes from Nelumbo nucifera, assembly GCF_000365185.1. The sequence goes on from NW_010729202.1 coordinate 1,493,774, forward strand.
CAGCTAGCCTCGGAAATTTACTAAATCATACCTAACTTTTGATTAAATTATAGGATAAACTCCAAAACCCCCCATCCATGCTATGGGGGTCTATCAATTTACTACCTACACTTCAAAAATTTGCAAATACCCCCTAAACTTTGTCAACATAAGCAACATTAATTAACGGCCAAAGTAAAATGACGCTTATTTATTTCACATGTGTAAATTAGGGGCTGTTTTTTTATATATAAAAAAAAAAAACTCTATCCATCATCAAGATTTTAAAAGGCTAAAGGTGTAATTGAGGCGTAATAGCCAAAAAAGGTAAGACATAAGCCTTAAGGCATTGTGAGATGTAAGCCTCAAAGCTTAAGAATAAAATGAGTTAAAGTTAATAAATTGACAAAAATAACATGTAATATATCAAGTTAAATTAATGGAGGATATAAATATTTATGAAATAAAATTTTATTAACAATATGTTTCAGAGGTTAAGTATTAAATAAAATAATAATGAATCAACTAACAATTATAAATATTTTACATTTTATGTCCCAAAATGCAAATTTCTCAAATAATTCAAATGGCCAATTTAGAAGAAAGAAAACATACGAAGAATCATCTAGATAATTAGATATTAGATTTATAGTCATTCGAAGAAAGAAAATAACTTTGTTAATATTTAGTTGCCGTACTACTCTTGTACTAAAAAGTAACTTTGTTTGACTAAAAAGAAAATCATGGTATATAATACGGACAAATATTTGAGAAAAGAAAAAGTGAGCCACGAAGGGATGTGGTTGAATTACAATATCACATGAATGGTGGGTGGATGACTGAAGAACCAGCTGGAGATGCATGCTGGTTAAGAATCTTTGATTTGGTAATTTATAGTATCAACTCCAAGCAACTGGGCGTCTTTCACTCAACCAAACGAAGGTCGTCGTAAATCATTTATTTGTGAAGTGTTCTCAAATTCTGAGAACTACTTGATCATGATGGACTCTCTAAATTGGTATTAACATTGTGCCTGAGTGCCTTCAAAGCTCTCAAAAATGAAAATGAGAATGTGCTTTCATCCATCTTTATGCAGAACCTCATAAAGAAGGATTTCTTTCTTTCTTTTTTCTTTTTAATTTTCAGTTGCATGCAGCTACCTCTCTGTATATCTTTTAGTAGGTGCTAATAGGACTGTCAATGGACCGGATATTGGTCCAACCTGGACCTGATTTCATCTAACATGAGTCTGTTACAGAAGGATCAGGTCCAATCCAATCTGATAAATATTTTGGATTGGACTGGTCCAATTCAATGTCTTATTGGACTTTCCAACTTGTTCAAATTAGTTATAATTCAGATTGTGTTCAACTCAAACCTGGTCCATTGACACCCCTATTCTTATCTTCTATCAATGGATTGGATATTGGTTTAACCCAATCCAGTCTAATATTAATCCAATACAGATGGACCAGGTCCAACCCAGTCCAATACATACTATGAATCATCAAGTCTGGACTGATCCAATTCAATATGTTTTATTAATTAGACCGTCCAATGCGTACAAATTGGTTTTGATTCGGATGGATCCAACCCAAACCTTGTCCATTAACACCCCAAGGTGTGAAGGATCGGTTCAAGAAACTCACGTGTAGGGCTTCACTAGGTTATCCATTAGATGATTGAGAGACCCAAATATTGATGTATGTATAATGAGAATACTTGATGGGTCTGAACTGAATATGAAAAGTTAGGTATTTTGGGGCCTTTTTCTCTTGTATACTTAGTCTTTGTCGTGCGAGAAAGGTATGAGACTTGGGGTGTATTTGGGGTTTAGGATTTTTTGTGAGTGAGGTTGTGAGTGCACAATTTTGTATTTCTCTCCATTATAGATTACATAGTAGATTTTTGTTCTTCCTTCGCTCGTGGACGTAGGCTGTAAGATGAACCACATAAATCTCTGTCCCCTTTGCTTGCTTCTCTTTATTTCCGTTTTTATTTCATTTTTTGGGTTCCATTCATATCTACATTTCTGGGTTTTGCGCAATATAACCAAAATCAGAATTCTAAAAATAGAACCGTTCAACTTCATGGAGTCACCATGCAAACACTAGCAATGTTAGTAATCCAAATCGATAGACTGAAAACATTAAGCCCTTCAACTTTGTGAGCTTATTCAGGTTGTGTTGTGGATGTGGTTGGACTCCATTTTTGTCGTTCATTTGCTTTTCTCCAGCATATTGTAAAGCTCAATAGCAATGTTTAGAAAACCACACCGGACCGGTCAGTTCGATCAATTGAACTGTGACCCAGACCTAGCCAATTCGGTCATACCCCCAAAACTGTAGTTCGCTAAAAATTGGTGACTCGGATGGTCAAACCAGAAAACCGGCGACCCAGTCCTTGTTTTAAAAGATCAAACGGTTTTTTGACAATTTTTTTGCACATAAATGTAAACTTCTAAACGCCATAAGTTTGCATTCAGATGTCTAATTGGAGTGATCTTTATTTATTTTTTTTTTTCTTTTTTATTCTGGACAACTTTTTGAGATCTACATGTTTCCAAGGTGCAAAAGGCGCTTTGCTGCATTGGTTTGCTAAAAATGCCATTTTTGCTTCAAATATTAATTTTTAATATAAAAAAGTGAAACTAAAATAAAATATATATGCTATAGAATAATATAATTATATATTTTGAAAATATGCATGTAATTAATATTATATATAATTATATATTTTAGATATATTATAATCTAACAATAATTTATAATATATTATAGGGTAAATGATACCTTGTACTTTGGGGGAAGTGATTGATAGGTACCTAAACTTTCAATTGCAATACTTAAATATCCTAAACTCTCAAAAATAGGCACTTGGGTCAATTTCTGTGTATGATAAAATTATTGAAGTGGTCATATACTTTTTAATAAAATCAAAAAAATTTAAAATGACCAAAACAATACCAATTAAAAGCACTTCACCGGTGAGGGTAATAAATCACCGGCAAAGTAAAATCATCACCAGAACTACTCGACTGTGACGGTTAAACATTAAACGTTTGTATAGTTTTCTTCTCCCTCTTCAAGCCCAAGGATCCAAGATCATCAGCGCCATCCAGCTCTGCACCTTCTCCATCTCCAACAGCACCGGGGTCGAGTTGTTTGCATCCTTAGCGGCGGTGGGGCAGTCGCCAATATGATGTTTGCGTCAGCCTTCAGTACCACCAAGAGTGTAGTGACACTGCACTGTCGGTTTGAGATACTTTCGCCGTTGGGAACAATGCTTCCACTGTCGACTGAACCTGGAGCAGGTGGATTGACGATATTTTTTGTAAGAGGGCAGGGATACGATGTTAGGGGCAGTGTTGTGGGGTCTTTGATCGCTTCAGGTCCGGTGATGCTAATGGCTACATTATTTGCGAATGCCATGCTTGAAAGATTACCATTGGAGGAAAATGAGTCATCGGTGCATCAACAACGTTGACAACAAGAGCCGTCATTAATTTAACTTCTTTGCATAATAATTAATAAAGGTATGTTGTTATCTATAACAGAAACCATGTATAGCTTGTCTCACCTGTTAGACAATGTACATCCTTAACTCCAATCAGAATGATGTATATTATTATATTTAATGTAAATAAATAAAGTATATATTTGATTCATGTTATCATAGTGTGTTTCTGTGTAATACCTTTAAATTGAATACATATGAGACTCGTGTTAGTTTAGAATCTTCACAGTCGTTGGATAGATTTATCCTGTCAAGACTGACACTGATGTGCCACCAAGTTGGTTGGGGTAAATTGTCTCAGCTGCTAGGGTGAGACCTGATGTACATGCAGTGTGGATTTTCTTGAAACCCTGAACCGGATCAGAATTCCGGTATTGCCCTAGACCTTGGAGATAGATGGGCAAAACTTGAATGTTACACCTGACCCCTAGACTCGGTTATGACTACACTAGGCGTTGGATTGGGCTATCTTTGATATGTCAATCAGTGAGATCCTTAGAGGGGGTCAAAACCTAGGTATGTTGGGACAGTTTGAGAATTCATCTGAGTGGGTGATCATAGTGACAGGATCAACCCCTTTGTCAGACAAAGTGAATGATCGGGGATGCACTCTCTCTGATGGAAACCAAAACTGTCGGCAGTCGATTTCAACCGTTGAAATTTGGTTTCAAAATATTTGCAAAAGGTTTTAATTCCTGGGATCCATGTGAGTAGAGAGTGCAACACTATACCTTGCAGCCAAGGGAGAGGTCCTCTCTTATCGAGTAGTGTTTGATCATTACGGGCTAAGAGGTTAAGTGTAAGACCATAGAGGGTAATACCTGATGGGCTAATCTTGCATCTGCCCACAGTTTTTGGGTTTTTATAAGGTGACTTGATGCAATGACCATTTAGTGTAAATGTTGGGCCCATTAAGAGCCCATGGTGATGGACTCAGGGGTTTACTGTCTCCTACAGTGAATTCGGCCAGGCCTTGTAACATAGGCTGGGCTAAACCCATGTGGCTGATGTGTAGATCAATGTTTGGGTCCCACGCCATACAAGGATATCCAACTAGGCAGTAGTTTGGAGGGCAAGTGAACAGATGGACTTAATGGGCCTAAAGCCCAATTCGAACTGGTTTAATTAGATTAATTAAAAGATGACGGTTCTGGGATTTAGATCAGCAGATAGGATAAAGGATTATCCCTATCCACTCAGAGAGTCCAGATCCAAATAAAGATTTGGATAAGGAAATTCCTAATTAGATTAGGAGGGCTGATCTTTATCTACAGATAAGATAAAGGATTATCTTTATTTCTTAAAGAGAGTCTAGATCCAAATACAAGATTTGGATTAGGAAACTCCTAATGGGATTGGGAGAACCTCTCTTTAAGGCTATAAATAGGTGAACAGGGCGAACCTTAAAAAAAAACATCAGAAATCATCTAACTGACTGTTGATTTCCAGAGAGAGACAACATAGTTTGACTGCACTGTTTCCTTCTCTCCTGCTCTTGCCGCCATACCAGTTCGATCTCCACCTGTGGGAGCGATCAAGAAGAGTTCTTAATATTACATTTTGGCAAAAAAGGTAATCTAAAGTCGTGCTCACTAGCCCTCCATCAGATTCTTGCTGAAGAATTCGGTTCTTGCTGAAGAACCATCATGCTGATTCTGCTTCATCCTGCACCGTGTCATTTTCGGTGGAAACAGTGTTTGAATCTTTCCTTGGGCGTGAACACCTTCATTGGAGGTTATTACTACTTCATATCAGGTATATCCCTTCACTCCCTTTTGGTTTCAGATCTGGTCTGGTTTAGGTTCAAGATTGATCACTGAAAAAGCAGTTTTCTAAAATAGGGAATGTGATTCCCACATGGAAGAGAGAGAAATTTTTGAAATTTCGCCCAACCTTCTTATAGGGTTCGACCATCCATATGATGGATCTCTCATCCCTTCATCACTGATTTCATTTCATATATAGAAAAGAAAAATTAAGAACAATATAGAGACGATTGCAGTAGAATAAAGAAAATATAGGGGATTCAACTCTTGTTATATATGTGTGCAGAAGGGAAGAAACAAATGAAGCCTATGCAGAACACTAATAGATAAAATCTAGTGTGAAAGAACTAAATCAAAAGAGATTTGTAGAATCTTCTGAACCTCGAGAATAAAGCAGTTTAGTGGATGTAGCAGAGAAAACAACCAAGAATCTGACTTTGATTATATTGATGACTTTACTTTGTATTTTCAACGAAGAAGTTGCGATGGGTGGGGAGACTTGGCGGTTGAGGCCTTGTTGTCACGGGGCTAGTTGTGACACTCAATGGGGTGGAGAAAGTCTACAAATACAAGTAATAATACACAAAAGGCAACAAGATGGCACATGAATCAATCAAAAGGCACTTTATATTGCATTAAATGTTGGCAAGTATAAGCATACAGTTTAGTGTCAAGGGGATTTTGTGCTTAATCTTTACACGCTCTTGATTCACTCGATTACCTATCTCTCTTCAAAAAGTACGTTAAGCTTTTGGGGGAGTGACAAAAAAAATATCAAAATTGTGAAAAATTATACTAAGTATTTACAATAATAACATTAGCAATCCCCCCATGCAAAATACATAGATGATTCATCCATGACACACATGATGACACTCCGAAGGCATGCTAATGGCATGGTGGAAGTGTTTGATGGCACGGTAAAATTCAATCTACATCCTCAGAGATCAACTTCTGCTTGTCCCTTAAAGTTGTTGCTTCAGAAGGAGGGTTTTTCAGCTATTCCACAAACTGGTTGTCATTTAAGGCCTGAATTTATACTTGGATGGTATGGTTGGATGGCTGGTTATGTTGGGGAATCCATAGTAACCTTTTAAACTACACAGTCTGTAACTGTGTAGTGGCCAACCTTTGCGTCTGTATCTTTTCGACTTTTGTGTCACTATCTTTTCAACTGTAACCTTTTCTCGCATCTGTATCCCTCTCTCCTCTGTAACTATGTTGGGGCTTTCATTTTCTTGTTTTCCAAGTCCCCAGAAAAAACTTTCCTCTTCCCATTCTCACTTCTGTAGGTTTCCCGGTGATAATAAGCCATCGGATCGTCGTATATTGGGTCTTTTGCACATCAAAGAAGCTACTGATTTTGTTTTCACTGCGAGTCACTATATTTTTCACTGGGAGTCACTCACTGTGTCCCCACGTAAAATGGAGAAAGACAAGAAGAGCGAGGCGTCAAAGGGAAAGAGAATATGGACCCAAGTCTATATTTACTTCGGGTGACTGGATGCCGGTTCGATAAGTCTATATTTACTTGGGTTTTTAGGTAACCTTAGTCGGTTCGATTGGATAAATTATATACAATCGAATTGAACCAACCCTATTCTCTGGATTGTTGCATGTGGGGTCCATCCCTCTCACCCGCCACTCATATGTGAACATGGAGAGCTCCTCCCATGAATCATCCATACCTCCTCGCTGTCGTCTCTGTCATTTCTCCTTTCTTTTTTTTCTCTTTTTCTTTTTAGCTTTAATTTCACTTTTATTTATTAAAGTGGGAGTCGATTTGCTTGTCGGTGAAGAACTATCAAGAAAAAAAAGCAAATAAAAAATATCAAAATAGAAGAATAACATCTAAGTGGTTGTTCGTCAATGTAGATGATTTTGTTTTTAAAACAAAAACAATACATCTGTGTGATTTTACTGCTGACAGTTGTTTTTCATTTTCTTAAATAAAAACAAAACCATTCATATTGAGGAACGCCCCCTAACTTTCAAGTTTCACCAAAGCAAAGTCCCAAATCCCGAAAGCTTACATACAGGGAAACAATTAAAAGACAGCCGTTTCAATTAAAAACCATCGGAAGGGAGGAGAACAAAGAAGAGAATATTTAGAGAGAACAAGTAGGTAAAATGCCCATCACCTTGACTGTAATTTCCATCCGTTTTAAAAGATCCCTACTTATCTTATGCCTCTGACTCATTCGTTAAAAGTAGGGTATCTAGCCCCACCCTCCATAACTTAACTTTGCTTCAACTTTATGGGTGAAAGGTTGTGCGTTGACGGAGCTTCAAGTTGCGGTAAAAAGCAAAAATGGGTCAGCAAAATCGGATCCTCGTTTCCTACACTACAAGTGGCGGGGATGGGGTTAGAATTTCTTTTCCGACCGGGGTTCAGGGCGGGAATTTGAGTTTTGGGTCTGGGGCAGGCAAAATCCGGCGCTGCCCCGCCCCGTTGCCATTCCCACCTTATATTTCAATCTTGGAAAAACCACAACGTTCATAAAACAACAACAACAACAACCACGAAATGGAATCCCCTCAGGAAGAGCTTCGTCAACCTATATTGCAAACGAATCCGGATTCCGACCAACCTCAAAACAATGAGCAGCTCGAAAGAATACTATCAGACACCCAGCTGTCGACCTTAAAGCGTCTGCAATCAGCCATTGTTATCGAACTGAAGCTCCTTTTTCACCTCGCTACCCCTGCTGCCTTCGTATACATGATCAATTACGTTATGTCCATGTCCACCCGCGTCTTCTCCGGCCACCTCGGCAACCTTGAGCTCGCTGCTGTCTCACTCGGCAATAGCGGCATTCAGCTCTTGGCCTATGGTCTCATGGTACGTATAACACGCAAAACATTCTTATTAACTCTCTCTCTCTCTCTCTCTGATTCGTGTTTTGGAATATATATATTGTCTCTGCAGCTAGGAATGGGAAGTGCAGTTGAGACACTGTGTGGGCAGGCATACGGGGGAAGGAGGTACGAAATGCTAGGCATCTATCTCCAGAGATCAACCATCATTCTTATGGCAACTGGGATCCCAATCGCTGTGCTATACATCTTCTCGAAACCCATATTGATCTTCCTCCATGAACCAGTAGAGATAGCATCGGCAGCCGCGGTGTTCACCTACGGCCTTATCCCTCAGATATTCGCCTACGCTGCAAACTTTCCCATACAGAAATTCCTTCAAGCCCAGAGTATTGTGGCTCCGAGCACCTATATATCAATGGTCACGTTAGGAGTCCATCTCTTGCTAAGCTGGCTCGCAGTGTATAAGTTAGGCCTAGGATTATTAGGTGCGTCGCTGGTGTTAAGTCTGTCATGGTGGATTATTGTGGGAGCTCAGTTCCTGTACATCGTCGTTAGCAATAACTGCAAATATACTTGGACCGGATTTTCGTTACAAGCTTTCTCTGGGTTACCGGAATTCTTGAAGCTGTCTACGGCTTCGGCAGTGATGTTGTGCTTGGAGAGTTGGTATTTTCAGATACTGGTTTTAATCGCCGGATTGCTTAAGAACCCTGAGTTGGCGTTGGATTCCCTCTCTATTTGGTGAGATATGACATTCTCCCTCTGTAGACTCTAGTTGCTGCAGTGCACCTCACATGCAGTCCCACATCTGACGCACTTTAATTACTTCATCAGCAGGGCTTAGATTCTGCTTCCAAGGGCTTGGAATTGGGCTCCTTTATAACACCCCACACAGGCTCGACTCTCATTCTAAGGCCCATTATTAAAATGGTTGAGCTCTCACTTTTTAATTAGGCTATGTTTGGTTTGAAAGAAAAGGTAGGGAAAAGAAGGGAAATATATCAAAATCTATACAAGGTTTGTAAGGGTTTCTTTACTTTTCCTTTCCTTTCCTTTGTGTGTCTAGTGCCACTTTGGTTACCAAATGTGACAATTCAGTATTCGAATTTTCAAAACATGACAATCCAATACTTGCCCTTAACTAGTCATTAATTAGCTGTTAATCAACCGTTAAATGATATTTCAAAAGATACAAATGTTTTTTGAGTGTCATCTAATTTTCTTTATCAACTGTTTAAACATTGACAAAAGAATTAATAGTCCAAAATCCTTGCTTCTTCTATTCAARAAAGTTGGRGTTAC
>NW_010729202.1:1503174-1594439 GCF_000365185.1 Nelumbo nucifera
GTAACYCCAACTTTYTTGAATAGAAGAAGCAAGGATTTTGGACTATTAATTCTTTTGTCAATGTTTAAACAGTTGATAAAGAAAATTAGATGACACTCAAAAAACATTTGTATCTTTTGAAATATCATTTAACGGTTGATTAACAGCTAATTAATGACTAGTTAAGGGCTAATTAACAGCTAATTTGGGACTGTTAAATTTTTGTCAATGTTTAGATGGTTGATAAAGATAATTAAATAACACTCAAAGGACATTTATGTCATTTTCAAATGTCACTTAACAGAAGACTAACTGCTGATTAATGACAGGTACTAAAATATTACGTTTTGAAAATTCAAATACTGAATTATCGCATTTTAAAGTTTGAGAACCAAAGTGGCACTAGACACAAAGTATAAGATAGTAATGGGAAATTTTCCCTATTAATTAGTAAGGCGTTACACATCTGCACCCAAGTCCTACAAGCCACATTTGCTACGACAGCGTCGTATCCTTGCGCTGGAAATATTAAATCAAAGCCTTTTATTTGTTGTGATGTGCCCACCTTGAATCAGATGGGCCATTGCAGTACATCTAAAGGTCATGATTCTCTGTGGTAGTATTGTAGCAAAAGTGAACTCCAAAGTCTTAGGGCTCAACTCAAATCATGCACTACGCTATATTTTTGGCAGATGTATGTCTCATGTTCTCAACAGATGGAAATCGGTATTGTAGAACCATGTAGGAAAACCATTTTATTTATTGGAACTGCTAAGAAACCTGGTCACTAATTAACAAGATCAAAAGTCCTCATCTTTTATAGTAAATCAAACTGGTGATTGGTAATGGTGTTAAACTGGAGTTCAGATTTATGCCCCACAATGTCTTATAGCACATTTTCGTCGTGTATTGATAACATTTCCTGATGATATATCAGAATTGATGATGTCATCATCAGGAGATGTTCCTAATACATGGCCTGGTCGTACTGTGGGACATTGTGGGGTGCCCCTTTGTGCGATGCAGATTTTAACTCGTTAAACTGATCACTGATTGTGTGAAATTCTACCGAATGCAGCACGATGATGTCTGGTCTCGTTTTCATGGTTTCATTGGGCTTCAATGCAGCTGTAAGGTCAGTCTCCTTTGCTTTTCATTTTTTTAAGGGGGGAATGAACATGTAGGACGACCCATTTGGCTCATGGAGTCACGGTAGATGATTTTTTTTAGGCCCATAGTAGGATCAATTGGTTTGGGTCGATAAGAAGGATTATGGTGATTACTGGGGGCCCAAATCTGCGTGCTCAGATTGGGCTTTATATGGATATAGTCATACTTATGGTGATGGGCTAAGGCTTAAGATTATTTTGAGTGGTAAACCGTAAAGGACTAACTATACACATGCAGTGTTCGGGTGAGCAACGAGCTGGGAGCAGGGAACGAAAGATCAGCAGCATTCTCTGTGGTGGTTGCAACATCATCGTGTTTCATCATATCTGTGATCATAGCCATAATTCTGCTTGCACTACGCCATGTCATCAGCTATGCCTTCACTGAGGGTGAATACGTGGCCGATGCGGTGTCAGACCTATGCCCCTTGTTAGCCATTACCGTAGTTCTCAATGGGATCCAACCCGTGCTCTCGGGTACGGGCATTTCTTCTTTTCATGAAGCTGCGAATATCATGCATTTACTGGAGGATGTCTCCTATGCCAAATAAATAAATAAACCATGGTTTTCAAAACCGGATCGGACCGGATGGTTGGACCGGAAAAATTGGGAACCGGTCATATGTTTTTTCTCAAAATCGTTGATTTTGGTCAGTAAACCGCTGAACCGGTTGGTTAATCATTCGAACAGTTTTGATCATTTTTCAATTTTTTATTTTTTTTGTCAGAACGGGCCGATCGTTCGGGTTGAACAGTCGGACCATTCAATCTGGTAACCGGACCTCTGACCGGTTCGGTCGCCAGTTCGATTTTAAAAACCATGAAATAAACTTTGATCGTTGGGAACGTTCTTGGATATAGGGGGTCAATTGGACTAGATTTGGTTTAATCCGATCTGGTCTCATATGAATCCATTACAAATGGACCAAGTCCAATCCAATCCGATGAAATACTCTGGACCATTTTGCAGCAATCCAATTTAATGTCTGGGCCATCAAATCTATTCAAATTGATTTTAATACTCTATTGGTCTGCCCAATCTGTCCAAATTAATTTTGATTTTGATGAAATCCAACCCAAATCTAATTCATTGACACCTCTGCTTGATGTGATATATCAATACGCTACTATGGGTGTGGGGTAAAAGACAAATAAGGAACTGAATGAATTGGCATATCATACCCAACAACATTCCCAACGCCCAAGGTTTTTCCCTTGTTTTGCAGTGTAAATCTGAACCATATATAAAATTTGCACCTGGTTTAGTTTTGCATCCATTTATTTGTGATTATAAAAATTTACATTCTTACATATATTTTGTACTTTTTACTAATTTGGTTATTGGCCTAGCGGTGCAAATTTTACATTAAAAAACCAATGCAAAAATAATCTACCTCCTTATTCATTCTAGGTAAGCATTACATCATATTACTTGTTTTACTTTGTGAAGCAACCCAAAACTCTTCATTCAGTATGTGCATTCTCATGCATTTACACCGGTGCACTTAAACTGCAAACAAATTTAGTCTTAGTTATGGAGCTCAAGTAATCTAGACATTAATTTAGGAAAAACGCCTTTCATTCACTCTGCTTTAAAGTTTTTTTTTTTAAAAAAAAAAGAAGAAAAACTACGGTACCTATTTTGTGATTATATATATATAACTGACATATCATATTTTTTCTTTTACTGAGATGTCTAAGGTCTAACCTCCAAAAGCAAGGTATGTTGTTTATAATTGTGAATGCATTTTGAAGGTGTGGCTGTTGGGTGTGGATGGCAAGTTTTTGTTGCTTATGTTAACGTGGGATGCTACTACTTTGTTGGAATCCCATTGGGGGCTCTACTTGGCTTTAAGTTTGACCTTGGCGCTAAGGTACGTAATGAGACTGGATTGGCTGGAGACAAAATTATACACACTGGGCTGGGCTATCAATCACAAGTGGACACACCAATGTTCACTGTGGATCCATCTGCAGTGAATACTGGCATGTTTAATTATGATATATAATCCAGCCGGTATGTATGATTTTATCTCCAACTCATAACTAGACATTATAATGAATTGGTTATTTCTTGTACAAATGCAATATTATATATTCACAGCTATATGTTCTCTTACAAATAGAATTTTTATTAGTTGAACGCTTTAGCTGTATAGCAAGCTGTGGAATCAATGATAATACTTCACACCAGTGATAAAATACATGGAGTCCATACGTAGAAGTTTAATGATTTTAGGCCCCACGTATTTTATGACTGATGTAGGCTAGCTAGCAAAAATGGTCTTTCTATTTGCTATCTTGTAAACCGGAAGGTGCATGTGGAATGATCAAAATAGTCAAAAATTTGAGAAACTTCAAATGATGTTGGTGGGTGGTCTTTCAGTGTTTTAAATAGCTTTCCAATCTGTTTTTAACAACCTGGTAGACCAAGACAATAAATACTTACCAAACAATCTTGGACTTTAGGCTCAATTTGTATTTTGTATGCATGTATTTGTGCTGTACATATTTGTATTTGTATACTCTTTCTAAATTGAGTCTTAAAGAAATTTCAATGTGTTCTCTGATTGGCTAGGTTATGGAAAGATCAAAGATCTACTTAAAAATACTTGCCAATCAGCACCTAAATTAACAAACTATTCTTTGGTGTGGTAGAACCCATGATCATCGATTTGTGTACATAGGGCATATGGTCCGGGATGATCGGGGGCACTCTGATGCAGACCATCATTTTATTGTGGGTTGCATGTCGGACAGATTGGAAACGAGAGGTGAGTGCCTTAAACCATCTTCTTCTCAAATAAAAAGCAAATAAGCCCTCTACATTACAGGGATTGCATATAAAAAACCACTGAAAAAAAGAAAGAAAAAATTTGATTGATAAGATGATGAAAAACGTAATCTTGTTAATCGAGTAAAATTAAGAAGGGAAAATTAATACAGCAAACATCTGTCTTCTCTTCTGTCTATATATATATATATATGTCTGTGTGTGGAGTAGAAACATATATACTTACCTCGTTAGTTGGAGCGAAATGAATTACAGGTGGAAGAAGCAGCAAAACGCTTGAATAAATGGGAAGACAAGCACAAGCAAGAATCGCTTCAAATAGAATAAGGATCGATGAGGAAACTTGGTTCAGTTTTTAATTAGGCGTTGGATGATCGCCACCTCTAAAGTCTAAACCACCGGATGGCAAGTTGGCCACATTGAATTTGTTTGCAGTTGTAATGTACGTGTCACTATTATTAATTCTTTGTACTTGATATGACTCTCTCCTCTGGATTTAGTGCAATGTTTAACAGTAATCAATTAGGGAGTATTGGGAAAGTTGGTTAATGGGATTTTGATTCTCATTAACCGAGAAATCCATGTTTTTTTTTAAAATATATGTGGGTATCAGGGATATCCATCTCCTAAATGGATAAATAGCATTCTCAGTTGAGGGAAAATCAACACTTGAATGGGATAAAAATGTCCCTTTTAATATTGGATTTTTATGGCTAAAATGATCATTGCAATATTTACATGGAAAATAAAGGAACATGGGCAAATGAGTAAATGTATTTACCTGGGTAAATAACTTATCGAAAAGAAAATGGGGCCTTAAGTTCATTATACTCACATTCCTTTGTAGTATTTAGTGGGGGTAAGTTGGTCAACCAATAAATTAACCTTAGTATTTGCATTCATTTGCTCTTATATCGGGTTTTCTTGTAAATCAGGATAACTGAAAATATATCCTCTTCTGAGATGAATAAACAACTTACCCACATCTATACTACTTATAAAAGTGTGAATGAGTAGGTATTGCCTTCTAGAATTTTTCTTTACTAAAATACCCCTCCTCTTAATGTAATTAAAATAATATCATTAAATACATTCAATTACCTCTTATTAAGTCTCACATTTAAGTCATGAAATAAATCACATTCTCTCTCATTGAATCCAACATTTATACTTTTGTTTATCATCATTCAATTCTATTAATAAATCCATACACAAAATTATTAATAGAATAAAATTTTATATTTTTAAAATAAACATAGAAATGAAATCATATTTTTCATCTAGGTGGTGGATAAGTAGTTCAAACATTTGGGTCAAATGGATAATTTCATGATGTCATAAATAAATAATATAAATTAATAAATATAAAAAATACTTTTGTTTATCATCATTAAATTCTACTAATAAACCCATACACAATAATTATTAATAGAATGAAATTTTAGATTTTTAAAATAAACCTAGAAATCAATTCATTTTTTCCATCTAAGTCATGCATAAGTACTTCAACCATTTGGGTCAAATGGATAATTATGATTTATGATGTCATAAATAAAGAATACAAATTTAGAAATATAAGAAATACAAAATATATAGAAAAAAAGAAATTTTGAAAAAAAATTGGACACATTTCTATTATTATATACTTATCATATTAAAAAATAACTATGATAAAATAGACGTAATTTTATTAATGATAGACATCAAATATACAACTTAAAATCGATGGGAAATTAAACCATCTTCCTATTTAGGGGGTGAGTTAGTAGTTCAACCTTTTAGGTTAAATAGGTTAACCCATGATGTAAATAATTTTTTTAAAATAGAATAGTACAAAAAAATATGAAACAATTTTGGGCACATATATAATATTATACACTAATATATAATATAAACAAAAATAAGTACGATAAATAATAATTATTTTATTAATGATATAATGAAATACAAAATTTAAAACCAGTTTGAAAATGAAGCTATTTCCATATCTAGATGGTAGGTAGATCAACCAAAAAACATGATTCAAAATACATGTGAAAATAAGAATTACTTTTATCGATGATGAAAACGGAATACATGATTCAAAATCAACCAAAAAACAAAATGGTTTTTCCATCCTAGTGATGGTTAGTGGTTAAACTATCTATGTCAAATGGGTGTTATTACTAAATAATAAAATACATAAAATTCTAGAAAAATGTAGAAATTTGTTGATAATTTTAGGTACATTCTATAATATTATATATTCATCATATACAAAAGTGTGATTAATGAAAATTATTTTCATTGATGATAAAAATAAAGAGCATTAATGTCTAACACATGACTCGACTAACCATGTCAAATGGTTCAATAATTTAATTAGCTATGAAATCTTAGTCAAGTGGTTTGGTAGAAATGCAAACAGATCAAATCATATTGAAATTAGGGTATATTCTAATCTTATCTGATCCAAAGATTCAACCGGATCTCATAAATATTGATTTGAATCCGAATCCGATCAAGATGCCAGATATTCGAATCTGATATGATCCGATTTGATTTTTTTTTTTAAAAAAAGTAATGAATTATTAAAAGAAAAAGAAATATCTAGCAGTTGAAATAAAAAACAAAAACTATAAGTATTTTTTCAACTATTCCCATCATATAAAAAGTATACAAAAATGCAATATAAATAACATATTTATAAATAAATAATAAATAACATATATATCATATATAAAGAATATATATATATATACTATATGTATATAAATAATTAAATAATTTATTTGACCACAATATTAAAAACCAATGTTCAAATAATATATAGGAATTGCATTTCCTCTTGGTAAATAAGTAAATTTTATTATATCATAAATTAAATAATAAAAAATATAAATATAAATATAAATTTTTTTATAATTTTTATGAAAATTTGAACATACATTAATATTATATATTATTCATATTAAACAAAAATATGTTTGAAAACAACGAGATTTATTGTTTGTAAAGATAGAAATGGTTAAAATACAAAGAAAAAAATGAATTAATGTCTTAATCATAGTCCATTTTACTGATTAAATAGGTTAATAGTTCAACTAATAAGGTCCTTTGGTTAATGATTATTATCATCATCATTATTTGGTATTGTCACATGCAAAAATAAATGTGTAAATAAGAATTACTTTTACTGATGATAGAAATGTAATACGTGATTTAACACATGATGTTATTATTAAATAAGAATTACTTTTACTGATGCGTAAATAAGAATTACTTTTTCCATCCAAGTGGTGGGTTAGTGGTTCAAGTATCTATGTCAAATGGATCAACACATGATGTTATTATTAAATAATAAATACATAAAATTTTAGAAAATGTAAAAATTTATAGATAATTTTGGGTACATTCTACAATATTATATATTCATCATAAAAAAAGTATGATTAATGAGAATTATTTTCATTAGTGATGGAAATGGGATAAAATTAAAGAGTATTAATGTCAAAGACATGACCCCACTAGTTATGTCAAATGGTTCAATGATTTAATTAACTATGTCATTGTAGACAAGTGATTTGGTAGGGATCCAAATAGATCGGATCGGATTTGAATCAATGTATATTTAAATTCGATTTAATCTGAAGATCTGATTGGATCTCATAAATATTAATTCAAATCTAAATCCGATCAATATGTTAGATATCTGAATCTGATACGACCTGATTTAATTTAAAAAATAATAAATTATTAAAAGAAAAAAAATATAATAATTGAAACAAAGAAAAACAAAAAAATATAAGTATTTTTTCAACTATTTTTATCATATAAGAAGTTTACGAAAATGCAATATAAATAGCATATTTATAAATAAATAATAAATAACATATATATTATATATAAATAATATATACTATATATATAAATAATTGATTTGACCACAATATTAAAAACCAATGTTCAAACAATATATAGGAATTGCATTTCCTCTTGATAAATAAGTAATTTTTTATTATCTCATAAACTAAATAATAAAAAAATAAAAATATATAATTTTTTATAAATTTTATAAAAAATTTGAACATACATTAGTATTATATATTCTTTATATTAAAAAAATATGTTTAAAAAAATGAGATTTATTATTAGTAAAAATAGAAATGGTTAAAATACAAAAAAAAATAATGTCTTAATGGTTCAATCACTAAGGTCATTTGGTTGTTGACTATTATCATCATCATTTGATATTGTCACGTACACTTTTACTAGTACTTGTAAAAACCGATAAATGATCTCTCCCTCTCACATCTCTTTATCCAAGTATATGATAGTGTAAAAGAATGTTGCAAGAAACTTGTTTATTAGGGCAAGTTTTGGATGGAAAACACTTGCTTCGATAACCCTACTTGAGTGAATAAAAACGATGAAGGCCTAAATACCAAGCTGAAAAATAGATTGATATTAGTCATCCAGTGTGATGAACTCATTAACATGTTTTCAAGGGTTGAATCGAAGATTCAGGTAAGCTGGTTCAACGGCTTTGAATTGCTCCGGATAAGCTCTTCAAAGGCTGAAGTAGACAGTTCTTCGAAACGATTGACGGACACCGTCAATTTGGCTCTCTTGATTTTTCTTTTTTTCTTTTAACCAAAAGATAAGTCATTGCCCTCCCCAGTGGGCCATTACGCTTGGCTTTGCTTTATATACAAAGCCATAATAGTTAAATCTGAATACGTTAATTAATAGCACCATCTTATTCATATGTTAATGTTTCCAAAAAATATTTCTGTAAATGTTTTTAAACTTTAGATCCAACAACACTGACTTAATACATTTAAAAAGAAAACTCTCTGTAATACCAATACCAATATTTCTTTTGAGAATTTGACATCATCATGTCGACAACATCATTACTTTGGTGTATTTATTTTCCCTTCCATTGTTTTTTTCATTTGTCACGCACCACTCACCTAAAGTAGATACATTAATGTTCATTTTATGTGTATAGACCGGAAAATGTGAATGGAGAATTTGGGGCAGCACCCTGCAGCACTATTATGATGCTAGCTCTGTGTTTCATAATTAATTTTCCAATTAGAAATAATACGTCTTACATGAGAGGATGGAGATGCCATCCCCTACACTAAAGATCGTCAAAATCCATTCATTGGGTGGGTTTAATCTGTCAAATTCTTATAAGTGAGATCTTCCCCTGTCATACTCATATTTGGTTGGAGACTAGCTGGGCCTAAATGGGGCCCACAGTTAGGTAGTCCAGCCTAGCCGGATGTACATGATTTTGTCCAATATTTAAAAAATTGTCCAGAAACTGGACCATTTTGGCCACCAGTTTCCAGGTTAGTGATTCGATTGTCGGGGTCGAGCAGATCGAAACGGCCAAGGTAAATTTTAGTTGTTTATTACATCTTGACCATTCAATTAGCATATTAGATTACAGATTAGGAAGAAATATAAATAAAGAGGAGGTAGTTGTTGGTAGGAGAAGGAAAGAAAAGAGAAATAAAAGAAAGAAGAAAGGAAGGAAGGAAAGAAGAAGAAGGAAGAGGAGGAAGAGGAGGTGGTGGTGGTGGTGGTGGTTCATCCGCGATGGGGACGGTAATAGACAGCAGTGGCAAGCCAGTGACAGTAGATCTGACTTTAGATCTCATCTTAGGTGGCATTTGATAATACTTTTCAGACCTTTGAAGTCTGAAAATATTACTTTTTAGATGCCACCCATGTTTGAGTTTGAGTCTGAAATTAAAAAGATTTGAAATGTATTTTCAGATCTGAAACCATAAGACCCAAGCCAGGCACTAAACGTAGTCAAATGCGTTTCAGAACTGGCCAAAAGTCTAAAATATCCTAATATTTTTAATAATGACATATTATACCCCTATTTTTACCCAATAAAAGCCCCATTGGATCTCTCTCTCTCTCTCTCCTATCTTCCTGCCACTCCATTGCAACTCTCAACAGCGGTGGTCCTGTCATTAGCCACTTGAGCCATTCGAATTTGATACTGTTCATCTTCTTCGACAAGACCCAGAACTAGTGGTGGTTGGTCTCCATATTCTCTCTCTCTCTCTCTCTCTCTCTCTCTCTCTCCATTTCCTCTCCTCTCTATCTCTCGGCAACATCCTCAACCACCACTCGGCCTCTTCCGTCGCTACAACAAGTTACAACAGTAATTTTGAATCAACCAGTGGTGGTGACCATAATCCTCTTCCCTCTACCTTCTCACCATTTCCATCATCACTATCTTGCATTCTCCTCTCTTCCTTTCATTCTTCTACTCTCCCTCATGATTGTCCCCTCTCTATAATTTCTCTCCCTCGAACCAGTCATTGTGAGCAGAACATCGCCACTCATCATTCTCTCCTTTCCTTCCTCCCCCCTCTCTCTCTTGAATTTAATAAATTATTTTTCATGAAATAATGTAAAATGAATTCAAAATTATCAAATATTCTATTTTAGGGGTAAAATAATAAAATCAAGGAATTTTGGATGTTGAAGGGTTGATCCAATACAAACAACCTTATCTATGTAGAGCATCTAAAAAGTAGAAAAGCATCTATACCTCTTTTCAGATTTTAGACACTTATTCTTTTTAACTTTTCATATTTCAGATTTATCAAACGCCACCTTAGATCTCTCTCTCTCTCTCTCTCATCTTAGTGATCTCAGAACTGATATCCCTCCCCCATCTCTTGATCTCCTCTTTGTTAAGTGTTAGCACTTCAATGAAAAATAAATTAAATAACAATTCAATAAACCATGAACCGCTGCCTAGGTTGAATGGTTTAGTGGTTCAACCACCCGGGTCAACGGTTTTTTTACCAAAAAAATGGTCCACTTAAAAACTGGAGCCAGAAATATGACAGTTTCCTAGGTTAAACAATTCGACTATCCGATCTGGTTCAAACTGTCCAGTTTTTAAAACAATGATTTTGTCTCCAACTCATCTAGTTCCCTCATATCCACCCACTCTCATTTTTATTTTTGAAGAATTTGACCAATCAACATCACTCTGTGAAATTATATTAATTTTCATCAATTAGTATGAGCCTTGCCTATAGCATACTTACAAAATAAACTAAAACATGCATGCACCTCTTTGCTTCTTCTTATTGAACTGTTTGTTGGGCCATTTGATTATCATGGGCTGTTACACTAGTACAACTAGGATTGTGTTTGGTATCATTGCCACTTCTACTTTTTTTTGAAAGACAAAAGCAAAGTATATTACTCAGAGGAGCAAACTACAAAGTTCTGTAAAGAGGGAATAAAGGAAAGATAATAAGAAAGCAAAATATGTTCCTGCAAACTATGCTTACACCATTTCGCTAGTTTATGTGTAGGAACATTATATTTTCTGTTAATATATACAAACTTTATAGAGTTAAAGTTAGGAAACAAGTTGGTAGTTGCTAAAAACAGTCTAAGAGTAGTCCAGTGTAGAGAAGATCGATATTCAAGTGCATTGATCGCCATCTAAGAGTCTAAGCAAATTATAGGATTAGATTTCCCCAGTTGGCGAGCATAGGATATTCCTTGATAGATTGCAAAAAGTTCTGCTTTCTCTACTAATTTCAAAAGTTTCCTTCCACCTGCAACTTGTAAGCACTCCCATTGAGTAGTTAGAATAATAAGGCCAAAAGTGAAATAAGATTGGGTAATTTTTCCTACATCTATAAGGATGATACAATCAATATTATGCTTAAGATGAAGACAAATTTGAGGAGAGAAGATTGGACTTGAAGAACGATTTGTTGTTTTTTCCAATATTTGGTTAAAAATAGTATTTGTTTTTCGAATAATCCACATATTAGAAAGGTCAAAATCCTTGAAAACTCTTTCATTTCTAGTAAACCAAATATAGTATAATGCAATAGCAAACCAGCTAAGAATCTTGCAAAGGTTAGTTTTATTTGGAATTTTTTGTGCGACTAATTATACATTCAATCCAGTTATGATCTGAAGAGGTGTCCAATATAATGTTCATGGAGATGCAAAGAGAATAGTTTTGAGTATAGGAACATTGAAGAAATAAATGATTGGTAGTTTCTAGATAGTCATGGCAAAAGACACAAGATTGATCCTGATCTCTGTTGAGTATTTTAGTTTTTACTAGAAGGTAATTATGTATAATAGGCTAGAATAAGAGTTGATACCAAAGGCGACAAGCTAGATTCCAAATCCACTTAATGCAGGATTTCAAACTATCATTCAACTGAGGTAAGCTATTTTGGATTAAATCTTTATAAGCCATTGAAGTTGAGAACTTTCCTGAAAAGTGTTTAGTCCAAATCCATGAAACATGAGCATTTGCAAGAAGGATAGGAGTTTGGAGTATGAGTGATTCTTGTACATTACCAAAAAAGAGAATGGATTGCAGGTGTATTCCAATCATCATTTTGGATTAGATCTCTGAAAGTGTAATTCATAACTTTTGTAGTAATAGGGCGATGGATCATATGAAAAGAATTATTACTTTGGATCCAGGGTACTTGGGAAATAGGATTTGTGGAGTTTACTAACACAATGAAACCAACCTCATGAAAGAGGGTTTGAATCTTGGGAGCAGTGTATTTCCAAAAATAAGAGTTGGTACGAGGAATATTTTGAGGAAATTTTTCATTCAAAGGGATATATTTTGATTTCCAGATCAGAGCCCACCATTTATGTTGTTCATTCAGATAACACCAGTCAAGCTTCTTAAGAAAGACTAAATTAACCAGTTTGATTTTTCGAAATCTTAAACCTTCATGGATTTTAGGTAAGGATAGTTTGGACCAGGAACACCAGTGGTAAGGATGGGGTTTGGTTGATGAATTACCCCACCAGAAATTGTTTATTAAGGTAATTATGCTACAGTCATAGTATGATTGGGAATTGAATGAAGCACAAATTGAATAAGAATTCATTTGCCCGCTTGACTAATAGTTGAAGCTTTCCAAGTATTGAGTTTAAACATAAGAGTATTCAAGAGGAAAGAAAGCTGGTTGTGTTTGTTTCTACCCCAAATTAAAGAAAGCCCTAAGTATTTGGAATTGACAGGAAGGTTTTTCATCTGGAGTTGTCTTTGAATCATTCTTTGATGGTGAGGGTGAGTATTTTTACTACAAAAAATGCTAGATTTTTCCAAATTGATTAATTGGCTAGAACTAAGTTGGAAATTATCAAGAATGATTTTCAGATTGTCTATTTTGTCTTGATGGCTTCTCATAAATAAAAGAATATCATCAGCAAAGAGAAGATGAAAAATAGAAGGAGATGTAGAGGAAAATTGGATTCCTTGAATATGATTCTCCTATTCAGCTTTATGAATCATACGAGTTAAGCATTCCATGGCCAGGATGAAGAGGTAGGGGGATAAAGGGTCTCCTTGTCTAACACCTCGAGAAGGAGAGAACTTGCCTTCAGCTGAACCATTTAAGAGGATAAAATAGAATACCTAAGAGATGCATTTAGAAATGATTTGATAGAAATCTTAGGAAAATCCAAGGGCTTTTAGGACTGCTAATGAGAAAGACCATTCAAGTGTATCATAGGCTTTAGCCATATCTAACTTTATAGCTAGATAACTAATGCCTCTCTTATGATGTTTGAGATAATGGAAAATTTCATGGGAAGTAATGGTATTATTTACCATTTGATGTCTTGGAATAAAGATTGATTGATTTGGGGAGATACATTTATCCAGAATAGTACATAGTCTATTAGCCAGAATTTTTGAGATGATTTTGTATGAGACATTACAAAGATTGATGGGATGGAAATCTTGTACCTTGGTATAATTTTCTATTTTTGGAACAAGGTAGATAAATGTATGATTTAACTTTCTCAGTAGTTTCTTATTTTGGAAGAATTCTTTGGAAAAATTTATGATTTCTATGCTCATCAAATCCCAGTATTCCTTATAGATTAAAGCAGGCATTCCATCAGGTCCAAGAGATTTTAGACTTCCTATATTGAAAAGGGTTGATTTAATTTCTTCTTTAGAGGGGATGGTAGTTAAGATATGATTGCCTTTCTCAATAATGATGGGGGAAAAAAGATCATTGATAAAGGATAAGACAGAGGGAGTTTGGTGGGAAAAGAGATCTGAAAAGTAGGAGATAAAAATATCTGCAATGCCTTTGTGATCAATAATCCATGATCCTTGATTATCCTTAATTCCTTGAATGTCATTTCTTCTCAAGCAACACATGGTGCTTATATGAAAATAATTGGTATTTCTATCTCTCAAGTTTTGCCAGAGTTGTCTAGATCTTTGTCTCCAGAAGCTTTCAATTTGGGATTGGAGGTTATCATATTGTTTATAAAGAGAAAGCTAATTTATTCCGATCCCATGGTGTTGATTGTTCCACGAAGATAATTTGGGATTCTAAGTCATCTAATTTAATATGGATCAATAAATTTAGTTTTCCTCCAAGTAATCTAATTTTGTTTAATATTATCCATTCTGGAGGTTAATCGATAGGTAGTATATCCACTTATATTACAGTCTCATCCATGTATTATTTCAGATCTGCAAGATTCCTCTGCTAGCCACATTTTATAGAATTTGAAAGGTTTGGGATATTGAAATTTCCTAGGTGATATATTCAAAATTAAAGGGTGGTGGTTAGAACCCCATCTAGCCACTAGAGATAAGGTAGCATGAGGAAAAGTTGAGATCCAGTCAGGATTGGCTAAGGCTCTATTTATATAACGATTGATTAGGCCTACAAATCTTTTGTTTGACCAACTGAGGCGGCCTCCTTGAATGTGAAGTTCCATAAGACATTGATCTAGAATTAGGTGATGATACTGGTGCCAACACAAATTTCGTATATTTGATTAGTACAAAATATGGAGGCAAATTACAAAAATAAATTTGTAATAAAGAAAACAAATAAGGAAATGAAATCTCTTTGATTTCTGCTCAATGACGTAAGCAACCTCTAATTAATGGTCAAATTCAGTAAAGGCGAGGGTTGTTGGCATGTTTCTCATACTTCTTGAAGTGTTGATGTAGATTTCCTTGATTTTGGTGCTTTGGGAGATTTGATGTAGATTTTTTCACTCCGGGCTTCGTGCTTGATCGACTATCAATGATGATTCTCTAAGAAGGGCCCTTTTGTGGTGGCTTGATCTTCTTGGAGGAGATTGAATCCAAGTGTGTTGTAGAGAACGAATGAGCTTTTCTCTTGTTTCTTCACTCTTGATCTTACAGTTGCTGGAATTTGCAGGAACTTGTGGTTGCTTGCAATCTTTAGTGTTGGTGTCTGAGAGCTTATTGAAATGTGATTGTTGAAAAAAGGCCTCTTTCTTCTTAGGCAAGGCTATTTATAGCCAAGGGTTAAGACTGCCACTTCAGCCCACTTAGCTAACCAATCCCATGTGAGTGGGATGTTGGGTTAGCATTAACTCCTATACATGTACCATTATGTAGGAGTTAGTGGTCTTGCTAATGGGACCACCCTATTACAATAGGAGATGGGCTAGATTGAACTTAATACACTTGGATCCTTAGGCCACCTAGACATATCTATGTAGGCTTAGGCCTTGGGGCTCATGGAGGCCCATATTAATTCAGAGGCTGTCATGTAAATTAAGCCCATTTATTTGGCTTAAAAGTTCACATGTCTACAACTGGGTAGAGGTAAATTTAGAGGGTCTGTCAGAAGATGAAGGATCTTGAATTGTAACATGGTCTGCTTCATTAAAGTCACCTATTAAAAGGAAAATTGCCACTTCTACTTGCAACATTTTAGGTTGGTCAATAAAAATTTTATAAGTATATTTTTTCTACCACAAATGCTTTGAGTTAACAATATAATATTGGTACCATTTATGATTTTTATGGGAAGCATCAAATTTGGTGTTTCTACTAGAAATGCCAATGCCTAATCCAATGTCAATATTTTTCTTAACAGAAGTGGTTATTTGATGTGATATAACAAGACAATTTTTCAAAACTTTGTATTGACCAACACAAAACGTTGCAAGTAGAAGTTGCAATGGTACCAAACACAACTAGAATTTACCGTTATGGAGAAATAATGTTGAACCTACTAAAAGAAACAAATGAAGAAAGGAATAGACATGTTCATGGGTCGGGTTGGGCTTTGTCTATGTATCAATAGAATACATTCAAGCCAGAGCCCAAGTCAAGCCCGACCATTAGGCCTAGGTCTTGAGCCCAAGTCGAGCCCTCATATAAAGCCTGAAGCCCAAGCCCAGGCCTAAGCCCATCCAAAAATTTGAAAACAGTTTTTTTTTCTTTTTTTATCAATAAAAAAGCGTTCTATTTATATTAAAAGCCCTCAAAACTCAAAAATAATAAAATATCTCACTATTACTTGAAAAAAGAGAAGAGGAACAAAGAAAAAGATATTGCATATATTTTTTGGTATATAATATATATTATCAAGTTGGGCTTAGGTTGGGCTTTTTTGAGAAAGCCCAAGCTCAGCCCAAAAAAATACCAAGCCTTGTGTTTTAGGCCCAAGACGAGCCCATGAGCCTAAAATCATGTCCAAGACCGACTTAGAATGGGTTGGGCCAGGCTGGCCCATCGGGCTACCCAGCCGATGAACATGACTACAAAGGAGAGAAGATTAACCGCTGGATTAAGCTAATTTAATTGAATCAGTCCTAATTATATATGGAGAGAGAGAGAGAGGTGCAAATGGATCAGGTCATGATATAATATGATCCTATTTTGTTGGATTCAAATCACCCTATGTCAGATTTTTGGATCGAATCAGATCAAATAATAGGATCCAATTGAAAATCGAATTGAATTTGAATCACCGCCTATCTGATCCTAAAGACATATATACATATTAATATATTGTGTTTTTGTAAATTTTTTATAAAAAGACAAGTAAATATTAATATATATTATGAAAATAGTTGAAAACTACTTATATTTTTTATTTTTCTTAATATAAACTATTATGTCTTTATCTTTTAATAAATTTATTAAAATTTTCAAAATTTGAATCAGATTAAATTTGATTAGGATATCTGGCATCCTTAATGGATTCAAATTCAAATCACCATTTAGAACCTAATTTGAATCGGATCCGATCTATTTTCATGCAAAGGATGTTAATCCAATTTTCATGCTTCAAATGATGTGATGGTTGAATCCAATTTTCATGCAAAGGACATTTTCGTTTTCTTTCAAGTCAATCAAATCAAATTTTTGATCCCTATAACATACAACTGCATATTGGGAATATTTTCTCTATATTTAATGTTAAATTTATGGGAAAATATTCTCAACATATGCATTCAAAGTTTTTGTTTGGAAAAATGATTCTAACACTTTCCAAAAAAATGCAAAATGATAAGACCTAGAGGTTTCTTACAAATACTAAAACTAGGGATGTTAATGCTTTTGGGTTGTGTTAAAGATTAATCAGTTTTATGATGTTTTTTAGGAGTAGATGTTTTATGTTAGTTGTTAGATAGGAGGTGGGGACCACAGTAGTTATGTGAGTCCAAATTTTATTATGTTATCTGAGTAGATGTTTTATGTTAGTTGTTAGATAGGAGGTGGGGACCACAGTAGTTATGTGAGTCCAAATTTTATTATGTTTTTGTGTCTTATATATGTTGTTTTATGTCTTGCTGCCCTATAAGAGCATAGTTGTCTTTGTACTGCTCTATTATTTTTGAGTTCTTGGCAGGGCTGAACCATGAATTCAACATTGTTAGGCAGCATATTCTTTCTAGGGAGGGTGTGACACTCTCTCGAGCCTATGCCCTTGTCTCTAAAGAGGAGAGTAGGAGGAATGTAATGCTGAGACAGCTTAGGATTGACCGGTCGGCTATGGTTGGTACAACAAAATCTAAGCTGAATGGCGACAAGGGGAGTAGTGAGACTAGAAGGGAAGATAAAAAGGACTTGGTGTGTGATTATTACATGCCTAAGCTTAACAGGGACACTTGTTGGAAGCTTCATCCAAATCTTATGCCTGCCCGAATAAGGAACAAGAAAGGAAATGCAAATATAGCCACTACAGAAGACTCTTTGGTCCCTCTTTCCCAAACTGGTTGGGAATCCATTGTAGTAGCAGCAGTGATGACAGAACTGGAGAGGTTTGGACAGCTTACGAGTAAGAAAGATTCACCTAGCACTAGCCTTACATATGGACAACAGAATGTAGGAGCTAGCTACACCTCTTCCTTTGCACATACAAAGAGTTCATATGCAACTGCAAATTTTGCATCCACTTCAGCTAAGGAGGGACCTCCTTGGATTATAGACTCAGGAGCATCTGAGCACATGACTAATGCCCCTACCCTTTTTAGTTCCTATCAGTTGTGTTCTGGTAGAGACGGAGTCTCTATAGCAGATGATTCACATATTCCCATTGCTGGGAAATGGACAATTAGAGTGACCAATGATATAACTTTGTATTCTGTTTTACGTCCCTAGACTTCATACCAACATACTGTTTATTAGTTCTTTGACAAAGAATTTGAATTGTTTCGTAACCTTTCTTTCTGGTAATTGTGTTTCGCAGGATGTAGAGTCAAAGAAGATGATTGGGAGTGACCGTGAGATGAATGGAGTCTACCTTCTAGATGAAATTCTAAGACATCAGGGCCATCATATTAGTAGTAGCAGTAGTAGTGGGTCAAAGTCAGTGAACCAGATTATGCTCTGGCACAATCGCTTGGGACACTTTTCTTTTAGTTCTTTGAAACATCTTTTCCTAAAGTTGTTTGAGTCTGTTCAGTTATCTACTTTAGAGTATGAGAGTTGTCAGTTAGGAAAGCATTGTACATAGTCTTTTAAACCAAGTAATAAAAGAAATACTTTTGCTTTTAATATTGTTCACACTGGTGTATGAGGGCCATATCATGTCCCTTCTATGGGAGGATTATGTTACTTTCTCTTGTTTGTGGATGATTATACATGACATTTTTAGATATATTTGATGATATCATGCGATGAGGTTCCTAACTTGGTACAACAATTCTATCAGATGGTTCTCACACAATTTGAAGTGAGAACTAAGGTTTTTAGATCAGATAATGCTAGAGAATACTTTGAGAAGGACCTGACCATGTATCTCCTAGAACATGGGGTAATTCATTAGACCAGTTGTGCATATACACCACAATAGAGTGAAGTTGCTAAGAGAAAAAAATAGACACTTTGTGGAGGTGGCAAGGAGTCTTATGATGTGTGCTTTAGTTCCTGTGCAGTTCTGGGGAGATGCAGTTCTTACAACCATGCATTTGATTAACCATGTTCTTTCATGGACTTTGGGGTTTAAGATGCCATTTAGTCTGTTTTTTTCAGATGGGGAGATATTTCATATACCTCTGAGGGTTTTTGGGTGTGTTTCCTTTGTTCACATTCTTGGCCCTATCGCAAGAAATTGGATCCTAAGGCCAAGAAATGTGTTTTTCTTGGGTATGCTCAGAACCAAAAGGGGTATTGCTGTTATGACCCAATGTCGAGGAACAGATTTGTCACAATGGATGTTACCTTCTTTGAATCCACCTTCTTCTCAAGTGGTTCTCCTCAGGGGGAGAGTTTTAGGGAGGAGAACTCACAATCTGTTCCTCTTCCTGTTTCTTTGGTGCCTTCATCAGTTCAACCAGCACGTTCATCAATTCAGCCAACACCTCCATCAATCTAGCCAATACTTGCACCTCCAATTTCATTACTTAAGCCACTACGAGCAACCTTACAAAAATATCAACACCGACAAATGATGGTTGACTCCACATATCCTCAACCCACAACACTCTCTATCAGTCCTTCTTAAACTCCAGATTCGGTAGATACAGTTCCAGGTATTCCTCTTGAGCCTGACCCTGTTATGTTTTCTGATGATAATGTTCTTGTCTCTAACACCATTACTGTAATTGATCCCACTTAGCTTGATCTTCCCATTGCACTTTGTAAGGGGAAGAGAAAGTGTACAGCCCATTGCATTTCACACCATCTTTCTTACAATGTCTTATCACCGTCCTACCGTGCTTTTTTTTCTCCCCTGGATTCTGTGTCTATACCTAGGAATGTTACTGAGGCTCTCTCCAAACCTGAATGGAAAATAACCATGCAAGATGGGATGGATGCTTTGGTTAAAAACCAAACTTGGGAAATAGTTGATCTCCCCCAAGACAAGGAGACAGTCGAATGTAGATGGGTATTCACAGTGAAGTATAGGGCTGATGGCAAGATAGAGAGATACAAGGCAAGGTTGGTAGCAGAAGGGTATACTCAGACCTATGGTGTTGATTATCTGAAAACCTTTGCACCATTAGCTAAGATGAGTTCAGTTTGTATCCTTTTATCTCTAGCAGCCACCTATTCATAGCCTTTGTCCCATCTTAATGTAAAAAATGCCTTCATCAATGGTGATTTACAAGAAGAGGTATATATGGACATTCTAGCAGGATTTTATGAGAATGCTGGTAAGGGAAAGGTGTGCAGACTCAGAAAATCTCTGTAGGGACTGAAACAATCACCTAGGGCTTGGCTTAACAGGTTCAGAGGGGCACTCATCCATTTTGGATACACACAAACACAATTTAATCACACTCTCTTTGTGAAGAGGAGAGATGCTCTGGTGTCAATTCTGATTGTGTATGTGGATGATATAGTGGTAACAGGAAATGATCTGGAGGAGATTGGTGATCTCAAAAAATCATTATAGCAAGAATTTGAGATCAAAGATCTTGGTGAGCTCAAATACTTCTTGAGGATTGAAGTTGCAAGATCCAAGCATAGGATCTTCATTTCACAGAGGAAGCATGTACTTGACCTATTGCGGGAGACTGAGAAGCTAGGGACCAAACCAACAGACACTCCTATTGATCTAAATCACATAATTAATGGTGTGGATGGTGAGTTGGTAAAGGATGCATGGAGATATCAAATAATGGTGGGTCGTTATTGTATTTGTGTATGACTCGTCCAGATATTTCTTATGTTGTCAGTGTTGTGAGTCAGTACATGCATTTACCTCAAGTTCAACACTAGAAAGCTATTGAGAAGATAATTGCATATCTGAAGAAGCACCCTGGTAGAGGCATTCTTTTCTCAAATCATGAAAATATGAAGTTAGAGTCCTATACAGATGTAGACTGGGCAGGATGCTTAGATGACAAGAGGTCAATATCAGGAGTGTGTACCTTTGTAGGTGAAAACCTGATCTCCTGAAAGAGTAAGAAGCAAGCGGTTGTGGAAAGGTTAAGTGCCATGGCTCATGGTGTCTCATAACTTCTTTGGGTTAGATCTCTCTTGAGTGAGATTGGGGTGAAAGCAGAGGAATCTATGATGTTATACTGTGACAATCAGGCTACAATCAATATTGCCCACAATCCAATTCAGCATGATAGAACAAAACACATTAAAAGTTGATAGACACTTTATAGGAGAAAGGGTAACAATCGGAGAAGTCTGTTTGCCTTAATGTCTCTTCAGAGTTGCAGCTGGCTAATGTTCTCACTAAAGGGGTGGCAAAAAACAAGCTTGAACATGATCTATGCAAGTTGGGAATGTGCGACATTTACTCCCAACTTGAGGGGGAGTGTTGAAGATTAATCAGTTTTATGATGTTTTTTATGAGTATATGTTTTATGTTAGTTGTTAGATAGGAGGTGGGGACTACAGTAGTTATGTGAGTCCGAATTTTATTATGTTTTTGTCTTATATATGTTGTTTTATGTCTTGCCGCCCTATAAGAGCATAGTTGTCTTTGTACTGTTCTATTATTTTTAGTATAAATAATAAGTGAAAAGGGTGGCCAGATTATTGTTCTCCCTTCTTTTCAACTTCTCTTCTTCTCTTCTTCTCCTTCTCTCTTCCTTCTTTCTTCAAGAAACTCCTTTTATTTCATATTTTTTAATTCAGCAATCTTTCTACTGGTTGGACCCCATTCAAATTAAAATTAATTTGGACGGATTGGATGAACCAATAAGATATATTGAATTGGACCAGTCCAGACTTAGTTGTCCAACTATTTATTGGATTAGATTGGACTGTCCATAATGGATTTATATTGGATTGAGTCGGATTGAACCAATTATTTGGTCCATTGATAGAAGATAAGAATACAAGTGTCAATGGACCAGGTTCAGGTTGGAACCAATCTAAATTCAAACCAATTTGAACAGATTGAACGGTCCCAAATGGGCCAAAGTATTCATGAGAAAAAGATTCCCAATTCAAGGGAAGATGCTGTTTATAGGGAGAGCTGGGGATGAATATATTTGAAAAAATAATTTCTCAATTCTGAGATGGAATGAACTGTAAAAAGGCCAAATGAAAAACCTCTTTTTACTTATTCCACGATTGATTGCTGTCAACATTTTATTATACATGACATAAAAATTTGCTAAAATCCCAAAAATGGTTCAGCCCACCAATAACAAGCATATTCATGAGATTTGGCCCACTGAACTAGAATATGGGCCGCTTAGTATAGTTCCTAGCTTTCTATACAAAGTTAACACTTGGAAATAGTTTGACCAGATCCAAAATTCTTTCCAGCCAGTTCAAAAAACACCAAATAAGTGAAGATTCATGACCATTCAACGCACCTATTGTCAAACTAGAATATGACACTAATAAAATGGAGGCCCACCAAACCCGATTGCCAGGTCTAGTTTGGATAGATATAGTCTGCTCTTCAGAGTCCAATACCCCAGAGAGTTTATCAGATAAGCCGATTGGCTGAACCGACCAGTGGGCTGGTTCATAGTTTTTCTAGTAGGGCCGGCCAGTTCGGTCCAGTTCTCTTGTTAATTACATAAAGTTTGACTGAGCAAAATAATGCATTCTTTCTTTGTCTAAAATGTCAGCCAAACGCCCAAACAAAGTTAGTCGCCTTGTGCTCTCTATTTCTATTCCCAGCTTTCCTTGTGCCCAGCTGCATTGCCAAAGCTTTTCTTTTTTGACTAACTTATATCCTAAAAGATACATGAAAAATCAATTCTTTGACTGCTGGCTGCTTTATTGGTATACTTGGACCATTAGGGCTCCATTGGATCATGAAAAAACATATATCCAATAGTAAACAGTACTAGCTATATCCAAAATTATAATAATTAGGATTAACAGAAAGTTAACAGAAAAAGGAGAATAACAAATTAATTGAGTTAATTAACAGAAAATTAATTACGTTAATTATGTTAGTTTGTTTAATAAAATTAAATCAATATAATTCTTAATTAGGTTAATTAGTCTTATTAAGATAAGTTGAATAAACTAGTTCAGTTAAATTTGTTAATTCGTTTGACTTATGATAAAGTTAAATAAATGAAGGTTATTAATGTTAATTAAGGTTGTAAAATAATTCATAAATTTGATAGAGAGTTAGAGACCACCCTTTCTTGTTTGTAGACCTATTCATGGGCCGGGTGGCCCGATGGGCTGGCCCGACCCGGCCCGGCCCCCAGACGGGCTTGAACATGTTTATAGGCCCGCGGGCTTAAACTCGGGCCAAAAAGCCAGCCCGCAATAAATTCGAGCCGGGTTTGGGTTTTGTCAAAATAGCCCGGCCCGACCCGACCTAAAATTAGACTTAAAATGAGTTATGTGATTATGTCCATTTGAATAAATTTTTTTATTTAAGAATATAAAATTGTGCTTTAAAACGTAAAAGAAAGGGAAAAAAACCATCTTGTAGGCCCATTGTTCATTTAAATAGGAAAAAAAAACCATCTGAATTTTTAATTCTAATTTGAATAGAGAAAATTGTATTTTTTTTTATTAGGTCGGGCTTCAGGCTTGGGCTCGGGCTTCGGGCTTTTTATCAGGGCCGGGCTCGGGCCCAAGTTCTAGGCCCGTTGGTCGGGCTGGGCTCAAGCTCGGGCCTAGCGTATTTCCATTAATGATGAGTAAAAGCCCGGCCCGAGCCCGGCCCATGAACAGGTCTAGTTGTTTGTCACCGGCCCCTCCAAATAATTCTATCCCGTAATGTTTTAATCAAGAGAATGCTTTGTATAGCCATTCTTGTTTCATTATCAAATAAAAATTCAAAAACCATGCTCCTTTGCATTTGGCTTCAAAAGTTATAACTGATGAGAGTTGGTCTCTGGACCAGATGGTTGGACCAGAAAATCAAGAACCAGTCACCTGATTGGTTCTGTTTTACCTCAAAACTGTCTTTTGTGAAAAGCCATTGATTTGGTCAGCAAATCATTGATTCGGACGATCGAACGGTTGATCCAAATAATGATTTTTAACCTTTTTTTTTATTTTTTGTTAGAATAGACTGTTCGTTCGGACCGGATGGTCAGACCATTCGACCCGGGAAATAGACCCAAAACGATTTCCTTTCCAGTCCGATTGCGCTCAAAACTCCAAAGTAAAATAAAGTTATGAGTTTGGCTTATCTTTTAGTTTTTTTTTTTTTCTTTTTTTTTTCGGAGGGATTAGAAAAAAGATTGGTTCAAGAGAAATATATATATATATATATATATATATATATATNTATATATATATATATATATATATATATATATAAGCAAACTAACAACAACACCAATCCGGGGGGCAATCACATGCGCACAATGTCATTTCACCAGACATTCATTGATGGTTTTGTAGTCACTATCCCCAACCTCCACAACCATTCTAGCTAAATAAGTTTCCCTTTTGCAATTAATTTTGGATCTTCCAAAATATAATAGTGATAGCTTCAGTTTGGATTTAATTGATAGTTTAACAAGGACCATAAACCAGTATCCACATAGATATTATGTACATAAATGTTTGTATGGTGCCAGCTGTGGTAGGATTCCTGCTGGGATCGCTGCATAAAAACTAGAAGAGTTAGATTAACTATCAAATTGGTGTGTTTCCTTTGAGATCAAATCAGTCCCCACAACGTCACATTTTGTGTGATGTAGTGGGGGCAATCTTGTGGGAGCTGAATTGAACTCGTTTCGTTTCATGTCCCATTTTGTGGTTATCTCATTTCAATCTCAAAATTCTCTTCACTCTCTCATTTCAAATTTCCAACTCTATCAATCCCTCTTAAATCGGCATCTTCTTCCCGCAAAATTGCATTTTGGCCAGAAACCGCTCTTCAGAATGGTTCTTTATCCAATCCGATTTTGAAAACTTTCACCAAAAGAAGCCTACAGGCCACTTTGGACTTTTGTCTCCATCTCAATGATTGCCCCCTATTGTCCCCATCCTTACTTCATTTATCTTTTAGCCACCCCTTATAAAAATTTCCTGGCTCTGCCCCTGGCTGACCCCAGTCCCCTCCCTCTCTCTCTCTCATCTATAAAGCCTTTGTCTATTTGTCACAGTTAAGCTTTAAGTAACCCAGATCTGAGCTTCCATCGACCCAAAATCATGCAGCCGAGAGGTCTCCTACTGCAATCTCCAAAAAATAATTTACCATGGATTTTTTTTTTTGTGTAAAATCGAACATAAGGTATAAACCAGCAAAATAAAGAAATCACTGAAATTGTCATTACCCCAAGATAGAAAAATTAAAGTATATTTTAACTTCATTACCCCCAATAAAATAATTTCACAAATATGCATGGCTTCATCATGCATATTTCAACATCTCAACTTTTTTTAAAATAAATTAAAGCCTAAGGAATAAGGATTAATATTAGCTAATAGTATATTTCATTCAATCAATAAACTTGGTCTAAATATAGAGAAGTGGTAACAATATCAAGCAAAAAAAGTACAGATACAATTTCTTAGAAAGAACAAAATATACACAATAAATATACGGTGAGGAAGATTCACCCACAGAAGAAACAATTCAATACATCTCCAACCACCGAAAGCACGAGATAAAGACAGCAACAACTCGCAAAGGTAAAAGAGAAAAGCCATAAAAGACAGCAAAACCTCGAATAACTACACCCGTTACCAAGAACGACATCCATACCACATCAGTGGTATGCAACTGCCACCAAGAAACTAACCACTAGGAACTGTAATTGCCGATGGAATATAATCGGGAAATAGCCATGGACGGCAAAATCCAAATCAGCAATGATAGCCATCACCCAACACCAAATTCCTTATACCAAAGGAACAAAAAAAAGAACAAGTTAATCAAGGACAAAAGCAAAAAAACAAAAACAAAAAAAAAATAGAGGAGTGAGGAAAAAACGATGAATAGAGAAAGTTAATCAAGGAGAGAGAGTGAGGAAAAGGGAGAAGGGGAGAGGAAAATCTAAAACAACAATATCGATTGATACGATATACACCGTCCATATTGAGGCATGCATCTAGATAAGCATGGATACATTGATGTACATAATTTTTCAAAGTTTTAAAATTTGAGATGATTAATCTTATTAAAATGAAAAAAAGTAAAAAAAAAAATCATAGAATATCAGGTAAATAGATAAACACCTAGATCAAATTTTGGTATCAAGCATATGATATTTTAATAGTAAACAAGGACAAAGTAGCTTGGGCAGCCACTAACCTACAAAAGGTAGGACCTACTTAGGGGTGTCGTGTCAATCAACCGATTTTGGTTTGAATCCAATCTGCTCCATCAAATTGGATTTGTACGGTCTATTATAATTATTAGATTGGGCCAATCCAAAATAAATTGGTTCATATTCTTATTGGTTTGAATTGGGCCTAAACCAAATTTCCAATAATCCTATCATGAGGCCAAACCCTTGTCCAATTTGAAATCAATCAAAACTGAAGCCAGCATAAAAATACTTTTACGAAAGTACTTTTACGAAAACGCTTTTATAAAAACACTTTTATAAAGGTAATTTTATGAAAACTATTTTTACGAAAGCACTTTTGTAAAAATACTTTTACAAAGGCATTTCTACAAAAATACTTTTATAAAAGCACTTCTACAAAAATACTTTTATGAAAGCACTTTTGCAAAAGTACTTTTACACGAAAGCACTTTTATGAAATCACTTTTACAAAAAAACTTGTGGAAGTACTTTTACAAAAAAAAACTTTTATTGAGGTACTTTTATAAAAGCACTTTTATGGAAGCACTTTTATGAAAGAACTTTTACAAAAGCACTTTTATAAAATTACTTTTATGAAGCACTTTTATAAAGGTACTTTTAGAAAAGCATTTTACAAAAGCACTTTTACGAAAGCAGTTTTATGGAAGTACTTTTATAAAACCACTTTTATGAAGTACTATCAATAAAGTGCTTTTGTAAAAGCACTTTTATGAAAATACTTTTACAAAAGTGCTTTTTCAATGCCAAAAGTGTTTTTATATAAATTTTGATATTTCATTCGGTTTGCATTGGGTCCTGTCCATTTGTAAGTGGACTCGCATTGGACTAGATCGGGTTGGACCAAATCCGTCTAATTGACACCTCTCCTACCCTATCCATGCCAAGGTAGGTACACCTGGCTAGGCTTCACATGCAAGGATAGACATGCCTTGTTGATCTCTCATTAGTATAGAATAGTGATCCAGGGTCAATAAACAATGAAAAATATTAAGGGTTCATTTGGTTCTCAATAAAGGGGTTTGGAAGCAGAATCGGAAATGGCCATAAAAAACTCAAATTAATGGTTTGTGGTTTGTGCATGTTTCTCAAAGAGAAATGGGGGAGCCGCCTAGGGAATCTCGAGGTGCTGCTTCCTTTGCTTCGGTGGTTGCTACCTCTGTGAATCCTTTTCCTATAGTTCTTGATCCAAAGCGGTGGATATTCCTTTGAAGGTCCCTTCGATCAAGTGGGGAGAACCGGCAGTGCTTTTTTCAGAAGAAGATATTGAGAAATCTCTCTCCCCTCTCCAATGCGCACTAGTTGGAAAATGCTCATATGGTCACCCTTCCCTTGCGGAAATCAAGGAATTTCTGGTAGGTACGTTCAGACTCCAAAAATCTATTGCTGTCACTACATTAGATCTGAGGCATGTGCTTCTCAAATTTGAAAGTGAGGAGGAATACCTTAGGGTTTAGCTGCGAGAGGCTGTTTTTATCAAGGATTTTCTTCTAAGATTTTTGAAATTGACGCCTGGGTTGGAGTTAGGATGCCAAAATTGGTAAGCATCCTCATGATAAATTTCTGCAAGAATAACTAAATTTATTAGATGAAACCATCTAATAAACACATATCTCTTTGGTTGGTCATCTCATAAACTTGTTTTCATTAATTAAGAATTCACCACTAACAATACATAAATTTCTTGCTTCTCAGTAAGAAAAACTTACTCAAGAAGCTTTGAGTTTTCCTTTAATGGCTGATATTGAGCTATTAGATGGCAGCACAAAATATGACCATATAATCAAATTTAATTTTTTTATGACCTGCATGGAATCCCAAGGCTATCAGCCCTACTTTTCGACCCTAATACGAAACTAGCAATAGCTGTTTAAGGTTTGGAAGACAACAACTGAAGCATTCTCAGACTTCTCTCTCTCATCCCTATGGGGTGTGATACTGTACCACTGTTACTCCAGACCTAGTTAATGGATTAGTGGGGTTAGTAGCAAGGTGCACACAGGCCCACTAGTAAGTGTGGAGTGTGGAGCCTGCCTTTCTACAGATAGAACCCATGCCTCCCCATTATTAGGGATGCCTTATGACCAACTTGACAAACAATGAATTGGTATTTTTGTCTTCCCTAGAGCCTCATTCTCTTGCATTTAAATGATTTAAACTGAGCATCTATTCACAACTACTTCAACAACCCTCAATAGACTGGTCAGAACAACAAAATAACTTCCTCAACAGTCTTTGGTCAAAGAACCCTCTTAGCAAAGTAAATGTGAAATTCCTTCTCTCCTCTCCCAACCATTTATTTTCTTCAGTTAATTTATATGAAATCCCCATCTGTTTGCAAGAAAATTGATATGGAATTCACTACAATCTTCTTCGTGAACCTCCCAAGGAGAATGGTAGGGCCTCTGTGTAGATGTAGCCAAGTAGCCAACTCAATTATTCACCGAGATCTGCTAGGTTGTTTGAATTATAAGGCTACAACAAGGTGTTGGGTCTGAATATCTTTCCCCCATTCCCATTGTATCCGTTCTAAACAAGTTTGGAGCTTCCAAGAGGAACCATATTTCAACATGGGCCACTTTCGGGTTCAATCCCAATACTAGAGAAAAAAAACTGCAAAGTTCATGCAAAATTAAAGCAAAATAGAAAACCATGAGTACCCGCCCAAATCTTCATTCAAGCACCTAAAACCTTACCCATTACACCTTCATTTTTCTATTGCATGCTAATCACCCCAAAAATAATAAAAAAGAGATGTTAAGAAAGGAGATAACAAAGCAGCACAAAAGTAAATGAAAAAAGTCCTCTTTTTTTTTCTTTCATGTTTCTTATTTTTTCCTTACCTAATGAATGATGACCACTTTCATTAATCAAGTCAGGATTCGCAAAGGTTAGTTTTGGGATGGTTCTGTGTTTCTTCTTGCTAAATCTTTTCACTGAGCTAGCTCTTAGGATATCTTCTTTCTTTGTTCTATGAATGGGTATGGTTTCTTCTGGGCACCTGCCATTCAAGCATAACCAAACACCATCAGAAATTCAGAATCATGAAAAATAAAAAAAAAGGGGGAGAGAGAGAAGGAGAATGAGATCAGACTAGGGAATCAGCCAAACCATTTGCTCGTTTATTAACCTATCCAAAGTAATAACCAAGACATAGTAATAAAAGCAAAAAGGACAAATGCAAATTCCATAACCATAATCCATAAAAAAAAACACAAATATAAGTCCATAACCACAATCCATAAAAACCACAAATACAAGTCCATAACCATAAAAAAAATTAAAAAAAAAAAAACACAAGGTTTACATTTCACAACTACAACCACAAAGTCACAAACACAAATTCCACCACCACTCAACCACTTAGTCATCAATGTTGACAAGAGGATGCTCCTCGATCAAGGATGTCATTTCTGCAATAAAAAGACAAATACAAATTAGAATTATTATAACAAAATAAACATGAACAAAAAAATTAAAAAACACAAAATTTACTTGATTCCGTATTTTCAAGCTCATCTAAGCTCCCCTCTATATAAAGATAACCGCGTGACATTCACAATCAATCTTGTCCACAAATGATAGCTTCTACCATTCTCGGAGTTAGAGAGTTACAAAATGAATCAAGCACATGACCTTTGGTGCTAAATATTTATCCAATTCCGTTTTGTTCTCTACAGTTCCTTGGCCCTCTTTTTGCTTGTTAAATAATGAATTCATAAAATCAGCAACATCCTCCACAATCTCAACTTCCATATCATTTGGATCTTGAGATTGATTACTTGAGTGAACATTAGGAGATAATTAGCTTGAACTATAGAATTCAAAACTTGTCATACTTCCTTTTCATCTTGTAAGCCATTAAACTAATAGATGGATCATCACTCTTACACCTCCAAGAAAAAACAATTCCAACACCATAAATTTCTTTCATGTATTCATCAATGAAATGGGTAGTAAGACACATGTAAGTAAGGTTTTGAGATGATGTCCATGTGTCTGTAGTGAAGAATACCCTTGATGATAGTTTTTTAAAAAATTGTTTCAACATTTTCTTTTCCTCCACATAAAGACTATAACAATTTTTAGCTACTGTTGGACGTGAAGGAACTACAAATTTTGGTT
The DNA here is from genome assembly GCF_000365185.1 of Nelumbo nucifera. The sequence continues at coordinate 1,533,682 of NW_010729202.1, forward strand.
GCATCTTACCACAGAAGTCACGAAACCCCTCTCGTTCCACATGTTTAAAAGGTAATTCATCTATAATAATCATCCTAGCAAGTTCCTTTCTACATTCATCTTGATCAAACTTGTAAGGCACAAGTGATGGTGTGGTGTTCCCCTCTTTAGAACTTTGAAATGAAACTTCCAAAGTCTTTTACCGCTTGTCTACCTTATTAAGGGGATATTTGCCCTTACAATCAAGTTTAGTAAAATGATTCAACACCCAAGATTTTTTTCTAGAAGAAGTGGTAGTACAAACTTTTGAATCAATCTTTGAACTAGTTGGGTGAGATGAATTACCAGCATTATTTGAAGATGCAGGAAAAAGAGATGGGTTTATGCTTGTAGTTCTAAGTAGATGATTGCTGGCACTTTGAGTTTGTATTGGGGTGTGGATAGAACTGACCCAGCCGAACGTTTCTAAATCCCGTGGATGGGACCGCAGGTAAAATATACAAATTAGGTAAGATGTTATTGTGATATGAACATGAGCTTTGAAATTTAAGAAATCCGTCCTCACAAGTCACAACTCTCCATTCTCTCCAAATTGGAATGAAGTCGATTGGCCCCTTATGCCAATCGGGATTTCCTACTCACTCTTTCTACTCATTCTCTACCCGTAGTGAATTGAGCCCTACATCTCTATTATGAATTGAGAGATGTGTGGTTCCAATTCATGGCCAGTAAAAATGGGTAGAAAAAGTGAGTAAAAAATCTGGATTCATCTTGGTCTTGTCATCAGCCGGAGGTCAATATCAAAATCACAATTATGTGAGCCAGTGGGCCTTGTCCAAATACATGGGATGGGATGTCCACGTGAGCCAAATTTCGCCGTATTCTATTCAGGGAACTCCTACCCTACTAACTATTTTTTTTTGGTAAATACCCTACTAGATAAAGTTTTGACAAAAATCAATCTTCACTATTACAGTTTTTAACAAAACAGAGTATTATTTATTATTTCCAGTGAAATCAAGGGAGAGAATCAATAATTCACTGCAATTAACCAAGTCATCAGGTATGTAAAGAAAAGGAGATACTCATCTGCAGCCCCACCACTGATGTCTAAGGCAAGATGGGTAATGAGGCCGCTAGCTAGAGAATAAAATCAAATCAACAGGCTCACTCTGTCGGTAGCTAATGGTTATATACAATGTTTTGGAACCTATGGTTAGATCATTTGGTCTGGAAATCGTCTAGAAAATCAGTTTTGTTTTACCTTTAAATTTGGTCTTTGATAAAAAATTGTTGAATTGGTCAATAACTTATTAATTTAGGTGATTAAATTATCGATCTGTTCAATCTATTTAATAGTTTCTGGTTATTTTTATTTTTCATTGATACGAGTCATTCATTCAGATAATTGAACCATTAACCCAAAAACCGATGACCAAAATAATTTCAATTTTAGATCGATTTTAAAAACCTTAATGTTATATATAAATTGTATTTAATTGAATTTGAGAAGGCGAAAATATGAGATGAGATAAGTGATGAGCTCAGCATTAAGACTCATATACAATTTGTTAGTACGAAACAATTATAAGTCTAAGTCAATCGATCAGTATCGAGAAACCGGTGGCCAAAACGGTTACGATTTTGGATCGATTTTAAAAAGCTTGGTGTTATATACATTGGATTTGAGAAGAAGGCGAAAATATGAGATAAGTGATGAGCTCAGCATACAATTTGGTAGTACGAAACAATAATAACTCTAAGTCAATCGATCAGTATCACCTTAGCCAAAATCCAAACACAAATGTTGACCGTCATCCACATATTATTTTATTACGTTTATCTTTTTCCCCGTTCTTGTTTTGTTCAAGTCGAAACCTTTTTTTGAGGAAGCCGTCGCTCTGGCCGGCTGATGGTTACCACATAATAATAATTAATCACTCCTCAGCCTCATGAAGTATATATTTAATTCGCCTTAAAACTTAAAACCATTTGTTTGTTGAGAGTAGTTGAATTATCACATTTCACAATAAAGCAAATAGAACAAAATCATTAATGTCGAATTCTTTCAGTTTCAGTACAAGCTATAGAATCAATATAAACCCACCACTCATGCTCTTTAACAAGTCAGAGGTAGAACTTTCACAAACCAGCTACAGTTAGCACTGTATAAATCCATTAAAATTTCTTTCCCCGTCATCTCCCCTGATATAACCCACCCAGAAAATAAAAAATAAAAATGGAGACGTCTGGGGAAGAGCTCAATCAGCCCATCTTACATTCAAAATCTCCGGCTGCATCTATTTCACGGCAACAATCGGCGGCGGAGCAGGAATGGAGCAAAGAACTCGAACAGATACTGTCGGACATGCAGATGCCAGCGTTCAAGCGTTACCGAGTTGCCACCTGGATCGAACTGAAGCTCCTCTTCTACCTTGCTGCCCCTGCTGTCATCGTATACATGATCAACTATGTTATGTCCATGTCCACCCAGATCTTCTCTGGCCATCTCGGCAACCTCGAACTCGCGGCCGCCTCCCTCGGCAACACCGGTATTCAGATTTTCGCTTACGGTCTCATGGTACTACACATTACCCAAAACCTCTCTCTTTCTCTCTCTCTCTCTCTCTCTGTTACATTATATGATTCATACTCTGGTTTATATAATATACTGTTTCAGTTGGGCATGGGAAGTGCAGTCGAGACGCTGTGTGGGCAGTCATACGGGGCTGGCAAGTATGAAATGCTGGGCATCTATCTCCAGAGATCGACAATTCTGCTTATGGCAACTGGGATTCCACTGGCAGTGATATACATCTTGTCGAAGCCACTGTTGATCTTCCTGGGTGAATCACCGGAGATCGCATCGGCGGCAGCGATGTTCGTCTACGGCCTCATCCCACAGATATTCGCATACGCTGCCAACTTCCCGATACAGAAATTCCTGCAAGCCCAGAGCATAGTGGCCCCCAGCGCATACATATCGACGGTCACGTTGGGGGTGCATCTGCTGCTAAGCTGGTTGGCTGTGTATAAGCTGGGCATGGGGTTATTGGGAGCGTCGTTGATATTGAGTCTGTCGTGGTGGATCATCGTGGGAGCCCAGTTCCTGTACATAGTGATGAACGAAAAGTTTAAGTACACGTGGACAGGCTTCAGCGTGCAAGCTTTCCATGGTTTGCCGGCCTTCCTCAAACTGTCGGTGGCATCGGCGGTGATGCTCTGCTTGGAGACTTGGTACTTTCAGATACTGGTTTTGCTTTCTGGGTTGCTCAAGAATCCTGAGTTGGCGTTGGACTCTCTCTCTATTTGGTAAGACGACAAATGAGCTCGATCGCATTATTCTTCCTTTACAGCCGATCGGTCTGATTGTCAACCATTAATTGATTTCTAAATTAAGCAAAACGCGATTGGTATGTGCAGCACGACGGTTTCTGGATGGGTGTTCATGATTTCAGTCGGCTTCAACGCAGCTGCAAGGTGAGTGAATTAGTTTTACTTTTAATTAATAGTAAAGGGAAATACGAGATAAAGATTCCGTCAGAAAATTAATTAACTAGAACCAGTTAATTTAATCGAGGTGTTAATTAATGTAATAATGGTGAATCTGAGTGACGCAGTGTTCGGGTAAGCAACGAACTGGGTGCCGGAAATCCGAAGGCGGCAGCATTCTCAGTATTGATAGTTACTTCGTTGTCATTCATAATATCGGTGGTGGCGGCCATAATCGTCCTCCTTCTACGGCATGTTATCAGCTACGCCTTCACCGACGGTGAAAGGGTGGCCAATGCCGTCTCCGACTTGTGCCCGCTGCTGGCCATCACCCTCATCCTCAACGGGGTCCAACCCGTGCTATCAGGTAGCTAGCTACCATCCATCTCTATCCACTTTCCATCGTTCAAACGCTATTAATCAGAGATTAGAGAGAGAGATCAGAGACGTGATGAATTTGGCTTTGCCAACCACACATTGACTTGCCGTAATTGTTTTATATTTCATAAAAGGGTAAATTACAAACATCCCTAAACTTTCACTTTGTGACAAATTAGATAATACTCTATGTTCATCAGCTGTTTTAACATTTTCTAAAATCCCCAAATTACCTTTTATTATTTATTTGAGTGATTTACTATTCAATTGATTTTTAAAATATAATATTGAAATCTTCTTAGTTCCGTGCTCCAAAAGATTCTTGCAGATTTTTTGGCTAGGTTTAATATTTAAATGAAATTGTAGAAGGCTTCATTTTGTTTTTTCTTGATTTTTTATAGAAAGGAGTGGATAACTTTTTTTATATTTTAAGATGAAGTGATGCATTTTTTTATCTAAACAAAATGAAATGAAAATTTAAAGATACCTGTTTTTCTATATCAGTGAAACGATTCTTGTTATTTTAGTTAGTCTGATCTAAAAAAAATAAAAATAAATAAATAAAGGTATTTTTGGATCAATTAGAATGGGCATTTTAATAATTTAACACATTCTATAGTCTGAATTAACGGTTTAAGTTTAGGCATCTTTGTGTTAAATAAAAGAATACGATAATTACAATAGTACGCCCCACAGGCGCCTCACATGTACATCTCAGCGTGGAGTAGGAACACCTCCCCTACTTGCTATTGAGAACACCGTTGGGATGTGCTGTGGGGGCCGATGTGAATTCAAATAGTACAGTATCCTTGTAATTTACCCAACTCACTGTCTGACCCCACCCACATTTTGCTTAGTCCACGAAGAGATGCAGAAAGAAACTGTTTTGGCTTTATCTTCTGGTAGCTGTAGGGTGTCTTCTGCTTTGCAAGCTGAAGCCCAAGCTGTTTTTGAAGTTTTAAAGTTGGCAATCTCTCAAAGGTTCAGTTCTTTTGTTATATAGAAAGTGGTTGTTAAAACTTTGGTTTACTCTTTAACTAAGGAAGACTTTGTCTGCCCTGTTGATATTTACTTTGTTGTAAGAGATCGATATCTTAGCTCTGGCTCAAGGGCAGTGCTGCAACTCTGTTTTCTTTTTTTGCTCTTAGATCTGCAAATTAGGTAGCTTATACAACTGCCGCTCATGGAAGATCAGGTTCTTCTCTGTTCTTTGAAAATTTCCCTCAGTGCGCCCTTACTACTCTGGAATAAGAGAATCCGGTGTCTGAAGGAGGTTAACGGATTTGGTTTTAAGCTCTTTTATTTTATTTTATTTTTTCTTTTCTGCCTTTCTCTCCTTGTAGTGTTTGGCTTTTCGCTGTGTCTTTTTTGTATTGAATGAATCATCCTTTTCACCAAAAACAAAAAAAAACTCAGCCTGACTGACTCCGGATTAGCTGCAGACAAGAGTGCATACACCGGGTTGGGCTAACCGTGTTCACTCGAAATAGGTAACTCAGCCCGATGTCTACAATCTTTGTCTCCAGCCTTCGATTTCAATAGTACCAAGAAAAAGATAATCGAATCTTTCAGTGTTCTCAGTTACTTTATTAATATTTGTCTTTTGGCAGAAAACAAATTAAATTATGAATAGAGAACAATTAAAATATCATGCACGGCTGCTGATTCCACGGCAGCGGTCACGATGGATGAATAGTATGATCCCAACCTTTGTCCCAAAATTTTGAAAAGCCAGTAAGCGACGATGATGAACAGAGGGTTACTACTTGTATTCCATATTCAATCGAATCTCTGTTTTTCTGTCACTCTGTTTATGTCGAGACCGGATCTGCTTCTTACACAGGGCGCTTCATTCGCGCCTCACATGCACATCGTACCATGCATTGGAAACATCTCTCTTATTTATAAGTTATTATTCACGGGAAATGTTTTAATGCAGTGTGAGGACTAGATCCCGTTCCCTTTATCTCTGATATTTATTATATTTTGTTGGATTGGATTGGATCGGATCGGATCGGTAGGTGTGGCGGTTGGATGTGGATGGCAAGCTTTTGTTGCATATGTGAACGTGGGATGTTACTATGTGGTTGGGGTCCCCGTGGGGGTTCTACTCGGTTTTAAATTCGATCTGGGTGCTAAGGTAATTTCTTCTTTATTTAAATTAATTAAAGTGATGTTTTTTGGTATTAGACCTAGCAATTGGGTTTGGTGGGTCGGGTTGCTTTTCGGATTGGATTGTTTAATGCTAGACCCTAACCCTAAATGTTCGGGTTAGGATTGACCCATGGGTCAATTTGGATCATCCCAAAAAATAACTAAATTTAAAAATAAATAAAGAAAAACTACATGAAAAATGTCAAAATTAAAGGAGTTAACCTTAAAATTCCATATAAAAAAACTTGAACATCTAAAAATTTAAAGAGTAAACAATAAAGAGTAAAGATTAAATAGAAAAAATTAAAGAGTGGAAACTTCTAAAAATGCATAAATAAATAGTCTCAATTAGACTTGACAATCGGGTCAACGGGTTGACCCATAACCCAACCCAACCCAGTTTTTTCTAGGTCGAGTTGGGTTAGGTCATTCTCACATTCAGGTAACTAAATATGAGACCCTAACCCTATTTTTTTTGGGTTGGGTTGGGTCAAGTTCGCAAGTTGGGTCAACTTTTTGCTAGGTCTATTTGGTATCCAATACTGAGAATTGGGATCTGCTACTCACACATGACGCCTCACACTGACTTACATCTCACCATGCATTGGGAATATCTCCCATGAATAATAACGTTTAACTATGGGAGATGTTTCTAATGCATACTGGGATATGCATGTGAGGTCGGTGTGAGGCGCCCTGCGTGAGGAGCAGATTCAATCTCCAATACTGATTTCTTAAAAACAAATGCCATGTTGGAGTTACCTCAGCGTTGGAGGAATTCGCATTGAAATTTCTGTTTGATTGGTTGGTTATAGTATATGTTTGGCATTGATGCTGCTGATGTGTGAGTTGGAGCAACAACAACTTTTTCTATTTAGTACCAATGCTCCAGAAAATGTTTTCAGCACTGGTACCCATTATGTAGTGCCACACCACTGCCACCTCACATCCCTGTTGGCAACAATGAGCTACAACTCCAGGAAATGCCAAATTTGGCGTTGCTCCAAGCCATACCTTCCCGATTAACGAGGCATGGCTTGGAGCACCATTTTATGTAAAAACAGTTCCAAACAAATGCTCATTTCCTGGAGCACCGTTTTTTTCTGACATAGCGCTGATGTGGCACCGTTTTCTGGAGCAATGGCAACGATGCAAAATAAACGCTTAGTGATTTTGAAAAAATCTGTCAAAAATCGATTTTTGAAATTAACCCTTTTCAGATATTACATTTTTTTTGTGATTTCCTTATTTCTAATTAATTCTGATTTTTTAAGAATGACAGCATCTAATATGGCATTGGATAATAACTCTGATACAAAAATAATTAATCCTTGAGAATCAGTACCAAATAGACGAAAAGCCCATTTCTCAAAAATCAACTTACATGACGGAAATGGTACCAAATAACAAATTTTTGAAAAAGAAAAAAAAAACACTGAATGGGCATTATAGACTTATCTGGACGCTGCAAAGTCCCACCCTATTTCTGTCATGTCCACAAATGATGTGGCTAATCCATACCATCCATTATATTCTGAATTTTCCACATAAGCTAATTAGCTGGGTTTAAGTGCCCTTACAGCCCAGCAATTCTTGCTGGGCTGGGCAACCAAGCGGGGCCGTCATTGTTGGCAGTCCGATCTACTTCTATATGAGTAATATGAGTTAAGCTGTAGGAGATGATTTAATTTGTCTATTTTTTTCTTTCTTTTTTTATGATCCGTCCGATATATATAATAACAAAAGAAGGTTGGGTTTGTTGTAGGGTATTTGGTCTGGAATGATCGGCGGCACCACAGTCCAAACTCTCATTTTGATTTGGGTTACGTACCGGACAAACTGGAATAAAGAGGTAACTTTTTCTTTGAAAAAAGAAACTAGGAGAATAATTCCCCTTTGGTAGGTAGAATATTAGAAGGAGAAGCATGTAGTACCCCACACAATTCTTACTTCACAGACGATACGATTAAGGTTGGGTGTTTGATAGTCTTTTCTTTTAATAAATATTTAAATATGTATTTTTATGAAAGTACTTTTATAAAAGTGTTTTTATAAGAATATTTTTTTAAAAGTGTTTTCGTAAAAATACTTCTTAAAAGTATTTTTATGTATAAAAGTACTTTCTTAAAAGTGATTTCATAAAAGTACTTTTATAAAATCCAATTAGGGATAATTTTATAAGTGGTATTTTAAAATTCAATTGGGGATAATTTTGGAAGAAAAATTGAATATGTGCTTATTGTATAAACACTTAAAAAATGTTGGAAATTTAGGCTTAAAAAATAAGACTTGTTTTTTAAATAAACACTTATTTTTAAGCACTCCCAAACATGGCCCAAAGAAAAATGCCAACAATAGTTACATCTGGTCCAAACCCAGGAAAAAAGAAATGGAATTAAATTGAAATTAGAAGAAAGTTTGGTAGTCAGCAACCTCAAAATTCCTAAATACATTATGAGATCACATTTGTGCTCCACAGAGTGCGCCCCACCAGCACCTCATAGCACATCCCAACAGTGTATTGGGAACATCGCCCAATGACAAATATGTGAGATGCTACCAATGCTTGCGCAGATGTAAACTCCTACATTGCCTGCATCTCCTACCACTGTAGGTTAAAGAATATTAAGGCAGGACCAAACAAACTACTCAGGATATTAGGCTGATAGTGAGCATGGGTTGGTTTGGTTCAGCTTCATGTGATAGAATTTGAAACCCTGTTCTTTCTTTATTCTCCCCCTTTAAAAAATGGCATGTCCTTTAAAAACTTAATTTTCAATAAATATAATATATAGTTTAAAACATATATAATCTTTATTGATTAAATTGAGTAATGTAATATGTAGATTAAAATATGGTTCAAAATTTATCATTATAATTTAAATTTTGTAAATATTACTTTTTACATTACTTAGTATACACATTCAAATATTAAATGAAAACAAATAATAAAATCACTTAATTAACTCAATGGTCAAGTGAGACTATGGCTTTGTATCCATGAGTGCTTGGGTTTAAATCTTTATATCCTCAAAAGTATTTTGGGGTTTATTTCAAGATAGGCTCAGTTCCAAAGCCAGTTTCACCAAGGCCAATCAATGCCAATTCATCATGTTGGTTTGGGTAGGGTAAATCCCTAGAACCGGCCTGGGTGAAGTCAATTCCAATAATTTAAAACCAAACCCTACCTTATAACAAATTAGGTAGGGTCAATTCAAAGCCAGTTTGGGATCAATTCCAATTGGTTTCAAGTAAAACCTACCTACTTACCCTTAGATATGGGTATCAAGTTAACTCAATATAGAATTAGACCAGTCCATCGTTAATCTAAGGTTGTTTATGGTTCAGTAGAGCAATAGAATTATGTCAGTCTATTTTCGTGAACAAGCGTTTTAATGATGATTGCATTTTGAGATGGATTCAGGTGGAGGAAGCCATGAAACGATTAGAGACATGGGACGAAAAGAAAGAGCCGCTGTTGAAAGATTAAACAAGATTCTGAATGATGGGTGAATATCGGATATTTATTGTTAGTGATGGCAATCATCTTATTCTACTGGTGCTCGAGAGCTTCCAGAAAAATTATCGGTAGATATTCATTTCACGCTTCATTAATTCAGTCAATTGTGCTCATTAATTGGACGACATCAGCTGATCTACTCACTGGTGTATTACATTCGCTTTTAGTTCTATGTTTCTATGTTATGTTCTTTATTTAAAAAATAAAAATTAAAAAAAGGGTGTTCATCTTTTGGATTTTGCGAGGGGGGAAGTTAGTCAATGGGAGTTTGATTCCTATTGACTAAGAATCCTATGTTCTTTTTTCAGATTTATATGGAGATCAGGGAAAGTTTATTTTCCTGAGTATTATTTATCTACATAAATGATACCCATTTCCTACGTGGGTAAATAACTTTTCCACCTTGGGGAAAGTTGCCAATACTTGAATGGGACAAAAATGTCCCTTGTAATAATGGATTTTTATGACTAAAATAATCATTGTCTTATTTACATGGGAAATAAAAGAACATGGGTAAATGCACTTACCTGGACAAGTCTTTCTTGAGAAACACTACCTGAGTAAGTGCATTTACTCTGGTAAGTAATTTACCGAAAAGCAAACGGGGCCGAAGAGGGGTTACACAAGACTGGAGAGGGGGGTTGTCACGTCCTCAAATGTCAGCATACGATAAAGCTCTTAAAGAACTGGGAAGAGAAGGAAGGGATACATCATTGGAATGAGAAAAATTCGCAAGCCAATCAGCCACTTGATTACTTTCCCGATAGGTGTGACAATATGCAACATCGCCATCAACCCTCTCAATTAATCTCCATGGAGGTTTTATACAGTTCTTCAAACTGTCGATAACCAACTTAGAATCCCCCACAATTGTGATGGATTTTCTATTGAAGTTGGGGGCAAGATTATGGGCTTCCTAAGCAGCCCATACTTCAGCTAGATTAATAACCGTAAATCTAACTTCATAAGCTTTGAAGTTTAAAATCTAGCCTAGGTGATTTTTGGCCACATAAGCAATAAAACAACAATTGTTTCTGCAAGAAGCATCAAAATTAAACCAGTTTCGAACTCTATCAAGATTATCCACTTGATTGGGTACACTGCTTAGCATATTCATTGTTTGAATCACTATCAAGACCCGAAACAGCCTCAATAAACGAGTTTCAAACTCTTATCAATGTGTTCCGAGCTCTATGTTATGTTCATTACCTATTTGGCTGCACCATTCAACTGATACAAGAATTCTCATCCTGTTATAACGATTTGTATAGGATTTATCACAAGCCATGTATCAAGGTGTTGTATCATTTTATACCTGAACTGAATGTAGCATCTAGAACGTTGGCAATGCTTTAGTTTCAGTGTCAATTTATCTGTGTCCAAGAGCGTTAGAACCTATCATATATCAGCCGTATCAATCAATACTCAACCATTACCAACTGATAATTATCATAAATTGATGCTTGACTATAACAAATTTGCATAAAGAAGGCCATTTGCATTACTACTAAGATCTGAAGAAAGAGCCTGGGGCGTTCCAAAAAGGGAATGAATTGAAATAGTGAGAAATGAACCAAAAGCCCATGAAAAAAATTTATCATGGGTATAGCACCAAATAGGATGGAACTAGTTAGCAGGGACCCGTGCAATGTATAGACTTTGTTAAGAGAAAGTTAAATAATAGAAATATGTAAGAATAGGCAATTGTTTAGTTTTTAAATACTTAATAATTATTTATATTTTAAATACTATTTTTAATAATTATTTTGTAATATAAAAATAACAATAATTAATTTCAGTTAGGGTTGTTCATAAATCGATGAAATTGACCAAACTGACCCAATTCGACCTAAGTTGGTCACTTTCTAGTATTTTCGGTTGACTTCGATTCAACAATTTCCCAACCCAACCAAGTCGGGTTAGTTTTGGTTTGGCCATTTGCAAACCAACCAAAATCGAACCATTACCCTAACTTGATTATGGGTCTAGTTTTATTGAAACTTGCCCTTCGGTCAAAACCGTTGACTTGGTAAAAAATCGCCCAACTCAGATAGTTCAATTGTTGACCTATTTGACCTAGTCATTGGGTTGCGAGTTGCATACTTAATGCATGTGCAAACTTTTAGAGGCCATAACTTTGCACACTGATGTCCGACTATGGTGATCTTTTGTTTTTTTTTTTGTTTTTTATTTTGGGTAACTTTTCAAGATCGATGTGTCCCAAAGGTTCCATAGGTGCCTTGCCCCATTATGTTTGCGAAAAAAAGCCCCTTTTAGACCTTAAATCATAATTTTAACAATTTTTATGAACAAAATAAAGTAAAACTGAATTAAAAAATATAAATAAAATATAAAATAATACATATATTATATGTAAAACATAATTATACACTATTTATTGATAAAATATGTATTTGCACACATATATACATATATGTACATTTATATATAGAATGTTGACGTGGAATGGTCTGACCAGTTTGACCCAGACGATTGAACTGGTGACCGCAACCCTGATGCAAAAGCAATTCAGTCTTCGGGCTGGTTTTTAAAACATTAACCTATACAAATCAAGTTGGTCAGTTTTCACTAATGGTTAGTCAATTTCAAGTGACCAACTCCCCAACCCAACCAAATTAATTTGGCTGGCCAAACAATCTACAACCGAACTGGGCTGCCTAGTGAAATATTCCTAATTTCAGCTAAATTAATAGTCTAATCTCTAACAAATAACAATAGTTTAATCTCCAATAACTGTTGAAATTTATAGCAAAAAAATACACAACTAATGAAAATCGATTTATAACGAAAATATAATAAACAAATAATAAAAAGTTTCAATACTTCTAAGTTATTTAATCTACTTTCACTATTTCAATAATATTTAAATTTTTTTCAATTATTTATATTTTATATTCTTATTATCAAATATTATTAAGTATATTATAATTAATTTTGTGTTTTTGATAAATTTTTTAATCTATTTTTTTAGATAACATTTAAAATATGATTTAATTTTAACTTTTTTATATTTAAAATTAGTTATTTATAATATTATTTAGTTATTTTTAAAATTATTTTGTATTTTTGATAATTTTTTATAGTTATTACATAATTTCATTATTTTAACTATTTCAAATTTAGTTATGTTAATATTTTATTATTTAAACATTTAAATAAAGTTATTACATAATTTTATTATAATATTTAAATAATTGTTATACTTTTTTAATTGAAACTTTTTTAGATAGATATAGATAAAAAGTGGAAGAAAGGATAAATAGGAATTAGAGATAATTTAGGAGATAAATAAGAATTAGAAATAGTTAGAGATAATTTAGGAGAAAGTGGGGGATAATTAGTTTCCTAATAAAAATGAGAGGAAAAAGGGAGATAAACCATGCTAGGTGGAAACTCCATGGGCTTCTAGAGAGAATCTTACACCCCTCTAGAATTGCTCGATTTGGGTAATGGAGCACAAAGAGACCATCATCTGATGTGGCATAACATTGATTCAGTATATAGATAGATAGATGGATAGATAGATAGATAGATAGATAGATAGATAGATAGATAGATGACAACAAGATTCTTGCATCCGATCCCATGTAAACTACATAATTGAAAAAATTTAAATGAAACTAATGAGTTTAAAATTGTGATAAACAGATAAACACATGCTCTACCACTTCACCATTACAAATCCATACTCAACTATCACAAACGGAAATTTTTTTATATGTACAAACTGATACTCAACTGATACATATTGTTACAAACTCATATTCAATCATTATAATCCAATATACAGACCCTTAACCATTGCAAACAATGTTCAACCTTACAAACTCATATTCAAGCATTACAAAGCAATACACTATCGACTTCAAATTAAAATTACTTATTGATGGGAAAATCTATGATGAATTCAAATTAAAATAATTGATGGGAAAATCTATGATGTTGGAAAGACATGATACCAGAAAGCATAGTTTTGAAAACTGGACTGGATCAGATGGTCGGACCAATTGACCTAGGAACTGTCCAGGTAATCAATTCCGTTTCACTCTAAAACCACTTTTTGGCCAAAAATCATTTGACTTAGTCAGCAACCTGTTGAACCGGGTGGTCAAACCGTCAACCCATTGACCCAGGCAAAGATATTTGATTATTTTTTATTTTTTAAAATCAAAACGAACTCTGTTCAAACCGGATGGTCAGACCATTTGACCCCAGAACCAGTTGCCAAAACAGTTCCGTGTCCAGTCCAGTTTTTAAAACCTTACTGGAAAGGCTGTAATTAAAACAATTTCTACGACTCAAAAGGATAAACCACCCAAATGGAAGAAAAAGACTCTTACCACCAAGCTATACTACCACAATGTGTTAAAATGAACCTGCATTACGATTTAATTAATTTTCTAATCATTTTTATCAACTTTTTCTTATTAATACTTTATTTATAGTCATTTGAGACCTATATTTGCTTCTATTGGCATATTTTTGCTATTTATTCAAGTTTCCATTTATCCACATATCTTAGGCCCTGTTTGGTTCGCAGGAATAGGAGTCTGGAATGGGAATCTCATTCCAATTTCTGCTGAAATGGCATTCCCCCATTTGAGGGAATGGCCATTCTCTACCCCTCCCTTGGGAATGAAATCCCATTCATGCTGATTTTAATTCTCATTCTCATTTCTGTCTGAACCAAACAGACTATGAGAATGAACCATTCCGATTTCGATTTCAATTCCAACTGCAAATCAAACGGACACTTAATTTTTTCCCATATACTGCATACAAAACCTATCCCAACATATCTATGTTATTATAAAGTAGATATTTACTTTACAAAACCTATCCCAATATATCTATAATATTATAAAGTAGATATTTACTTTAGTTTTAGTGTAGGTCATAATAGCTTTGATTGTATAACCTCAGCTTATATCTGACCTGTCTCTTAAAATTTCCTTTCTTATACACTTTCCAATAAGGATATCTTCAAGTTTCAACCTTGTATGTATATTGGGTGGGACCGTGGGGGGACCAAACAATGGCAAGAACAAGATGAGGTAGTCAATCAACGTTACAGAAGCTGCCAAAGCTAAAAAAGCTCTTGAATTAAAAAGCTGGACATCTAATTAGACCATTCGCATTTGGAACAGTCACAATGGCCGAAACATTTGTCTAATCTTATCTAATACAAAGGATCTATCTTATCCTGTGGATCTGAACAATTAGCATCATCCATGCATCTTCTATGTTATGACCAAATTCCATTAATGAAAATATGCTTAATCAGCCCAGATTAGCTCCATAATAATCCAGAACTCAAAAGAAAACCAAAATAAGGTGAAAAGAAGCCCCTCTAAAATAGCTTATCTAAGATCAATTCATTAATTTAATTTGTGTTGTTTGTCTTGTATTGAAAACCCAACAAGGGGTCAATATTTTTGATACAACAGAATACTGTTTAACTTGACATTTCCTCTATGAAACAAGTTAATCACAAGAATATGATCGATCCGATACCCTATACCTAATTCCAACCATGATAGATTAGTACAAAAGGACGGACAGCATTGGAACATTGCACGACCCATACTATATTATGATTATACGATTATGGACGAAAGAAGAGGCCTTTATAGGAATGAACAAGGCCCAGGGCCGTATCTTGACCATTTTGGATCTGGACCAATTGTTTACAAAAATATAATAATCAAAAGAGATGGGAGAAAACTGTGAGATCTCTAAACCTGTCAGCAAGCACAAATAACGCAAACAAGCTCCATGCCCGTTGAACATCCACTTCAATCTGTCTGCATTTTATCAATTGGCTGATCAGGGGCCATGGTGTTATCTGGTCTTGGAGGAGAAGTTCTAGATTTTAGTATATGTTTGCACATCCTGAAATATATAGAGTTAAACTTCATCACATTGAAGAAAATGAGACAAGGGAAGATATAATGACAACAATAACACTATAATAATTGTGGCTGCTATAGGATCCTGGAAGCACAAGCCAGTATTGCAGATCAATGGTTCCACCTAGACCTGTCAAAAACTTATCCAACTGAATAATCACCCTATTGGCATCTTTCTATATGGAATACATAGCATCTTCAATCCAGACCATATAATGAAATATGTTAGATGCCCATGACAATCCAATTGGATCAAAGTTTTGGCATAGGGATCTACGTGGACCATGAAATATGGCCCCCAAGGCACCACAGCTATGTTGTCTCAACGCAATAAATCTGATTAGAATTCTTTTGGGCTATTAAAATAGAAGAATTACGCATTTAGTGCCTCCGCCTTTCTCTTAATTTCACTTGACCATAGTATTGGGTCTTCATTCTTTGGTAAAGAGTCCTGCTGTTGAGTTTTCTCCCGTACCCACTGTTCCACTTTGTTACATTCATTAATGATCTGCAAATAAGAATGATTCAGGATAGTTTAGACAGGTATCAAAGTCCCCCCCTCAAGATCATAATCATTATTGTTACAATCATCAAATAATTTGTTTACCATATCTCTTTCATTGGATGCAAGTGATCTCACAGCCATCCGTTTTTCCACAATGCACTTCAGCAAATCCCTTGTAGCCTGTGCTCTGGCTTCTTCATCTTTGTATCGGTTTTCAATAGGATCCACTAGCTATAAGAAACCAAAAGGTCCATATGTCACCAAGGAAAAGAAGCTAGTAGAGTTCAAATTTTTTAGAAGTTTTAGTTACCTTCTTAAGATCTTCCAGCTTGCTTGTGTATACAGTTTCAGATTCATCATCCCCATCCTCATAAAGCCACTCCTCAGTCTGTTGTAGGTTTCTAGAGATGCCTTCCCTCTCCAAATCAGTTGCAAAGCTCCGGTATGTGTTAAAAAGCTATTCAAATACTTTGTGTTATTCTAAAATCCAGAAACATGCATACATACATACATGCATACATACATATATATATAGAGAGAGAGAGAAAGAGAGAGAGAAAACAGATTATTGTATCAAAATCTTCAGATATAAGTATCACATTTATTTCACACAATGAAAATACAAAGGAACTTGTATACTTGGAATAGGTTTGCAAAAGATTCTCTATTATGTCCTTGCATGCTGACTAAAAACAGCTGTAAGGTTAGCAGTGGTGTATGAAGCAGAATGTTGGGCAGTCAAGAAAAAACATGTACAAAAAATGAGTGTGACAGAAATGTGAATGTTGAGATGGATGAGTAGGAAAACTAGCAAGGACAGGATCAGAAATGAACTCATTTAAAGGAACCTGGGAGTAGATCCAATAGGTGATAAAATGATGGAAAGTAGACTAAGATGGTCTAGTCACTTAGAGAGAGACCATCTACAGCACCCATAAGGGCTAGGGAAAGACCAAAAAGGACAACAGTCGTAGTAAGAATTTAAGGACTCAATATATAAAAATGAATATGGCACTGAACTGAACGGAATGGAAAAAACAGGATTCATACAGTCAAATCCATATAGGTGGGACAAGGCTTAGATGATCATGACCAAATAAATATAGATTAGGAGTAATAGAAGGGCCATACAGTACTCAATAGTAATAACTTGTTTAAAAAGATTATACTGAGTTGTCAGGTTGCAATTAGTGTCCAGATGTGCACAGATCAAACCAAATAAATCCTGGTAATGAGACTATGTTTTTAAACCTTAACAACAATAGAGAACTAAGATATCATGATTCTGAATTCATACCTTATTGCGCATCTCATAGACATATGACTCCAGGGCATTCTTTTTATCTTTGGTTTGCTCCATGGTTCTGTCCTGTTGTGCCAACTGAAGTTCTTTTTCTTGAGCTTCCAAGACATCAGCCTTGGTCATCCCACCATATATAGTCTCACTAACTGGCATCTCAAGCCTCTTCAAGAACCTTCCCTTTCTCATTCCATCAGCCTGCTAGCATAATGGTATTGTGAGTGACTTTTACATGTCCAGGTTCATACCATAATCACTTAAACTAGGCTGAGAAAAGTTTCACTCTAACCATAGCATAATCAATAGGGTGTTGTGAGAATGACACATGGAGTTTATTATCATAGAAGGATACATGCACACCATCAAGCTGGAGTTTATTATCATAGAAGATCGTAAAGAAAGGGAGCTGACAATCAAGGCAAGTTTAACAGATATATTTTAAATGAGTCCAGGCACATTGTACTTGACACTACCCAAAAAAGCAAGGTAAAATCTAAGCTTTTGTCCTTTAATAATATGAAAGAAAGACCCATACAGGTGGACTCCAAGAATTCTTTGTAGAGCATTCTTTACATTATAATTAATAAAGTTTGTTTAGTGAGTGATCAAAGAAACAAAGATATGAAGAAAAAACCCAAATTACCCATTAACTACATGGTGAGCTCCAACAGAACTTACAGCAGACATGGGCAAAGTTTCAGGCTGTGAAAAGCAACCATCTTTAGCACCATTTGATACCACATCAGAAGGCCCAGAAACAGACTCAGTGTCAACTTTGGACTGAGTATTGCTCCTTGTAACTGGATCGTCTGCCTGATCTTCAAACAACTACAATAAAATAGATTCATAATGGATTAACAAAATATATCTAAAGATTAATAGAGCTAAAAAATTTAACAAGTAAAAAACAAATTTTCGTACTTACTGATGCTGAATCAATGGTAACTATTCCATGGAGATTTAATTGGACTTTAACCTTGACTTTAGTTTTTTCGGTGTGTGAAACTTGGAAAGGGCCAATCTGCAATAACAGGATATCATCGTTTTAGAATTTAGAAGTGAACATAAAACAATTCAGCATGTATATCTGTCTGTCCGTGTGTATATTAGAGAGAGACAGATAAGCAACAATGAAGATAAGATTAATTCCAGGTCTTGTACAGATTACAGAGGACTCAGGGGGTGGGGAGTAGAAAAGTTTTGATAGCTGTTTCGATATAAACTTTGTGAAAAAGAAGAAACAAGAAGGGAAAAGTTTCTACTAGAAAAGGAAAGAAGAAGAAATAGAAGAGAATGACAGGAAGCCAAAAAAACAGATCTGACCGCCCCTTTCTTTTTAATTTATACTCGTAAAAAAGAGTGTACAAGTACAAGTATGCCCTTAGTAAGTCAGCTACTTGTAAGAAGCTAAAAAACACACTTAACATAAACTAATGGGCCTAAGGCCCAATAACTTCCTAACTAAGTTATGTAAATAAAATAAATAAAGTCGGCCCAATAACACAACACTCCCCCTCAAGTTGGGAATAAATGTCACACATTCCCAACTTACGTAGATCATGCTCCAACTTGTTTCTTGCAACACCTTTTGTAAGAACATCAACAAGCTGCAAATCAGATGCAACATATGGCAAATAAACTTCCCCTGAAGTCACCCTTTCTCTTATAAAATGTATGTCCACTTCAATGTGCTTCGTCCTATCATGCTGAACTGGGTTGTGGGCGATGTTAATTGCTACTTGATTGTCACAGTATAGTATCATAGGTTCTTCTGCCTCAATTCCATCTCCCCTAACAAGGAACAAATCTAGAGGAGCTCTGAAACACCATGTGCCATGTCTCTGTATTCAGCTTCTACACATGACCTTGTCACAATTGTTTGTTTCTTATTCTTCCATGAAACTAGATTAACTCCAACTGTCCAACAAGAGTGCAAACTCCTGATGTAGATCTCCTATCATCTAGACACCCTGCCCAATCAGCATCTGTGTAAGCCTCTAGCTTCAACTGTCCATGGTCAGCAAACAATATGCCTCTACCTGGGTGTCCCTTCAAATAAGAAAGTATCCTGTCAATAGCCTCCTGATGCTGAACTCGTGGGGCATGCATATATTGACTCACCACACTCATTGCATAAGAGATGTCTGGTCGTATCATACATAAGTATAGTAACCACCCCACTAATCTTTGATACCTCCCAATATCCTTCACTAGTTCACCTTCTGAAGCATTTATCCTGTAGTTCTGATCAATAGGTGTATTAGCTGCCTTTGCCCCAAGTTTCCCTATCTCTTATAGTAGATCCAGAACATACTTCCTCGGTGAGATGAAGACTCCATGCTTTGATCTTGCCACCTCAATGCCCAGAAAGTACCTCAACTCCCCAAGATCCTAGCTTTCAAACTCTTTGTGCAGATTCTTCTTCAAAGTATCAATCTCGCTCAGATCATTTCCTGTAACTACAATGTCATCCACATACACTATCAAAACTAACACCAGAAACCCCCTCCTCTTCACAAACAGAGTATAATTTGATTGGGTTTGAGTATAGCCAAAACCAACCAATGCTCTTCTAAACCTGTCAAACCAAGCTCCGGGTGATTGTTTCAAACCATATAGAGACTTCTTTAACCTGCATACCTATCCCTTTTCCACATCATTGTAACAATCAGATGGAAGATCCATATACACCTCTTCTTGCAAGTACCCATTGAGAAAAGCATTCTTCACATCAAGTTGGAAGAGTGGCCAAGAGTATGTAGCTACTAGTGATAGAAGAATCCAGGACTGAGCTCATCTTTGCCACTGGTGCAAAAGTTTCTAAGTAATCTATGCCACAAGTCTGAGTATACCCTTTTGCGACCAGCCTTGCCTTATACCTTTTTATACTCCCATCTGCCTTGTATTCCATTGTATAAATCCATTTGCATCCAACTGTCTCCTTGCGTTCTAGTAGATCCATAATCTCCCACGCCCGATTCTTAATCAAAGCTGCCTTCCACTCAGGTTTGGAGAGAGCCTCACTAACACCCTTGGGTATGGACATGGAGTCGAGGGAGGAAAGGAAGAACCGGTAGGAAAGAGATAGTCCATTGTAGGAGAGATAGTGTGAGATGCAATGAGTAGTACACTTTCTCTTCCCTTTTCTGAGTGCAATAAGAAGGTCAAGGTCATTTGCAATGGGCTTAGTAGTATCAATACGAACTAAACCATCAGAGGAAGCAAGGGGCATACTTGGATCAGTGTCAGTTGAACTTGGAGTCTCTGAGGAGTTGATAAGAAGTGTTGTGGGTTCTTCTGCTATGGAATCAGCCTCCCTATGCAGTCGAAGACACTGTCGTGTAAAACACTATGAAACAGAACGCAAGGGAGGTGGTAAGTGGGTGAAATAGGAGGGTCAGACACTGGGTCATAGCAACAATACTCCTTCTGGTTTCCTACATACCCATGGACAAAGCATACACAATCAAACACCCTTAGAGGAATATGAAACATCTCCCCCTCAGGAAAAAGAAGGCTAAACGGGGTGCTATATCCAAGAACATGAGAAAGCACCCGATTAATCAAGAAAACCGCTATAAGAACTGCATCACCCCAAAAACGAACTGGAACACTAGAGGTCATCATCATGCTTCTTGCAACTCCACAATGTGTCTGTTCTTACTTTCTACTACACCATTCTGATGTAGAGTGTATGAACAACTGCTTTGATGGATTACTCCATGCTCTAATAAGCATGATGCCAAGTTTTTTTTCAAAATATTCATTGGCATTGTCTGATCTAAACACTTTCACTTGTACCCCAAACTGCATTAGCACCATCTGATGAAACTGTCAAACCATAGATGGCACCTCATCATGGGATCTCATCAAATGTAGCCAATAATATCGAGAATAATCATCCACCAACAGAAGGAAATACCAATAACCACCCATAGAGGGAATGTGATATGGCCCCCACACATCAGTATGAATAATATCAAAAGCAGAACAACATCTTTTATTACTAGCTTTAAAGGAGTGTCTAAAATGTTTTCCAAGTTGACAACCTTCACACTCTAAACTGGATAAACTAATAGACTCAAACAACTTCAGAAACAAGAAACACAAAGAAGCAAAAGACAAATGCCCTGACCGATTATGACAAAGCATAATCTGACCCACTAACTCTGACTCAATACCCCTGTTGACATGACTCTGATGACTAGGAAGCGCATCAAGAAGGTAGATTCCATTCACCTCACGACCATTCCCAATCGTCCTCTTTGATTCCAGATCCTGTAAAACACAATAACCAAGAGAGAAAATCACTGAACAATTCAAATTCTTTGTCAAACTACTAACAGAAAAAAGGTTAGTACTCAGTCTAGGAACATGGAGGACAAAGGGTAGGGAAATAGTATCGGTTATCTTGACAGACCCTTTCCCAACAAATGGGAACATGTGATCCATCAACTGTGAAAACTCTATCTCTGCTAGAGCAGAGGTGGTATGAGGAGAAAATGGTGGAAATGTTGGTCATATGCTCTAGGCTCCTGAATCTATAATCCAAGGGGGTCTCTCCTTACCTCTAATGGAATCATAGTTTGCAGTGGCATGTGAACTACCTGTATGTGCAAAAGAAGTAGAATGGCTACCTCTTGATCCACCTATACCTTGTTGTCCACTTGATAATGGGTTAGGGATGACTGTATCTCTCTGATTTAGTAACTGCCCATATCTCTCCAATTCGGCCTTCACTACACCTGCTGCAACAGACTCTGGGAAGCTGTAGTAGGTGGTCCTGATAAGTCACCAGTCACTGCCATTTTCACATTTCCCTTCTTGTTTCTGAGTCAAATCGGCACAAGGTTAGGGTAAAGCTTCCAACAGGTATCTCTAGTATGTTTAGGCTTCTTACAATAGTTACAGGTCAGATCCTTCTTATCTTCCTTCCTAAGTTCATTTCCACCCTTGTCTCCACTCTGCTTAGGTTTCACTATGCTAACCATAGCTGACTACTCAAGACCTGGGTTCCTCATCATCACATTCCTCCTATTCTCCTCTCCTGACACAAAGGCATATGCCTGAGAGAGAGTTACACTATCTCTGGAAAGAATATGTTGTCATGCAATGTCATACTCGGGGTTAAATCCAGCTAGAAACTCAAAAACCCTATTCTTCTCTACCAATTTCTGATAAGTTGTTGCATCCTTGCTACTTTCCCAAACCATAGTCTCCAAATGATCTATCTCCTGCCATAAGGTTTTGCGGGCTGAAAAATAAATAACAACAAATTTATCTCCTTGTCTGGTGGGAATTACCTGGTTTCTCAACTGATAAGCTCTAGCAACATTCTCATTCTGTGAATAGGTTTCTGCAACTCCATCCCAAATCTCCTTAGTTGTGTTAGCCCATAAAAAATTTTTACTTATATGGGGCAACATGGAATTGCATAGCCAAGTCATTACCATATAGTTCTCCTGTACCCATCGGGAGTAGTTAGTTTCGGGTTTCTTTTCCTCACCAGTGACATACCCCAATTTCCCATGAGCATCAATGGCCATCTTTGCAGATTGTGACCACTCTAAGTAGTTTGTAACATCTAACTTAACTATAGTGATGGTCCCAGCCCCGAAGAGGTCTCCAACACCTCCTTCCCCTTGTCTCATTTCACTTCCCAGTTTGTTTTCAACTCCACAGCCCTCCATAACTCCCAAAAAGGGTTAGGAAATCAACTTGAGATGAAAAAAGAGGTATTTATCTCCTTCGGACACCTCAAACACCCTTCTGGTACCCTAGAAGTTCCTCCCTTTAAAGATTCCTTTTTCTGTGGGAGCGGGAAAAGAGAGAGAAGAGGTTGTCGCTCCCTCCAAAGGCCTCCAAAAAAGGTGGGACTTGAACCGCCCCCTACAGAAAACTTCAAGGAACCCTAGAAAACTAGGGTGCCACTTCCTAGGTCAAAATTGAAGAGTCCTACTAAAACAAGACTCTCTCCCCTTTCTCCAGTTCTTCCTGATTTTGGTGTACAACCCTATACCAGCTACAAGGGATTGCAATTCCACCAAAAAATCCAAAAACTAGGCTTACCTGAGGTCTTCGATCAGCCCTTCACCTCATCATGCAGTCGGCCGATCTAGGGCTGCATGATGGAGCAGCTCAAGAAGTCTTTAAACTTGCTATGATACCAAGTAGAAAAGTTTTGATGGCTGTTTTGATATAAACTTTGTGAAAAAGAAGAAAGAAGAAGGGCAAAGTTTCTGCTAGAAAAGAAAAGAAGAAATAGAAGAGAATGAGAGGAAGCCAAAAAAATCAGATCTGGTCACCCCTTTCTTTTTAATTATATACTCATAAAAAAAAGTGTAAAAGTACAAGTATGCCCTTAGTAAGTCGGCAACTTGTAAAAAGCTAAAAAACACACTTAACATAAACTAATGGGCCTAAGGACCAGTAACTTCCTAACTAAGTTATGTAAATAAAAATAAATAAAGTTGGCCCAATAACTCAACAGGACAGGGCAGGGTGCATATTAGGTCCACTGACCATGTCACAGAGAGCCTGCAGTTCCACAGGCTTGGTCCTGTCCCTCCTTTTTTGGAGGGACACCAAATGACCATCTTAACTACTGGGTTCCCCAGTAGTTCTCCAGGTCTTTTGTGTGATGCACAAAAGACTTTTCCTCATGACTCGTGAGGCAGGCTGGCAACTTCTAAGGGGATAAGACTTTTCATTTGTCAAAGTCCAACAAGCTGGCAACTTCTTAGAGGATAAGACTTTCATATATCAAAGTCCAAAATATGGGTATGCTGATGGGTACTAACAAATATGATGATACTATACATTCAGTTTCATTTATCAAATTCTTTTGACATTTATCATGGTACCTATCAAATTCTTAGTATTAGGAGTAAGATGTTCAACAGCTAAAGAGAGATAAAAACAAGAGTTCAAATAACAGGGAAAATAGTATTACAAAGGTGCCAATGCACCATCAGGCAGCATTGTTGATAATAGCATGTTGAAGTGTACGGGTGTCATGTCTCATAATAACTAAAACAGTCTCCAAGGTCCACCATATTTCTGTGAATAACAGAACAAAGTGCAGCCTGACAAAAAGGGAAATGATATATAGAAGTGCCCCTCAAGAACCTATGGAGTGTAGGAATCCAGTACATGTCTCACACAAACACTTCATCCATTTAGGAGTGCTACAAAAGAAAAGAACATTCTTTTATGGACACAAACAGTGTGAATAAAAAGCACATTCAAGGGAAGGCATACCTTGAAACAGCTAATCTTTGGAGAAGTACCAGGAGGGAGTTCACTTTGATCACCATAAAATGCTTCTAGATGAAACATATTAGTTCGGTGGCATGAAAGTATTTTAACACTTGGGATGGATTGTCCTTTTGGAAACAAAATTCCATTTGTCAGTATGTGAATCGGGCCTTCATCCGATGAAAACCCTATGGAGAATGGAAAGGAATCTTGGACCTGCAAATACATATGCTACATTAGCATTTATGCAGTCAGTGCAAAGGCTAAAAGACAAGAATAGAAAAAATCAAGATTCAATTGACAGAGCTAAGTTTCTAGGTTACAAGTAAAAGGTTTGCCATCATATAATCTGTACGTTATGATTTCATTATTTCCAATATGTTGGGTATTATACTTTTTTTTTATAAATGGTATTATACTTTTAATAGTAGAATTTATTTTTCTCACATGAATACAAAAAAGGCTCCAAGTGGATTGGGACAAGAGAAGTAGGGATGAGTATTCAGCTAGGCTGGTCCACCTAGCCTGGCTAGTCAGAAACAAGGCCTGGGCAAAAATATAGGCCTAAAGTTGAGTTTGAGCTAGGCCTTGGTAAAACTTAGCCCATCCAAAAGATCCAAGGTAGCATGTATCATCATCATCTAAGCCTTGTCCCAACTATACAGGGTCAGCTACATGACTTTTGTTTTGCCATTCTGTTCTGTTTGGTGCCATATCCATTGTTAAATTATGAACACAATAAGGTATAGTAAATGCCCTACATAGTCGGGCTGGATTTGGGTCGAGCACCTTGGGCTGAGCTTGGGCCCAGATAATCCAAGTACTAAGCATGTAGTGTGGACTGGCTCCAGGTCTTCCAAAGTCCTGCTCAGTGCTCACCCCTACAAATAAGGTATAGTAAATACATTGTTCTATTTCAGTTGTCACTACACGATTTTTTAGAACTTCAATAACTCAATCATATTTTTCTACAAGAATACATGGGCCTAGCAGGGGCAGAGCTAAGGTGAATGAGGTTTGAAAAATTCTAAATGGGTTACCACTACTAGAAGAATAGGCCCCAAATCCCCTTTTATACAAAATACACCCCACCCCCAAATCTTTTCGTGGTCTAAATTAGGGGGTGCTCATCAAAAATTGAAAAACTGAACCAAACCGACGAAACTGAACTAAAAATTCCGGTTTAGTTTCAGTTAACCAATATGAAAAACCAGCGATTAATATTTTGTATTATCTATATATTATAAATAAATATATATGCATTATATAAATATATATTTATTTATAATATATAATATATTATTTATTATTTTATATGTATTTCAAGTATTTATACTATATACTTATATATTTATTTATAATATATTATAAACATCAAAAAAACCAAACCGATCAACCAGTTAACCAGTTGGTTTCAGTTCATGATTTTCCAAAAGCCGACGTACCTGTTCAGTTTGGAAAATAGGCCCACAGTTGGGTTAACCAAACTGTGAGCATCCCTACTCTAAAGAACAATGTTCTATTAATTATAGACCTAATATATGATATGACTGAAAGATACAAAATAGGAAACAATACTCTAAACTAGTCCTACTTTAGAATGGAAGACAAAAATGAAAAATCTAATGCTAAAACATTCTTTATCTTCTATGATGAAAATAAACAGTAACTGAAGAGAGAATTCATTAAATACGGCCCCTGATGGGCTAACCTCAGCTACCTACCCATCAAGCTTTCCCATCATTACATTACATACATAAATATGCAATTTACACTGTATTCATCACCCCCAGAAGAGAGCAGTCTTATTGACCCCCATTTTGGCTAAGCCATCCGGCCAGAGCATTAGCAGATCTAGGTGTCCACACTAAAGAGCAGTTCAAACATGACATTAAGAGCTGAGTCTCTCTGAAGGTATGTTTGAATCTCCATACTCCTTTCTTATTTCCATTCAACAGTCTATGATATGGTTGAGATCCAGGAGTGGTAGAATATGGTATCCCATTTCTGATATGGTTCTCATGATACTCCAACTTGTATTCTGGCTGCGTCAACATTGTTGAGATACTTGATAATCTTTTTGTAAACAGTATCTGTATAGGGCTGGTGGTATAGTGGTTTTTTGTATACACACAATTTACAGCCTCTAATTGTACTTGATTTTTTGAATCAATTATACTTTACCTTTTTTCAAAAAAAAAAAAAAAAAAAACAGTATTAGCACTGAACAACTCTGCCGCATTGGATACTTAATTAGGTCTTGAGACCATCTAACACATATCAGTATCTTTCCCATGAAATGAGCAAGACTATCTCTTCTTAAGACCATCTAATTCCCAAAAAGAAAGGGACAGTGGGTTTGAAAGATTTCAGACAAATAAGCCTTGTTAGCAGTGTCTATAAAGTGCTTGCAAAGGTGTTAGTTAAAAGAATGAGAGGGGTGATGGGTAAACTAATATCAGAATCTCAGGGAGCTTTCGTAGATGGGAGGCAAATTATCGATGGCGTTCTAGTGGCAAATAAACTCATTGACTCCAAAAGAAGAAGTGAGGGACAGTGTTTTAAAAGCGCAAGGCGCAAAAAAAGCGCAAGTGCCATTTTGCGCCTGAGGCACAAGGTGCAAGGCAAGGCGCGCGCCTTTTTGAGGCAAGGCGCACAATTTAAAAGAAATGCAAAAAACTCGAAAAAAATGCAAAAAAATCAAAAAATTATAAAGCATAACATTAATAAAAATATTAACTTAAGTTTTAAAATAAATGTTTTAAAAAACCTACTATCTAAAATTAAAATACATAAATATAATATGTAAAGCATATACAAATGAGAATTTAAAAATGAAATCAAACATATAAAACATTTTCAAGCATACAAAACCCACAATCTCTTTTTTTTCTCAATTGCATCAAGTAGCTAATGTGATGTATTACATTCCTAATTCTACAAGCCGCCTTTGTGCCACGTCCCTCAAGGCAAGCCCAAACAAGTCTATGTTAGGGTCTTAAATTCTTAGATTTCACACAAAAAATAATAATTTTATAGTTTAAATTGCTTTTAAGAAGATATTTTATTAAGATGAATGAATGGACAACATTACCAAATAGGGGGTTCTTGAAGCTTCGGTGAGCGAGCGAACCCTATTTGGTAAGGTTGTCCATTCATTCATCTTAATAAAATATCTTCTTAAAAGCAATTTAAACTATAAAATTATTATTTTTTGTGTAAAATCTAAGAATTTAAGACCCTAACATGGACTTGTTTGGGTTGGCGTCTAGGGGACTCAAAAAAAGGGAAAAAGCGACAAATTTTCAAAAGGCGAATGCCCGGGCTAAGGCGCAAAGCGCACCAGGCGTGCGCCTTTTGAATGGGCTGCGCCTAGGACCTGGGCGAGGCGCCTACCCTAAAATGCACCTTGCCTGAGCGTCTAGGTGCGACTTTTAAATCATTGGTGAGGGAGGAGGGGATATTGCTCAAAGTGGACATGGAAAAGGCATACAACCATGTAAATTGAGAGTTTTTGAATTACATGCTTAAAAGGTTCAACATTGGGAGGAGGTGGAGGAATTGGATAAAGGTGTGCATAACAACAGCTAGCTTCTCTATCTTGGTAAACGGTGTTTCAGCAGACAGATTTCAGAGCTCGAGGGGCCTAAGGCAAGGTGACCCCCTCTTTCCCTTGCTGTTTATGATAGGAAGCTCTAAGTATGTTGGTGAATAAGATAGTGGAAGGAGGATTATTTGAGAGCTTCAAGGTGGGTCAAGAAATGGAGGTAGCACTGCTGCAGTATGCTGATGATACTCTCTTCTTTGTCAACATGACAGAAGATCAAGTGGAAAAAATCAGAATGATTTTAATTTGGTTTGAAGTGGTCTCTGGCCTGAAAGTCAATATGCATAAAAGTGAGCTAATGGCAGGGGGGAGTGGGGACTGGTCCAAATTTGGAAGTGTTGGCAGATATTGTAGGCTGCAAAGTTGGAAAGTTGGCATCAAAGTACTTGGGGATGCCACTTGGGCAAAAATGCATTTCTAAGAAGACTTGGGACCCAGTGATGGAAAGAATGGAAAGGAAACTTGCCTCCTGGAAATCGAGGTATCTATCAAAGGGAGGGAAACTTACATTATAAAAAAGTGTTTTGTCTTCTCTTCCTACCTACTTATTGTCTCTCTTCTATATTCCAGCTAGTGTGGCTAAGATGTTGGAGAAGACAATGAGAGGTTTTCTTTGGCAGGGATGGAAGGATGAGGTTAAACTTCATTTAGTTAGTTGGAGCAAAGCTTGTAAGCAAAGAAAGGCGAGAGGTTTGGGTTTAAGGAATGTGAGAAAGTTTAACTTGGCTTGTCTAGGGAAATGATATTGGAGGTGGAATGAACAGACCACGAGTCAATGGAGAAAAGTAATAGAGGCTAAGTACGGCTCAAGGAACTAAAATTGGGACCCAGGAGAATCAAATTTATCTTACGGCTGTGCAGTCCAGAAGGGTATTCAGAAGTCAGAGAAGGATTTCAGACAAGGTTTAAGAATGGAAGTAGGAGATGGTTCTAGAGTGAGAATCTGGAAGGAAGTCTGGTACGGGGATAGCCCTCTTAAGGACAGATTCCCAACCCTCTTTGATATTGCTATCAACAAGGAGTGTATGGTGTCAGAGGTGTTTTCTCAGGTTGGAGGGGCAGGTGTGTGGTGTCCCAGTTTTAGAAGGAACCTGAATGATTGGGAAGTGGAGCAATGGGAGGAGCTGATGCAGATCCTGAATGAGGTAAGGGTGGACAGTACAAGGGGGGACAGGAGGATTTGGGCAAAGGAGAAATCAGGTAGGTTCTCAGTCAAATCTTTTTACAGAAGCCTTTGCAGGGAGGAGGAAGATAATTTCCCCAAAGACTTGGCGTGGAGGAAGGTGGCTCCTTTAGAAGTCTCCTTTTGTCTATGGGTGACAGCTTTAGGGAAGTGCTTAACAGCTGACAATTTGTCAGAGGTTGGGTAGTAGAACCAAGCAGATATGTCCTATGTGGCAACAATTCTGAAAAGTTGGAGTATCTCTTCCTGCACTACAGATTCAGTTGGGTAATTTGGATGAAAATGCTAGAGGTTTTTGTAGTTCAGTCGTGCCTCCCAAGGAATGTATTGGATCTGTTACAGGTCTGGGGTCTGAGGGGTCTGTCGAGAAGAGGTAAGATTCTATGGAAGGTGTTGCCAGCAGTGGTGGCGTTGTCAATCTGGTCAGAAAGAAATATTAGACTCTTTGAAAATCAGTTGAGATCAGAGGAGGAAGTCATAAAGAGCATTTGGGAAAGGTTATATTCCAGGTGGCGATTCACAAACTGTTCAAGAATTGTCCTTACAATTCTTTTTGGAGCATAGTAATCTTTTTGTATGATGTTCTTTTTTGGGTTTTTTTTGAGTTGTACAAAGTCAAAGTGCTTGCTTTTCTCAGTGCCCAGTGGGCAAGGCTGTATCTCTTTCAGTCTTCTATTAATGACATGCTTTATCTTAGTTTTTTTTTATCAGCACCTCAAGAAGATTTTATTAAAATTAAAGAACAATCTAAGTTGGCAAACTATTCTGCTTTAAAAAGATGGTACAATTTTACAGTACTCCTCCCACATTACAGAAATTTCTTTCATAAAGTAGGCCAAAAAGGAGCAATTTGGTGCACATTGAATGCTCTAAAAGGAAAAAAAGCAAAGGCCAGAAAAGGAATAAGATGTAGGGAGAATGGTTTGAATAATTTTAATATGGTAGATGTGATAGATGCAGTCAAAAATTTACCCTGAAAATTTTTTAGTGTCAGATACAAATTTACAATAGAAATTGAAGTATCCAACACAATACACTACCCTTTTACAGTATCCAGGTATCGTAGTCCATCCTTTTTTTTTCTTTTGAAAAGGTAAAGTATTGTATTAAGCATCAAACAGTATAAAGAACCGTACAACAGTGTTTTCAACCCGGCCGTTCGAACCATCAACCGGCCAAGATTCCAGGTCTGCTTCAGTCAAGACCCGTCAGACGGTCAAAAACCGTTGACTTGGTCAAGAACCATTCGACCCGGCCGATTCAACCGCTGACCCATTCGACCCAGTCACCGGGTCGCGGGTTGCACACTCAATGTATGCAAACTTTTGGAGGCCATAACTTAGTACTCCGATGTCCGATTGGGGTGATTTTTTTTTTATTTTGGGTAACTTTTCGAGATCTATGCCTCCCAAGGCGCCTTGCCCCACTATTTTCGCAAAAAAAAACCCTTTTTAGCCTCAAATTGCAATTTTTAATATTTCTTATAAATAAAAAAATTAAAAACTGAGTTAAAAAATATAAATTAAATATAAAAATACATATAACATATCTAAAACATATTTATACATTATTTATTGATAAAATATATATTGATACACATATATATATGTATATATATATACTTAATATATGATGACGTGGCACGGTCTGAACCATTCGACCCGGCCAGTCGAACCAGTGACCCGCAACCCAGAGGCAAAAACAGTTCGGCCTCCAGGTCGGTTTTTAAAACATTGTCGTACAAGAGGCTATACAATCGTAGTCCATCTTAGCTGCATTGAAATAAAGACATAAAGCTCCCTATGAAGGTAATTATACCTGATTATATTAGTGAAAAAGAAAGGCATGTACATGAGAGACTGAATTTATACACAAAAGGGTAAACATGCAGCACCATCCTCCAGAAATTTAGATTTTAAAAAGAAATGATATTGCTAAACCACCTGCCATCTAATTCAAATCTCTAGGAATCCACCCGATTCAAACTGGCAAGAAAGGAAGATAATCCCTAATCTCATTCAGATAATTGGAAAGCTTCCATTGCTTTCAACCAATCATAATATTCCAGCAGTTCAGCCAATGGCATTAGCTAGCATACCTTAAACTTCAAAGAATCCACAATCCAATGTGTTGCTATGCTACTCCTAACCCTGATGATAAAGTAAGGACTTAGGCCTTAGTAGAATCTGTAAATCATCCCCCCAAAGTGGGTCACCATGGATACAAATGATAATCCTGTCCACATTGAAGAAACCCCTTTCACATGTGCTGGAGAAGGATTACCTGAGGAGCTGAGATGTAATTGCAGTCTAGCATCAAGGTTACATGAGGAAAGAATGAGTACTTCAACTAAATTCCTTCTCGATCCTAGGGTGAAAAAACCCATATAATTCAAGGGAGAAAGATAACAATTTCCTGACTAGACCACTTCCCCTCCAAAGTTCCATTCTGTTATGTTCCTCCTACAAACCCCATGTAAAGCATGGATCATTTTCCTTCTAGTAGATTAATGTTGCAACACCAAGACAATTCAGTCTCCACTGCCAAAGTTCTTTGGACTTGGCATGACTAATTGCAACCCAAATTCTTAAAAGTATTTCATTAAAGTAAAAACAAAAACATATACAAAGCCTTGCATAATAAGGCATTGGTCAAGACAAGAAAAAGATTACTGTAAGGTATATTCTTGAATATCTTATGTGCTGCTGCCCATGAGTATACCCTTCCCCAGCTACCTTTTAAAACTGAATCTACTGTACTGAAATTGTGTTAAAAAGTCTCCTTTTTCTTTCTGTCCAGATTGACCACAGCACCGCTGTTGGAACCACCCCCCCAAAAAATATTTCCTTTCCTCAATAAATCACACAAATTCCA
Source organism: Nelumbo nucifera (assembly GCF_000365185.1). Next base: position 1,565,861 of record NW_010729202.1, read on the forward strand.
ACTCTATAGTAATGCCAACAGGTCTCTTGGGAAACAGAGCTTAGTCCAAACATCCTCAAACATTGTGCCCCAAATTTTTCTGTTTATCTAATTATTTATAATGCAATCTTAGTTTCTTTAGTATTATCCTGACTTTAGGTTTTGAGTGATATCTTGATTATTAACTTGAATACTAGATTCTTCCGCCCTAATCTTTCTTTAAGTCTCACTGAATCTCCATTTATTAACCTCTTGATGCTTAAATCCTTAATCTAATGAATACTGTACCCTCTTTTTTGTCCAACATCAGGCATCCTTCCAATGAAATGAGGATAGCATAATAGTATATCCCAAATTGAAATAGCACTAAGCAAAGTCTACTCTTTGGAGTGTCGAAGTTGAAAAGGTCCAAAGTTTTAAATCAATCCCAAAAGGAAGGCATGCGCAAGCACAAATATAGATGCATATATACACACACAAAGGAGAAAAGTCTACATTTGCATGCATATGCACAAGTACTCATATGTACATACAGGTTTCTGTTTTTCAATCAGATCAAGTAGACCTTTTATAGAAAGCAATATAAACCAGTGGAACTCTCAATTTTTCAAGTTAAACAATGCCCAAAAGAAGGGTTTAACTTTTCCATGTAGAAGAGGCTTTCGGACTTTCTATCTAGATGACCCAGGTAGGTGCAATGCATGTATACATGCATGTAATATGTAGATCATGGAAGGATGACATTATGAGAGAGAGAGAGAGAGAGAGATCTTGGTGGTCCAGACATGAGCCAGTTCCAGATGCATTCCAAACATTGGAGAACAGTCTCACGCACCACGTCCTAAAGAGTAAATACTGCAGAACGGGTGCAGAAGAATTTCAAGATTAAACCCCAAGTAGACCCAACAGCAGTGGGCAAGGCTGAAAACCAGCAATGCATTTATCATTGGAGAAACGATGACGAATAATAGCACATACCTCATACTCTCTAACACGGAAGATTGGGCTAAGCATTGCACACTGAAGAGCACATCCACGGGCTACACACTCACTTGCATTCACTGTCCGGCTAGGCTCTTTGTTAAACAGGCTAGCTAAAGTTCTAGTAATAGCTGGTATCCGAGACCCTGATCCAACAAGCTCAACTGCATGAATCTTATCCACAGTCAAGTTTGCATCAGCCAAAGCCTTCTCACAAGGAAGCCTAATTCTTTCCAGCAGATTCGAAGACATTTTTTCAAACTCTTCCCTCTTAATAAAACCCTTTACGTCTATCTCATCCATCAAACACTCAATATTAAGTGATGCCTCTGCATTTGCACTCAGAACCTTCTTCAGCTTATCACATGCTGCCCTCAACCTGATGCATGCCCTCACACTAGAATAAACATCAATGTTATACTTTTCCTTGAACTGTGCTGCAAAATAACTAAACAAAACCTCATCAAAGTCCCTCCCTCCCAAGTTTCTATCAAAAGCATGAGAAATTATCCTCATATAACTAGCCTCAAATGATGCAACAGACACCTGCGTGTCACAATGTCCAATATCAACAAACACAACATAAGTAGGGCCTGCATTGAAGACATCGGTCTTGTAAATTCCATAACCAAGAGCTGTAGCAGTACAGTCATGCATCAATCTTAATGGCTTCAATCCAGCTATTGCCGCAGCATCCAAATAAGCACGTCTTTGCAAATCTGTGAAATAAGAAGGAATCCCAATGACACAATCTGAAACAGGAGTTTCCAGATTCTTCTCTGCTATCTGTTTTAAATGTGAGAAGAGCATTGCCAAGATCTGAACCGGTGTCAATTTCAGTGTCTCACCCAAATATTGCAAATGAATCAAAATGTTGCCATCAGAACCTTCAGAAGTCTCGAAGGGAAAATTCCGGAGTTCCTTCTGAACATCAGGTTGTCTGAAATTAAGCCCAATCAGTCTCTTCACCTGAGAGATTGTGGATTTTGGGTTCATCAATGCAGAAGCAGCACCAGACGCACCGATAAAACGTTGCTTCTCACCGAACGAGACGACAGCAGGTGTTTCACGCTTGGATTCATCATTCAATAAAACATCAATCCCCCTCTGCTTTGCAGCAGCAATAACACAACTCTCGTTGCCAATGTCAAATCCTACCACACTCATTCTCAACTCAACCAGAACATAAACCGTGGTAATTCAATAACAAGTTGGAGACAAACACTATAAAGGCCCTGGGGTTGGTCCTCTCTCACAGTTACCAGTACGCCAAATCCTATAAAACCTTATTCCCGAGGAACCGTCCTGTATGGAATTCAAGAAATCGAACTTAGATTTACCGAATTAACGACGAAACAATCCATAAACCACAGAAACCGCTAGAGATTCATTAACTACTGGACCCTTAATTCCATAACCACATGTTACAAAAGAAAAGAAAACAAAAAAGAATGGAATTTCACGCGAAAGAGCTCATCTTGACGAGAAATAACAATTGAAAATTCACAAAAGTTGAAAAGCTTACGAAAAGTGTCCAGATTACCATCAAGATAATAAAAACAAGAGCGAAAAGCAACAAGTATCGATGAATCAACAGATAACAGCTTCAATGAAACAGAAAAAGGAGGAGACAAAGAAGGAAGAATCATCAAAGTTACCTGGTTACTAGGAGGAATGGAGGAGGAGGAAAGATGGGACACAGAGGAAAACCCTAGAATTGCACTTTGAGAGATTCAAAGAAACGAGTGGTGATTGATAGAGGGGAAACCTCCACTTGGCTGGCAAAGAAATTGAGAGTTTGAAAATCATTTATATGGCAACGCAGCGAGGCCTAGCATTGAGGAATGACGAAGAAAGAGAAAGTGGAGGAGCGTTCCGAGCCAACAACAGAAGCATCGATTTCACCGGTTTGCTCGGAAAAATGTTTGGCTCCAAATTTGGCTTCGACAAACAGTGCCTTAACACGCACTCATACTCTTGCATCATATTTTGCTTTTGGAACCTCCACGTCATCATTTGGAAGTCGAGGTGGATGGGCCAGAAGAATGTTATCTGGGATCTTCTCCAAATATACATGTGAGTGCGGTGTGAAATCGATATCGATCTAGGCCGTCAATCTTAGACCGTAGGTGGGTCAGAAATCGCCAATCGTGGAAAAGTTGTTTTAGCAGTCAGAATTCGTTGGGACACCAATCCATCCAGCTGTTGAACCTTGAGACTTGTTAGTTGGGCTTGGGAGTCTCTCTTGGTAAGCCCTGTGCATTCCAATGTCACCCCAACAACAAACAATTACCTTTCCACGCTGCAGCAAGGCTGCAATTGAGCTCGGAGATATATCAAAGTATATCAAAAGTCAATCATCGATCCAATTTCGTGTGATCTTTTGTATTAGGGTATGTCTTGGGTCGTGGAGTTAGGAATAGGGCTATAACTTGGGCCGGGTTAGCCCAAAAGTCGAGTTGGATTAAGGTTAGGATTAGAAAGTGTTATCCCACTTAACTTTCAGGTTGGGTTATATAAAAATCATAGATTTTAATGGATAGCTACATTTAATTAAAGTAAGGACAATTTTGATAAATTGTATTTTTATTGTTCAATTATTATCTTAAACCATTCTTATTATTTTTGATAATTGACTAGCTCTACCCTTATTGTTAGCATCAAATAGTATTCCGTTAAAATTCTTATATATGTGACATCACACGATGTATAATTGTTTTTTAAAACCCAATATTATCTTCTTTGTTTTTGTTTTTGTTTTTATTTTTATTTTTATGAGAGAGGATGTTTGTAGAGTTTTGTTGCAGATCCCACAAAGATGATAGATCGGAGATTACATTGGACCCTAAAAGTCGACGTAACTCGACGGGTATCCAGTACTACAACTCCTTCGGTTATCTCAGTTGACCTCTCCAGGGTATATGTTAATGACTGTGATGAGTGTGAGATATAGAACTGGGACAGGAGGAACATTTGATTGAGCTTCTTTTTGTTTCCAAGTGAATATTAAAAGAAAGGTAGGATGGAAGCTCGTACTCGAATTGGAATCACTAATTATAGACATGGTCTTATAATTAGATATGTGTACGCAGATTAGAAATATTCCCTTGAGTAAAAGATATGGACAATGGCCGGCAACCCCGTTTCACTCCACTAGAACCAAAAAGTGAAACTGAAATGTCGAAAAAGAAATTAATAACCAAGAAGGCATTCAGCAAAAGGGCGCACATTAGATTCCCGTGTAGGCCATTTTGATCACAGAATTACGTGTATCTGTATACAAATGTAATTTTGATGCTATAGCTTTGACCAAATGCCATCACCATGCGTGGTCCACCAAATCGGCCATGATCCACAAACTTGCAGGGTAACCACTGCAAGTTGCAGGGTTTTATACAACGATTCTTCAAGGGTGGAGCTGGCAGTTCAGCGATAGCCATTCCAATTCGACCCCAAGTTATTAAACTCAACAACCCAGACATGACATCCAAATTTGAACCAAATCAAGCAAAAATACATATTCTTGGGGCTAAAATCAGGCAAGAAAAATCATAGATCAAGAAATCGTTTGAAATCCATATTCCCAAAAGAACCTTCAGGAGCATCAATCCAGCAACCACATTCCACAAGTTTTTCAAATTAACAGAGAGAGAGTAAAGAACACAAACCTGGTGGATAGGTGGGTACATTGAATTGGTGCAGAGGAGACATTCGAGCAGCTCATGGACGTTGGTGGCCAGAGAAATTGTGAAGGGAGCAACATTGTAGTGGGGCTTAAAGGAGAACTGATGGCGATGGATCTCTTCCTCATCATTCCCGTCTAAGGATAAGACGCATTCAATGCTATCCAATTCCATTCATATACAACAACAACAACACTCAGAAATGAATTGGGCAAAAGATAACAACAGAGTATTATTGCTCTTCTTTTGGGTTTTAATTTTATTCTTTTCTTTCAATCCTTCCCCCTTAAACTCACACCGTTTTTTATCCTTGAGGACGGACAAAGAAAAGAAGAAAAATGAATTTATGCCAAACTCAAGGGTCCAGATGTAGTAGGCACGTCAGGTAAGCACAATGAGTAAGCACCTAATAGCTGTGTGACACCTGTCCCAACTAATGTGCTTTTCATATAAACATTTTTGCTCTGTTAGACAAGAATTATTATTTTATTATTTTTTTCTACTGTTCATTGTCTTCTCCCTCTAAAGGCAACCCCATCGACAAGAACAAATGACTTATGGCGATGCAATCCTTCTCAGATTCCCCATTCGATTTTAACAGAAACCCAACCTCTTCTGGTCCCCTTTACTTCCCTAGTTTTCCTTCTTATCACCCCATTGCCAATGCTCTATCATTCTAATCATCAATCGGGCTCCTGCACTGTGAACTCTGTTGTTCGAACTGGTGGCTATCCCTACCGAAATCCAAGAAAATCATCACTAGTCGAGTGCTAATAATCCCAAATCGGATCGGATTAAAAGTCTCTTGCCTCTTGCAGCATCGTTGCTCAGGCCGAAATTTTGATTCAGGTACGCCTCTTCTCCTCTACGATTTCCCCTTTTTTGTTTTTTACTTATTAATTCTAACGGAACAAAAACGTTTAGATGAAAAGCACATTAGCTGGGACAGGTGTCACACAGCTATTAGGTGCTTACTCATTGTGCTTACCTAACGTGCCTACTACATCCGGACCTTAGACGGGTCAAACTCAGTGCGTGGTAGTTGATGGTGGATTGGCGATGAGCAACCCAACAACAGCAGCGATAACCCACGTGTTACACAAGCACAAATTTCTGTCCGTGTGAAGAGTCTTTGGGGTGTGGTCAACTCCTAGAGGGCAGCTATGAGTACGAGCATGTCAAAGGGTAGAAAGGGAATGAGTGGGTGCGACCAATTACTCGAATTGTTGGTGACAATGCCATTTTAGAGAACTCTGAAACTACAGAAATAAGGTCCTAAGTTTATTCCATGGTCTATTTTTTTCCTTCAGTTTTTAATTTATGAGAATAGCCACCAATGCTTGAGATTAAATAGAAATTTGTTTGATGGCGAGAGAAATCCCTTTAGTTCTAGGCTCCTCACCGTTGCTACTGCCTGAAATCGTCGTCTTTTTGTTATTTTTCCTCAACAAACTTATCAAACTCTACATGCCATTGATTTTCTTCATCCCTCCCCCCCCCCCTTCAACTCAGCCACCGATTCCCATAACTCAAGCAGGTCACCATCTAGGGTGAAGGACAAGGCTTCCCTAGGTGAAGGATGGATCAAATATTGGGGGAAAAGAAGATGGAAGGGAAGAGGGGAATACAAATTTTTCATCAATTGAGTTTTATTTTGAAAATTTGAAGAGTAGTGGAGGAAAAATTCAACATTTCATTTCTTTTCGTTAACACTTAACAACGATGTCAATTGTCAAAAACAATAGGGGTACTTTAAGATAATATGTAACATATAAGGGTAGACTGAGTCAATTAGCTAAACCATAAGGGTAGTTTAAGAAATTTGCCCTTAAAATAATCTCCCCAATGGGAAATCCATTTCCTTTGGAGATTGGCAATGGATATTCATTTTTCTCCCCGACATGGATTAAGAGGTTGGTTCAAACTACCAATACATCTCTATGTATCAACAGAGGTGTACCAACACTTCGAATCATGTGCCTTTTATTTTTGGGTAAATTGCTGAAAACTCTCCTAGTAGTTTTTAATTGTTATTGAAACCTTCATTGGAGTTTATTAATTGCAATCACCTCCCCTGAACTTTCCCACATAATTGCAAATAGACCCTCTCTGGTAGAGTCTTCTAAAAAGAGGCATGAAAATGTCCAAATACCTATGCATTTACTTCTAACAAAGATGTTTGTTTTCTAAATTTTCTCTTCATATGAATCACTACCCCAAGAGTTCGGATATGCTCTACAGAGATGTTGCAGATGCACAGCCAAAAAGTGTTGTGAGGTCGATATGAGGCATGCTTTGTAAGGAGCAGATCCGAACTCCTACCCCAAACCCTTCTAATCTCTTTTTTGAAATTGATTTATTTTTCAATTTTCCCTTCATATCAATCACTCAAAAGAAAAGCTGCAACTTTAAATTCTCTTTGTTTTTGTTGTTCATAAAGTTTGTATTGTTTTTTTACTCCCATAGAAACTAGACTCAATAGTAACTGCATGGGTACTTTGGACATTTTCATGCCCTTTTTTAAAAGATTCTACCAAGAAGGGGTCTACTTGCAACTGTATCAAAAAGTTCAGAGGAGGTGATTGCAAATTGCAACTACTAAACTTTAGGGGAGGTTTGAATAATTTACCCTTTATTTTTTTTTCAAATTTCATTTTTAAAACTGATTTTATATATTTAAGGGAAAGGAAAATAGTGACTCTAGCACGTTTGAAGATGTGAAGTGTTGAACATGAAATGTGTTGAGAGCGGAGCTCTGTGAAAAGAAGGATACTATACATACCATCATTCAATGCACCACTAAGTGTTATTAATCTACTAGGGAGTATTTTCCTATTATATTTGATTTTCAATCTTTTGCATCAATCAAAGTTTTATATACTTTTGTTAAATTAAGTTAGCTCTAGTTTCCTTCTTGAACTGATAACTTGATTTTCTAGTTTCTTAGCTATTTTGGTTTTGTTACATCTCAACTTATTGACAACTTTTTCGATAGTCTAGTTCTATTTCTAAACTAAAAAGAGTTCTAGTCTTACTTACTTTTAATAATGGTCTTTTCTTCTTGTCTTATCAAACTTTAGAATATTTATTTGATATAACTAATATCTATGGTCTTTTTGTGCTTTCGTTGCCACTTGGTGACAAAACGTCATCTTACCTGATTCTGTTTCTTTACTTGTAAGATTTTGTAATCATTTTCTACCTCTCAAATCTCTCTTCTTCGTCTTTGCTTGTTTCTAATCTTTCTGGTTATCGTATCCCTTCTTTCTTTTCCTCTTCTACCTTCTTCCTCAACTATTTTCAAACATGAATGACTTTGACACTTTAAATGAAGCTTTTCAAAATATGCTTCAAGCTAATAACATCTCGGGAATTGATTTTGTTGATATACGTCCTCATATTCCTAAAAATCTTTAAGAAGGTTGGAACTTCTCCTTTATTTACCGATTGTTTCCTCATCTTATTGATAAGTTTTCTGAACTGGAACAAGGTCTCTATACTCTCTGGAATTTAGACCCCAGTCATCTCCTCATGGCACATTTTCAAAAAGGTCATTTTCGTTTATGGTTCAGATTTGAAGAGGATTATACTCGCATCTGAGATAATGGCCCTTGGATGCTTAATGGACAATGGATTGTTCTTAAACCTTGGGTTCTTGGGAGACCACAATATGAATGGCAATTGAATCAAATTGAGGTTTCGATTCAACTTCATGACCTTCCTTATGAAATTATTTATGTTGACATAGGTAGACCCATCTTTGAGCGTATAGGTCCTACCCATCATATTATGGTTATTCAAAACTATATTCGAGCTAAGATCTACCTTACAATTGATCAACTTCTTAAAACAAGTTCTTTTTATAGTGCTTTAAACTAGGCAGTTTTTAAGTATGAAGATCTCCCTTCAACCTGTTACCTCTATGGTCAAGTTGGCGATCTCTATCGCAGATGATCACAACCTCTTCCCCATGTTACTAGTCAATCATTTGAACAATACTTTAACCAACGATTCATGCATCCCCCCTAGACCTTGGTTGAGAACTGAAATCCCCATGCAATGAAACTGGTGTCGCCCTTCTTTTCATGAGTTTATCGACATTCATGCTCAACCAAATGCTGTAAGAGCCCCCCCCCCCCCTGTAAGTGCTTCACATGTTACACCTCCTTCCCAACCTCGTCATTCAACTACTCCCATAAATTCAACCTTGGCAAGAGTCATCTCTTCATCTTCTATGTCAAATCCTTCCCCTAGTGCTCCCTCTTCCATGAGAGTTTCCTTTGAAACCTTTCAGTTAGCCCTTCACACCTAGACTACCCTCCCTAATCTGTTGTCTTTGGATTTGATGGGTGCCTCTTATTCTAGAGGTAAGTGTCCTCAGATAGACCTCCTACAACACCTTGAGGTTGAAGACTACCGACCTTCCCATCTATGACAGACCTGAGTCTTTCACCCAAAGTAATCAGACTAAGAGAATCCTTTTTGTAGTCCATCCTAACCTGGATATTGACAATGATCTGACTAATCAGAACCAAGGCTTACTGACTAAGGAAAATACCCATGCAGATGCAACAGAACCAGTTAGCTTCTTTCTCTTATCTCCTTATTTGTTTTATTTGAAAAGGGCGATAGTGGATAGCCCTTAACAGCCACAAGACCGCCCAATGTTGATTTTGAGTTGGAAATGTCATGGGGCCAAGCATCCTAAGGTAGTTCAAGGAATAGGAGTTTTGGTCAAATATTACAATCTAGATTTTATATTTCTTTGTGAAACCAAAATTCCCTTAGATAAAATGCAATCATTAGCTAATCGCTTTCATTATTCTAATTATTATCTAATTCCTCCTGAAGGACGAGCTAGAGGTTTAGTTTTCTTTTGGAAAAATAGTATCTGCATTTCTATTTTTTTGATTCATTCAAGATATGTCTTTCTCAAAATATCTTCTCCTCCTCTTTTAGGTAACTTGTTACTTAGTTTTATTTATGGACCATCTATCAAAGCCCATAGGAATAATTTCTGGCAGTCAATCTTCCTTTCTCACTTATTGGTGATTTTAACAAAGTAGCTAGTGTTGCAATTCAAGACCCTTCATCCTCTAACAGATCTTCTAGGCTTACATCTACTCAATATTGTCACCTAATTCTAAACCAAAATCTCTTTGAAATTCACATTCAAGGTGGCCGACTGAGTTGGTCTAATAAAAGATCTATTGGTCTCGTTAATCGAACCCTAGATAGAGCCTTAGCCACTCCTGACTGGATTTCAGCCTTTCCAAAGAAAACCCAATATCCAAAACGATTTAGATTCTATGAAATGTGGCTCTCGGATGAATTTTGTAGATCTGAAATCTTAAATGGTTGGGATTGTCACATAGCATGTTATGCCGCCCATTGTCTTTGTCTAAGAATGGATCATATTAAACATAACCTGATTAAATGGAGGAAAACTAAGTTCACTGGTCCCCAAATTAAATTGAATGAATTAGAATCACAAATTATCCAAGTGGAACAATCTACACCTTGGGATCAGAATAAAATTATGTCTTTATACAAAAATTATGATGATACTCAATCCTAGATTAAAAGTTTTTGGAGATAAAAATCTAGACAACTATAGCTAAACTTGAGAGATAAAAATACAAATTATTTTCAGACAAGTACAATGTGTCGCTAGAGAAGGAATGAAATTCAAGGCATTAAAGGCTGTCAAGGATCTTGGCTCATAGATCATAAGAACATAGCAAAAATTTTCATTTCTTATTTTTCATATCTTCTTACACATCACCCTTCTAATGATATAACCTTTATTAACAATATTTTTACCCCTATCATTATTGAGGAAGGTAATAGAAATCTCATTGATATTCCCTCTAAGGAAGAAATTAAATCAGCTCTGTTTAGTATAGGTAGCCTAAAATCTCCTAAACCTAATGGAATAATGCCTGATTTAGTTTATAAGGAATACTGGATTTGATGGGCAACGAAATCATAGACTTTGCCAAGGAATTTTTCCAAAATAAGAAGTTGTTTAGACGTCTTAATCATACCTTTATTTGTCTTATTCCCAAAAAAGAAAATTGTACTAATGTTCAATATTTTCGTCCCATTAGCCCTTGTAATGTTTTGTATAAAATCATTTCAAAAATTCTAGCCAATAGACTTCGTACTATCCTGGACAAGTGTATTTCCCCCAATCAATCAGCATTTATTCCAGGAAGACAAATGGTAGATAATACCATTATTGCCCATGAAATGTTTCATTATTTCAAACATCACAAACGGGGTACATGCTATGTGGCTATTAAATTAGACATGGCAAAAGTCTATGATCGACTTGAATAGTCTTTTCTTCTTGAAGTTTTAAAAGCCTTAGAATTTTCCTAGGATATCTGCCAAATCATTCTAAAATGCATCTCTTTTGTCTCCTACTCTATTCTTATAAATGGTACTGCTGAGGGTAAAATATTATCTAGTAGAGGTCTTAGACAAGGGGATCCTTTTTCCCCCTATCTTTTTATTCTGGCCATGGAATACTTAACTCGAATGATTTACAAAGCTGAAAATGAGAACCAACTTCAAGGTCTACAAATCACATCTAGAGCCCCCACTATTTCTAATCTTCTTTTTGCCGATGATATTCTTTTATTTGTGAGGAGTCACCGAGATGAATTGAATAATCTCAAAGTTATTCTTGATAACTTCCAAAATATTTCAGGGCAGTTAATTAACTTGGAAAATTCTGGAATTTATTTTAGCAAGAACACCTATCATCGACATCAAAGAATGATTAGGAGACAACTCCAAATGAAAAATCTTCCTGAAAATTCTAGATACTTAGGTCTTCCTTTAATCTAGGGCAAAAATAAACATTCTCAACTTTCTTTCCTTCTGGACAACCTTAGAAATAAGTTTAACACTTGGAAAGTGTCAGCTATTAGTTAAGCGGGTAGGAGAATTCTTATACAATCTGTACTTCATTCCATTCCTAATCATACCATGACTGTAACACAACTTCCCCAAAAAACCATTACTACTATTGACCATATCATAAAAAAATTTTGGTGGGGTAAATCGAATACTAACCCATATCCCTATAACCGGTGTTCTTGGAATAAATTAGCTATTCCTAAAGCTTATGGAGGCCTAGGATTCAGAGAAATCAAGTTGGTCAACTTAGTCTTTCTCAAAAAGCTTGTTTGGTGTTACCTCAATGAGCAGCAAAAATGGTTGGCTCAATTATGGAAATCTAAATACCTTCCCCAAAATGAAAATTTCCCTCAATCCATCTCTAAATCCAGTTCTTATTTTTGGAAATCTACTGCTCCAAAAATTCAGAACCTACTTAACGAGGTTGGTTTCCTAGTCTTAGAAACTTCTACAAATGCAATTTCCCAAGTTCCTTGAATCCAAAATAATGACAAATTTTACACGATCAATCGCCCTATTCCTGCTCAGTTGTTAATTATACTTTCACTGATCTTATACATAATGGCACTTGGAATATCTCTTTAATCCAAATTTTGCTTGATAATGTCCAAACTTTTCAGTATCTTCAATTGCTTACAAGGACTTACTTCAGGATTACTTACCTTAATTAATTGACCAATTCAAATCTTGTATTAAATGGATTTGGCACCTTTAGTGCCCTCCTCGTTGTCAATTGTTATTCTAGCATATCATAAATGGTTATCTTCCTGTAAAGGAAAAAATTCTATTCTGAAATCAAGATCAAACCTGTTTTTTTTGTCACAATAATCCAGAATCTTTAAATCATCTATTTCTTGAATGTTCTTTCACACAATCTATTCTATTTGCATCTCCCCGGAACATTATCTTAAACGCCACATCCCATCCTACCTGGGTTAACTGTATAATAAAAGTTTCAAACAAGTCTGAATTTAGGAAAATCCTTAGCTGGTATGCCATTGCTTTATACTATGTTTGGTTTGCGCGAAATGAAAAAGTTTTCAAGGTTTCTATTATTTCTAATATTTGGATTATTTGAAAAGTGAATATCATTTTTAATGGGATATTGGATTCTCAAACAAATTCCAATTCAATTCAGGACTCTCCCCCACGTCTATGTCTACATGTTAATCTATCTACTGATTGTATCATTTTTACTGATGCAGGGAAAATTAGTCAAGCTTCCTTTTCTTTTGGAGTTATTATTCTGAATGCATAGTTGGAATGTTTGCGAATCGAAGGAGGCAGAAAATGTTTGAAACCAGTGGAAGAAGCAGAACTTTTTGCAATATTTCAAGAAATCTCTTATGCTCATCAACTGGAGAAATCCAAAATTTTGATATGCTCAGACTCTTAGTTGTTAATGCACTCAAGAATAGTACTTCTTTACATTGGTCAACTTTGGGACTTTTAACATCAACGACCAATCTTTTCTCTTTCTTTTCTTTAGCTCTATTAAGTTTCTAGCTATCAACAGGTGATATAACATGCTTGTGCATGAAATAGCAAAATGGAGCAAACACCCTACTCTTTTACCCCACACGCCACACCTATGCCAAAAACGTTTCCACTCTGTTTGTCCCAAACAGCCAAAGCTTTTCCAATTGCAAAAGACCCTCTCAAGTCTCAACTATAGGGTATTAGGGTATCGTAGACTCATGAATTTGAGTCAGCCCAAGTGCTTAATGCATGAGCCTCGGGCCCACCCAGATAAATTCAAAGTTTGATTTAAATCTTATTTAGGCAGAATGACCGAAGCCTATTTGGCCCAGCCCAATGCTACGTACATAATTCCATTCGAATGACAGATGCGTAGTTGGCCCAGCCCACAATGTCTTTTACTCCCATAATATCTATGATTTTGTTTGTTATTCAAAACAAAAAACAATAGTGACTTCAGCAATGATATATTAGACAACACCCTATGCATTTTTATGTAGATATGAGATATCAACGTCTCTATATTTTACTTTTATTATTTCTCACTTATTCTACAGTTATTAATATTTTTCATCTTTACATTGAGCCTACCCAACCGGTTTCAAAATTCAAACCCAACCTCTAGGCTCAGTTTGGGAAGAGTGCAAATATAAATGTTGCAGTGCAAAACCTTGTAAACGAAATTAATTTTTAAACCGAGCCTTAAGATCTTTTCACCCATCGAAAAGTCTAGAATTGCACTGCATCGGCAAATGGCTGAATATACCAGCTGGCTCAATTGGTCAGTGAACATAGTTCCACCAACTGCAACCAAATCCCACCATCCAATTTCCTATCCCAACACTCAAGTTTTTCTAAGCAAATATTTAAATATCTCTTAGTTTTGAACATGAAACTGCCATGATAAAGAAGGGTTTGGAGGATGGATTTTTTTTTGGCAAATTTCTCATTATTATCCAAAGTGCAGATTCTTTAATCATTTTTACCAATTTTAAACTTTTCTATTTCCTAAACTATGCCTAATATTTAATGCCTGTAATGCTTTATAGGAAAATTTTATTATCATTATATGGGGTTATTAGTTGTAATTTAAAATAAATTATAGATAATTAGATATAGATGAATGTATAACCACTTACCAAGAAGTGATTATATGCATAGAAAATTTATGATGTCAGAAAGATAAGAAAAATCCACACGTAAATTTTGATAAATACCAACCTAATTGATTATCATGTTTACGATACAGGTTGATTGATTGGTGACAAGTTTTTTTTTTTTTTTTCAAAAATGTTATATATTTCTGGTATCATAGTCAAGCCTGGCATGGCATATTTCATTAAACCAAGAGCATGTATAAATACAAATAATGACAAATAAAAAAGAAGTTCCAAGTGAGAGAATCCAAATATAAATTCTTGGAAGAACAAAAACCCACAATGGCGAAACGAACAAACAAGGCTTCTTCAAGCATCATAGCATACACATAGGTTATGCTTGGTTTGAATGAAAAGGTAAGGAAAAGAAGGGAAAGACAGGAAAATCAATATAAGATTTGTAAAGATTTTTCAACCTTTTCCTTCATTTCCCTACATTTTCCTTCAAACCAAACATAGCCATAAGGAATGCCCTTGTTAAATACTAGTCTATATCATGATCAAGAGGCATTATGCCATTATCTAAGTAAAAGATCCTAATAAGCCCCTTTTACATTTACCAAAACACCGTTAGGTGCACTTAAAAGGATTGTTTGGTTCGTGGTTGGAATCAGAATGGCCTCCCCTGCCTCTTGCTAGTTTGGTTCAGATAGGAATTAGAATCGGAATCGAAATGAGATTATTTTTGACAATAACCAATGGTGATCTACCTCGCTAGAGGGAGGCTTTTTTTAGTCAACTGGGGTGGGATACTCATTCCCAAGAGGGAAGTGGAATGGCCATTCCATGGTTTTTAAAAACAAACTGGTTAGGGGTCCAGTTATCGATTCAAACGGTCTGACCGTTTGACCCGAATGACTGGCCCATTCTGACAAAAAATAAATAAAAAAAAATTAAAAAATTGGAAAACGGTCAAAACCGTTTGAACGGTTTGAACAATTCGAACGGTTAATCAACCGGTTCAGCGGTTTGCTGACCAAAATCAACGATTTTATAGGAAAAAGCGGTTTTGGAGGAAAGTGGAACCAGTCAGGTGACCGGTTCCCAGTTTTTCCGGTCCGACCATCCAGTCTGGTCCGGTTTTGAAAACAGTGGGCCATTCTACCAAAATTGGGAATTAAATTCGGATTCCATACAACCAAATAGCATGGGCCATTCTGATTCCGATTTCATACCCGTATTACTGCGAACCAAACAGATCCTTAATTAATATTATACAGGACTTTGGTTTAATTTATAAAAGAAAACCCCTTATAACTAAATTAATTTGAGTGGAAATGCGTTGTCCCTTGGCAAGCTTTAGCCCAATCAACCTGAATTAATTGTACATTGCTAATAAAATAGGAATCCCCTTGATTAATTCTTGAGATGCTCAGAACAGGGTTAAGCTTCATGCCCCTTTTCTTATAAATCAATTTCTTCCTTTGATTTACTTCAGTGTCTGATGATCTCTGGATACAGAGGCTCAATGAATGGCCGAGTGGGTTGGTAGAGTCTCTCTTAGAGTCCGCACCAACTGGTTTCAACCTGGAAATGAAAACATCCAAAAAGCAAGCTAGTTTGCTTGGTAATAGAAGAAAAATTGGTGCTAGATTTTTTGGAGCAGAACAATGTCCTCATTTTCGGTATATATATCAATTAGCATAATCGATCCATTTCATAAAACACCCACGTCCTCACAGCACAAACGCTCAACTATTAGTAATTAGCGAAATGCAAGCATTTTCCAATAAAACTTGTTCTCTGTGCAAGCTTGACAGAATAGGGAGGTAGAATGGTAGAAACGACAGTTTCATGGTAACAAGCCAGAACCTTGACATAGCAGGTAGAAGAAGAAGAAGAAGAAGAAGAAGATGAAGAAGCAAAAACAAGAAAAAGCTCAAGTGAACAGAGGAGGAAGACTGACTATGGTCTCTCTGCCGCTAATCAAGCGCTTCCACATCTTCATGAATTGTCTCAGAACTTGCCTGTACAAGCTAGCTCTAGCCGTAGAAATGGTGAGCAACATAGTCTTCCTCAGCCTCTTGAACCTCTTCCCAATCTTTACCTTTAACCGGCATATTCTCACTCTTAGAGACGATTGTCTTCTCCGGGTATCAGCTTGTTCCAGTATTTTGTTGATCAAGAACTGTGCCCGTCGATGCTTTCTCTCTTCTGGGTCTTCAATCTCCAGCTTTGAGTAAGCATAAGGTTTCTTTGCAAGAGAACTCATTTCTTAATTTGGGGAGAGAAAGAGAGAGAGATAAAATGAGTGAAATCTCGATAGCAGAGAAGGATAGATGTGATGAACAATGTTGGCATATACATATATAAACTGATGCAGGACTGGTCTACTGATGGTGGGTCATATCGTGATGAAGCAATCTATTGTTTAGTGGAAAATAATAGAAGAAAGAAAAATAATTAACATAAGGCTATGCTTGGTTTGAAGGAAAAGGAAAGGAAAGGTAAGGGAAATCTATTCAGTTATACTAGGTTTTTAAAAGTTTTCCTATCTTTTCCTTCCTATTCTTATTTTTTTTCTTTCAAACCAAACACAACCTAAATTCTGTAGTGAGAGCATGTCTTTTTTGTGATGAAGGGAATAAATTACAGTTGCTCCCCAAGATGTGAATGCATGACTGGAGAAGGCCGTAGCTAGGGGTAGCTAAACCTGATCAGAATCCGACCCGACTCAGCAAAATTGAGATTTCGTCTTCATCAATCCAACCACTCAGCATTATTCCCATAATAAGTTAATATACTCCATTGTGAACCCTTACCCAACAAGAATCGGTTGTCATGAAACCCAAATGCCCTACGGTGAACGAGTTGCTTAAAGAATGGACCCATTTTGGGTTGGACCCCATTCAAATCAAAATCAAGTTGGGCAGATTGGATAGATTAATAAGACATATTGAATTGAACTAATCCAGACTTAATGGTCTAAAATATTTATTTGATTGGATTCGGCCTAGTCTGTTTGTAATGGATTTATAAAAGATAAGAATGCAGGTGTTAATGGACCAGGTTTGAATAACCAATCTAAATTAAAATCAATATGAATAGATTGGACAATCCACACATTGAATTATACTGGTCCAAAATGATTCGAAGTATGCATCAAATTGGATTGAACTGGCCTATCTGTAATGGATTCATATTGGACCAAATCCGATTCAGTTGACCACCATGTGCCATTTGACAGGAGTGGCCTTTTTTTATTTTATGGAAAAAGAAGTTTATATCAAGAGAAAGAAACAAAATGACTTGCCAAAAGATGATCAAACAATCAAAAGATTCCAGCTTGCCTTTCAAGTTTCAATTTATAATAATTGAGATTTGAGGAGAGAACATCCACCATCCACCATCCACCATACCAGCCACTAATAAAATTCAAAAGAAAAGGCCAAAAGCGTCAACATAATGATAATGGAAGCAAGGGAGCAGAAATGATCGAACTTTGTTAAAGTGGGTGGGACTCGGGGAAATGCACTCCTCAAGAGTCAACCATTTGATGGCCGCCTTTGTTAATATTTTCATCTCTCACTCTTTTTGAGTAGTATGCAGGTGTCTGTCTGCCTGTCTCTCCATAATCCTTATAGAGTAGTGTTTACAATCAAAAAGCATGCCAATTAATGCCCGAAGAACCTAACCCGGAACCATTGGCATCTGGGTTAATTGGGCTAAGTTTTGGAGTGATTATTTGAAAAATAAGTATTTATCCTAATAAGCATGATTTTTGATCCCTCATTGACCCAGATGGTTAGATTGTTCGGCTTAGAAATCGTTTAGACAACCCGGTTTTGTTTTACCCCTGATTCAGTCATTTACCAAAAATTGTTGATTTGATCAATAAATTCACTGACCCGGACGATTGATTCATTGATGGTTTTTGGCCATTTTTTTTGTTTAATTATTTTTTATTTTTTAAATTACAATAGGCCATTCGTTCAAAATAGATGATTAAAACGTTGACCCAAAAAACCAATGGCTAAAGGAATTTCAATTCCGGATCAATTTTTAAAACATTACTCTTCGAGCATTTGGTGAAAAAACACTTATCAGGAATGATATATGTATTTTCAAAATGACATTGGGCAGGTCAAGTCTAAAAAGAAATAAACACTTAAAAATAAGTAATTATCATTTTTGGGCTTATTTGCAAAAGGCAAATAAACACTTATTTTTAATCACTTCCAAATTTGCATCAAGAAATGGTGCCCTCGTGGCAACTGACTCAATTATATAAGCAGACAAGGGACGCCAGTGCTTAGCAGACCACACCGGCCGTATACATGGTCCACTGTCATCGACTCACGTTGTCCAATCACGAGTCAAAAGAATCAATCAGAAATCAGGCAAGCAAAGGCAAGACAGGACAGAGTAGGGCAGAGTCTAAGTCGGCCCCGCTCAACCAAGGCATTCACACCGAGGAGAAGTAGAGATTAGATACTTAGATCTGCTTCCTTCCTCACTCTGTCCCACCGAACAATGAACCAACGACGGTGGGCGGTGGCCAAACTTACTGGGTGGTTTGAAGTTTGAACCGATGCTTTGAGGTGACCGATCGACCATTAAATGTATCAGGCACAGTAGTTCATTTCCTCCGGCCTTTTCTTTTTTAAATTGTAGTTGAAGCGAATCAATGAACTGAACTCTACGTCTCTATACATGCCGGACCGGAAAATTAATTAGAAAAATGCATTATATCACATTATACAGAATTCTGAATTCCAATTCCACTGTAATCTTATATAATTCAAAATGATAAATACCTTCATCTTAAAACATCAATACTCATTCAAATATTAATATTAATTTTAAACTAGCATATATCTCAATTGTACGCTGAACAGTCATTTTCCTTTAATCTTTTTTATTTTTTTCGTTTGACAGTGGAAATTATTTACGGGAAAAAAAAATTGAAAGGGGCGATGATGTTTGTTGCTGAAAGCGAACACTGCACGTAATCGAAAGTTTCCATCAACTAAAGCAAATAGTACTATATAATAATTCAATAATTGATGCATATAATCACTGAATGTAGTGGTGTTCGATCACCAAGATAATACTCTTCCACCCAATAACAACTGCCCGAGCTCTCCATAGTCCATACATGATACATCCTTGGTTAATACAACGAACCCAAATTGAATCAAACTGAAACCGAAAGAGTGAAGACGCAAAAGGCTAAAATATATAATATTACATCAACTTGTTGAGCGTGGCAATTTGGCGAGTTTGGTGAGTTATCCTTTCATTGGAAGAAAGGATATCTAAACATAAGTTAATTAGAGCATATTAAATACGTAAGTAATTTAATCACACTTTGAAAACTATCGGCACAGATGGATGCATGTAATGAGTTCAAATCTCTGCCCCACAAGGGGCGACGGGAAGACAGCACATCTCCGCCGTGTATTAGTAACATCTTCCGATGATAATACCACTTCCGATGAAATTATTATTGAGGATGTTTTCAATGCACAGCAGGGATGTGCTGTGGAACGTTGTAGGATGGTCCCTTGTGGGGCCGAAATGTGAACTCGAATATAATGACATGCAATAAATGGACCCGCCAACTCCTTTTTAAAAAGTCATGCGTGATACTAGTAAATATGTATGTGTTTTGTATGCAGTAATTTTAGATAAATAATAATTTTAAAATTTTTATTAGAACTCATTAATTAATTAAAAAAGATAAATAATCAAAGTATAGTGTGATTGGATTTAAATTTTATATTTCATCTTCGTTGTTAATAAAAATACTTCTTATATGTCATATTTATTTTTTTAATATGATAAATATATTAAAAATGTGTACAAATTTTATAGACGCACATCGCTGCTTTCGATTTACAAATGGCCAAACCGAAATGTTAATTAAACTCATTTTTGGTCAATTTTAATTATCAGATTGTTGTTGACCTATTTCACATGAAAGAAAATTTGAACTCATTTTTGGTCAAACCGAAATGTAAATAGGTCAACAACGCACATTTAATTATCAGATTTAAAGAAAAATTGAACTCATTTAATTAAATAGGTCAACAACACACATTGTTGTTGACCTATTTCACATGAAAGAAAATTTGAACTCATTTTTGGTCAACTTTAAATTTTCTATTATAATTAATTTTAAAAAGATTTCTTATTTATCACACTTATTTTTGTTTAATACGATAAATTTATAATATCTTAGATATGTCAAAATTTTTTACAATTTTTATGTATTTTGTATTTTATTTTTTATCTATTTGTATTTTTTATTATTTAATTATGACATAGTTGGTTGGCTCATTTTACTTAAATGATTAGACCATCATGGTGCAAGTCAAGTAGGTCACTCAAAGTTTAAACTCAAGCCTGGCACAACCCTATACATTAGGCCTAAGGCTTAAAACCACAACTAGGTTCAACATTGGGTTTGTCATTAAGCCCAGAGACAAATTAATTTGACATAAAGATATGTGTAGAATTGTATGCATGTATGTAATGAGGCCTAACTTCGGCTACCTAAGGCCTAGGCCCAGCTTGAGAACCAAAATCCGAGCCAATCTGTCTAAAATTGCAAGCTAGGTCAGTATGGGTTTGAGTTAAGCCCGCCCAATTGGATTCCCTACCATTAACCACTAATGCAAAACAGTTTTCTTTTCAAGTTAGTTTACTTTTTTATTCTATTTCTATAATTAATAAAAATAACTCTTATTTTTTATTCTATTTTTTGTGTCTCTATCTTTTTTTTTTTAATTTTGTATTACTTAATTATGACATCATGGGTTGACCCATTTCACCTAGAAGGTTGAACCATTAGCCCACCACTTGAATAGGAAAATGGTTTTCTTTTATGGGCCAGTTTTAAATCTTGTATTTCATTTCCATCATTTATAAAAATACTTATTATTTATCATTTTTATTATTGTTTAATATGATAAATATATAATATTAGATATGTAATATTTATATTTTGATTTTTTTAAATATTATTATTTAACTATGAAACCATTGGTTGACCCATTTAACACATATGCCTAAACTACTTATACACCACCCTAAGGAAAGGGTGGTTTATTTTTCATGTTGGTTTATTAAAAATATTGGATATAGATTTAAGTAGTTAAATTTATTGTGTTTTAAATTACAGTTTCTGCCCGAGAGGAACCAAATTCATGAGAAGGGATCTTGTAGTAAAAAAAAATGTACACAAAGCTCATTTATTTAATGTACCTTAATACCTTAAATAGATGACTTAATGAGAGGAAATATAATTAATTTAATAAAATTAGTAGTTCAAGTTATGTTTTTGCCCCCTAATAAAGAAGTACCAAATTCAAAAGTAAAGGTCTTTGAGTAAAAAAATGTCTAGAATCTAGATTTTCTTCACACTTCTAATAGTATTATAGATATAGATATAGATATGAAACAGATGTAGAACTAGTAAGTGTTAGGGGTGCTCAGTGTTCGGTTAACCATAGGCAAATATTTGAAATTGATCTAGTCCCTTCGATTAACCAGTTGACCGGTTTGGTTTTATGTTTTTTATATTAATAATATATATTACAAATATATAAGTACAATATAAACCAAAATTCTAAACGTATATAATGCATAATTACGTTCTATAAGTGATATATGTATATTTCATGTCTAATTCAAATTTTATATTTTAGTTTGTAATTTTTTATTTATAAAAAATGCTAAAAATTGGAATTTAAGGCCAAAAAAGGGGGTTTTGGCAAAAACAAAAGGGCTACAGATCTCAAAAAGTTACTCAAAATCAACATAAAGATCATCCCAATCGTATAATTGAATACAAAGTTATGGACTTTAGAAGTTTGCATATACCTAATGCATGTAGGTGTATAACCCATGATTGGGTCTAATATATATTTACATATCTATATCTATACTACTTTAAAAAGCATGAATAGCCTCAAGAATACTTCTAGAATTTTCTAAGGACAAAAAATTATCCCTCTATATTTAAATTTATTGATAAAAAAAATGAGGGCAAATAGGGTAATCGGTTATTGATATTAAATGAGTTTAAAAGAGGTAATTTAAAGATATTCAATGCATTCAATTCTCTCTCATTAAATCCAACATTTAAGTTATTAACTTGCATTCATGTTTATTGAATCA
Source organism: Nelumbo nucifera (assembly GCF_000365185.1). The sequence continues at coordinate 1,588,191 of NW_010729202.1, forward strand.
TATATTTAAGTCATTTTTGTTTCTTCTCATTATTAAGTTCTATTAATTAAATCCATACTTAATAAATTAATAATTCCAATAACATAAAAGCTTATACTTTAAAAATCTACCTATCAAAAATAGTGTTTTCATCTAGGTAGTGGTAAGAAATTAAATCATTTTGGGTCAAATGGGTTAATCCATGTTACCACGATTAAATAATAAAATTAAAAAATAGATAAAATGAAAATAATAGAAATAAAAAAATTGGAAACATTTTTAACACACATATTAAACAATAATAAGTAAGTACATATTAAACAATAATAAGTATGATAAATAAGAAATATTTTTATTAATGATGGAAATGGAATGTAAAATTTAAAATCAATTGGAAATAAAAATATTTCCCTATTCTCTCTCATTAAATCTTATATTTAAGATATATTTTTGTCATCATTAAATTCTTGTAATTAAATCCACAATATTAATTTTAATAGTATAAAAATAAATATTTTGAAAAGTAATTTGAAAACAAAACCATTTTCTTCCCTCCTAGTGGTACGTAAGCAACTCGACCATTTGGGAGGTCAAATGGATTAATAAATAATGCCATAATTAAATAATAAAAAATTAAAATAAATAACTATGAAATGTAAGAAGTATTTTTATTAATAATGAAAATGGAATGCCAAATTCAAAATCTACTTATAAATGAAATGATGTCATAGTCAAATAATAAAGTTTGTAATAATAGAAAATACAAAGAATCACAAAAAAAAAAGATAGAGAAAATTTTGGGCACATATCTAATATTATATATTTATAAAAATAAAATATTGGGTACATCTCTAATATTGTGCATTCATTATATTTAACAAAAATAAGTTTTATACATAAGAAATAATTTTATCAATGATGGAAATGTAATACAAAATTTAATGTCAACCTAGAAATCAAACAATTTTTATTTTTAGATGGTTGGTTAGTGGTTTGAGTCAAATGATACCATAGACAAACAAAAAATCAAGTGTAATAAGGAAAAAATATTTTATATAATGCAAATGAAATATATAATTTAAAGGGAAAATTATAGTCAAAGTCGGTTGTACAATTAAAATTATGATGCAGGTTGGTCCAGAAACCAACAAAACTTTGACAACCAGCTCTACATTTCAAATTATAAACCCTCCATATCATCGAAAGCTTATGTGGTTGTTGCCAACATGGGACTCTCAGTTCATGTTGGACACAGCAAAAATCCTATACTGGAAATAGGTTTTCAGTTTCTCTCACACTCCCTCTGTCTCTCGATCTCCCTCCCTCTCTCCCACTCTCATAGTCATCTCTTGATATTCCGCTCCCTCTGTCTTTCCCACTCTCTCAGCTTCAGTATGTAGCCAAATAAAAAACCTCTCTCTCTTTCTCTCTCTCTCTCTCTCTCTCTATTGTTCTCCCTCAATCTTTCTCATTCTTTTCCACACTCTCCATCTCAATCAATATCTCATTTTCCCTCAATCTCTATTGTTCTGTTGGTGTAAAGATCTCATTATTACTTGAAAAAAAGAGAAGAAAAAATGTATTATATACGTTTTTTATTATATAAAATATATTTTTTATTATATAACACATTATCAAGCCAGGCTCGGGATTAGGCCAGGCTTTTTTAAGAAAGCTCGAGTCTGGCTCGAAAAAAAGTCGGGCCTAATATTTTCAGCCCGAGCCTGTGAGCTTGAAATATTGTCCAAGCCCGATTTAAATCGGGTCGAGCCGGGCTAGCCCGTTAGGCTACCCGGCCCATGAACAAGTCTAATTAAGAGTCCCATGTTGGCAACAATCACATAGGCCTCCGATAACATGGCGAGGGTTTTTATAATTTGAAATGTAGAGCCAGTTATCAGAGTTTTGTTAGTTTATGGACCAACTTGTAGCCTAATTTTAAATATACAACCGACTTTGACTATAATTTTCCTTAATTTAAAACTAATCCAAAAGCAAAACTATTTTATTATCTAAATGGTGGGTCAATGATCCAACTTTTCAAAGAAATTAAATCCATGATGTCATTAATTGAATAATAAATATTTAAGTTTATTTTTAATCATATTGTTACTTTTGTTAATTTTCAATTTCTATCTTAAATATGATATATCAAAAATTCAAGTAATTAATATGAAGAAAAATTTCTCATGTGCAACGCATGTGCTTAATTACTATGAATATATATTAAATATATATACCAGTCAGTTTGGTTAACCACCAGTTTTTCTTCCCAAACCAGTTGATTCAATTAACTTCATTTTTTTGTTCAATTTCTCAAATTTGGTCGGTCTTGATTTTCTGATTTTTTTTAGCACCCCTGGAGGTGTGACCTATCATCTCATGAAACAGAATGGAAAATAAACAGGATTCATGAGGCCAACCCCATATAATTTGAACATGACGTCTGTCGAGCTAAAAATGTTGGTATATCTTATCGAAAATCCAGTATATAGATGAAGAGGTTAATGGGGTTAGTGACATGGTGCATAGGACTGTTCAAATAGGGAGAGCATGCTTGGATGCCTTAACAATCAATTGACTTAGTGATTTGGTAGCATGAAACAGGTTGAGATCCGAGTATATATCAGCCCTTAATCTAACAGATGAGATATGAATTGGATCTAGCATGGATCATCGATCTTTAGTGATATGCACCCATGGAGGAAGGCAGATCCTAGATCTAACATGCCCTAGACCTAGAGTAAAAACTAAGCAAATGCAGCAGCCATTGGGACTATCCTCCAATTCCGAGATGGTACTAAAAGCTATGTTTGGGAGTGCTTAAGTTAAAAATAAATATTTATTGAATAAGTGCTTAAAAACAAGTGCTTATTTGAATAAGTACTTATTTGCATTTGGCACCCAATTTTTTCAATTGGTAATTTTTTTTTCTCTAATAAGCATTTGTGACTATTTTGTCCTTCATTTTTTTTCAAATTTTCAAAATACACCCTTTGAAAGCACTTTTATAAAAAACGCTTTTATAAAAGTATTTTTATAAAAACACTTTTATAAAAGTACTTTTATAAAAATATTTTTATGAAAGTACTTTTGTGAAAGCACTTTTATAAAAATACTTTTACGAAAGCACTTTTAAGAAAGTACCCTTACAAAAATACTTTCGTAAAAGTGCTTTAATAAAAGTACTTTTATAAAATTCAACTAGAGATAATTTTATAAGTGGTATTTTAAAATTCAATAGGGATAATTTTGGAAGAAAAAAATTGAATAAGTGTTTATTGTATAAGCACTTTAAAAAAAACTGAAAATTTGGACTTACAAAATAAACTCTTATTTTTAAAATAAGCACCTATTTTAAGCTTATTTCCCAAATGCCAATAAATATTTAATAACCCAAATAAACACTTATTTTGAATAAATATTATTTTTAAACACTCCCAAACATAACCTAATTTGTATGCTGGCTGAATATCTGATATATCATTTGTTTGCCAATATGACACAATGTATACGAAAAAACAGGCGCGGCGCCTGCAAAGAACAAGAGACAAAATCAGTCACTGACACAGCCCTGCTTGCTACTGTGGGCTCATATCATATGTCGACCTAAGCAGACAGAATGGCTCACCAAACAAACCTAAGTGGGCTCATATCATATGTGCCATGTTATTATTAAGACTATTATCTTAATTTGCTCATCAATCCAACATTATATTGATTTCATAGGGTGTTACATAATCCTAATTGATTCCCCCAGTAACGTTTTCTTTATCTTTGGAAGAGTGCTATTATCAAAATCTCTTGTTGCAAAGCTCGTAATTAAGAACTATGATTTACCAGCTCAGCTGTGTAGCATCTACAGCTAATGTCTTAGGCCACGTTTGGGAGAGTTTTTTTTTAAATGTGCTGTTGAAAAAACCATTTTTTGAAATGGGCTAAGTCTCTGCTGCAACCCTCCTGGTGCAGGGGGATTTGGCCCCAAGTAACAACCAGCAAGAGATCTTACCAACCAATCAATTGATATCTTGGGGAAAATAACTTTTTGAAAGAATACCTTTTTAGTATTTAATAGTTCATCATCTTTTTTGTTCAAAATAGCTTCTCTTCCTAATGTAAAAAAAGTTAAATGGTAGACCTGCAAAATGTTGACCCAACCCGCGAACCCGACCCGACCCAACCCAACCTGAAAAAACAGGATTAAGGTCTCATATTTAGCTATCTGAATGTGAGAATGACCCGACACGATCCAACCCAGAAAAGACTGGGTTGGGTTGGGTTGGGTCATGGGTCAACCTGCTGACCCGATCGTCAAATCTAATTGGGACTATTTATGCATTGTTAAAAGTTTCCACTCTTTAATTTTTTTTCTATTTACTCTTTACTCTTAATTATTTACTCTTCAAATAGTTAAAAGTTCAATTTTTTTTATTTTATGTTTGGAATTTTTTTAATTTTGGCATTTTTTATGTAGTTTTTCTTTCTTTTTTTAATTTCAGTTTTTTTTTTTCAAAATGATCCGAATTGACCCATGAGTCAACCCCAACCTGAACATTTAGAGTTAGGGTCTAACATTTGATAACCCAACCCAATCCGAAGTGTCTTGACCCAACCCGAACCTGACCCACCCAACCCAATTGCCAGGTCTACCAAATAGAGTTATTTTTCTGCTTTATCAAATGAGATTTTTTAATGCAAAAGAAGAAACATTTTGAGCCTTTTGTCAAACAATTTTTTGACCGACTTTTGGTTTCTCCAACGTGAAAGGCACAGAAATCCCAGAAATACTCCCAAACACGGTCTTAACCGGTTTAGATCCGCAAGTATCCAAACACAATCTGATAATTCAAATTCAATTTGGATTATTATAAATGATCACTTCGTCAAAATACAATCCGATTATGATTATTTGAATATTCCAATCTGCCTTAAGAATTGCCGAAATGGATTCGAATTGAAACCGATTAAATTCCATCTACCCGTAGCCTAGATTTTTTAGGGTAAAATATAAAAATTTCTCCTAAGATTTCTGACAATTATAAAAACCTCTTCTAGAGTTTCATTTTAACAAAAACCTCTTCTGTAATTATGAAAAATCCTGCAATTACTTTCTGATGGAGGGTGATTTGGCTTGACCTTGTAGCTCAGGTATACGTGGGCGTGACCTTGCTCAAACAGTGACTCAGCATGACAGCACAATGGATGTGACCACAACTCGGTGGGGAAGTCCCACCGAGTTCAGCACGGCAACTCGATAGGTAAATTATTCGCCGAAAGCCGCCTCGCCCGCACCTCTTCCCCGGGGTTAAGGCACTTTGGGGGGTCCCGAGTTCGGGCCACCCTGACCCCTTTTGAGACCCGAGCTCCACCCAATAGACCTCGGGCCACTCCCAAGCAAGAACGCACCAATTCTTCTTTGGACGCCCCAAGGCACAAAGACCTTGGGTCGGCTAGCTCGGCATAACTGGTTGTAGGCAGCCCGTCACTCAGATGACAGCCCAGCTCAGGGCAATTCGCAGAAGAACAGCTCGGTATACCATAGGAGGGCTTCCTGCCCGACCGCCGTACCCGACAAACCTGCGAACAGCAGGCATGTCCCTTCGCCTGCCACCTTTAGAAAGGCGTCCCACACCTGACAGACACGTACCCTGCACGATGGCCCCGCGCGTGCCACCTCAGCCCTGCCTGTAACAGCTGTGGCAGACTGACAGTGACGGTTATACCTGCCCTGTCAGAAGTCAGAGGGCCTGGAGCAACGGAATTCAGTTATAAGGACCTTATCCTCAAGGAACAAGGTATCTTGAATGATTACCGTGACCTGCACTCTTAGTTTTCATTCTCTTTTAGCTTCTTGCACACAATACTAACTTAAGCATCGGAGCGTTCCTGCCGGGAAACCCCCCGAGAGTTCTTCCTCTTTCCTCTCGTTTCAGGTACCTCTCAGGAGCCACGCGAGCGCCAGATAGGAGTGACCGGATTGTGCTACATCATTTGGCGTTGTCAGTGGGAAACGCTTCAAAAAGCCTTTCTCTCTAAACTCTTTCAGTTCTTTCCCTCTTCGAAACAATCCAACGCTCATGGCTTCCTCTAGCAACGTCGGATGAAGCGTGAAAATGGATAACTCCAGGGAACAACCCCAGCTTCCTACTGTCTGTATCGGACAGTTCACCGTCCCCCTCTCAGTGGACGGAATCCCCAGCTTGAACGTGCCCCTCACAATGGCACCCGTCATCACCCCACTCCCTGCTACAGTCGAAACGACGTGTTAGA
>NW_010729202.1:1613175-1638222 GCF_000365185.1 Nelumbo nucifera
GCGACCACCAGGAAGTCGTGGTTGAGTCTGACTACGCAGGGCCATGTGCCGACTTCCACAGGTACTGTCACTTTCCCAAGGGGCCTGACTTCTTCTCCGCTGAAGCCCACCAAAGGAGTGTTCGCGGGCTTCAAGTCACTTCCCTGCAACTGAAGTTGGTCGAATGCGGCTTTGAAGAGAATATCTGTCGAGCTGCCCGAGTCAACGAGTACGCGCCTGACCTCGAAGTCGTTGATCCTCAGCTTTATCACAAGCGCGTCGTCATGAGGGTAATGGACCCCTCGCGCATCATCTTCTGTGAAGAAAATTGGCTCTTATGTCTTTGGCCACTTCGGAGGATTCTGTTCTTACCGAGCAGCTTCACGAACTGACGTCCGAGCTGCCGCTGAAGTACAACCCGCGACGATCGAGCCTCCCACTATCACGTGGATGGTGCCCTGAACTGCCTCTCTTCCGGAGGCTGCTTCTGCGACTGTTCGGCCGGCCTGCTACTGGACTCGGGAGCGTCCTTACCGTGCTCCCCTCGCCGACCTGTTTTATTACTATCATTATTATTATTTTGTACAAAGTTCCTTAGATATCCGCGACGGATGAGCTCCTCTATCTCGTCGCGGAGGTTCTTACAATTTACGGTACTATGACCGTGATCTCTGTGAAAACTATAGTACAAGTTCTTATTTCTTTCATTGGGATTCCCCCTCAAACGGGGTGGCCACTTCACATACGGGGCATCCTTGATCGTCATCAATTTCGGCCCGCTTCGCGTTCAGTGGGGTGTAATCAGTTCGGTCCGCTACAGGAGCTCGGAACGACTGACCCGGCTTTGCCCCCCGAGCTGCATCTTTTTTCTTTCGGTTGTCCCCTTGACTGGAAGGGTCCCCTTCCCTTTTTCTCTTCTCAGGCGCGCCTTCGCCCTTTTGGTTGATCTCTTCCTCCGTGGCTATAAACCTGTCCACAAGCTTAAGGAATTCGGTTATGGTCGTCGGTTGGTTGACGACCATGTGCCATTTGAACTCTTTATGCGTCACGCCTTTCTTGGCTGTTGCGAGGCGCATGACGGGGTCCAGGCGTGGTATCTGCATGCACACATCGTTGAACCGCTTGATATAGCCTCGGATGGACTCTCCATCTCTCTACACTATGTTAAGGAGGCTTTCTTCAGTTTGCGGGCACCGCTTGCTGGTGACGAAGTGGGACGTGAAGGCTTGCGCGAACTGCGCCCAACTTCTTACTAATCCGGGTGCCAGGTTCTGGTACCATGTGCGGGCTACTCCTCTGAAAGTGGTGGAGAATGCCACACACATGCACGACTCACTGGCTCTCGCCAGGTGCATCTGCGACTGGAAGGCATCTACGTGGTCATTTGGGTCAAACGACCCGTCATACTTGTCAAGAGGGGGGAGCTTGAAGTCTTTAGGCATTGTGACTGCTAGGAGTTCGGAAGACAGGGGGATGGAACTGAAAGGAGGGGAGCCTTAGCTTCGCCTTAGCTTACTTCTTCTCTGCCTCCGAGCTCGGGCAGGTTGTGGGTGGTAGATCGGCGAGCTCGGCGGTGGTGTCTCTGCTTCTTGGTGGGCTCGGCGTTCGTGCTGCTCACCTCTATGCTGTCAGGAATGGTGTATGCAAGAAGTAGCTCAGGCCGCTGGTGATGGCTGCGGACAGAGGGATCCTGCTTGGAGCCTGCGGCCAGGATCTCAAACCGGTTCTCTAGGAACGGGGTATCGGGCTTTGAGGGTTGAGGTGATGTGGACCTGGCGAGCTGAGGTCCTCTCGACCTGACTGCCCGTGGTGAAATCGGAGTTGCCGGTCTTTCTTGTCTGCCGCGGGAGGAGGCCTGGCTCTTAAGAGGGTTCTAGGGGGGCCTCCCCCTGGCGAGAAAGGTGCTCCTCCTGGCAGTGAGACCTAGCCCGCAGTGAGACTGGGTGCCGAGGAGGGAGTTGCGGCTGCTGAAGCTGAGGTTGAGGCAACTGAGGGAATTGCTACTGATACTGGTACTGGGAGACGTGGTGCAGCACTTGCTGCTGATAAAGATGGTGTTGCTGGAGCTGCTGCACTTGGGCTTGCATGGCCCACATGCACTGCATCAAATCGTCGAGCTGGCTCTGGCTGGTCGCCAAAGGGATGATAGTTGGTTCAGCAAAGGTCGTTTCGACTGAGGTAGGCAGGGGAACACCCACAGGCGTCGTTGCTCGTGGCATGCTCCGGCTGGGGACTCCGTCCACTGAGAGGGGAATGGTGAACTACCCAATGCAGACCGTGGGAACCTGGGGTTGTTCCCTAGAGTTACCCATCTCCATGCTTCGTCCAACGTTGCTTGAGGAAGCCATGAGTGCTGAGTTTTTCAGAGAAGGAAGAACTGTGAAGGTTTAGAGGATGGTTTTAGAAGCGTATTCCCACAGACGGCGCCAAATGATGGAGCGCAATCCGGTCACTCCTAGCAGGCACTTATGTGGCTCCTGGAAGGTACCTGAGATGGAGAAGAAGAATAATCCCCGAGGGCTTGCCCGGTGGGAACACTCCGATGCTTAAGTTAGTATTCTGTAGGAGAAGCAAGGAGAAGATGAAGGCTAAGACTTGCAGATAGCGCGAGAGTAGAAGATGATACCTCCGTCCCTTGATATTAGCTCCTTATAACAGAAATCCGTTGTATCAGGTCCACCGGCCTCTGACAGGGCAGGTATAACCGCCACTGTCAGTCTACCGCAGCCGTTATTGGCTGGGCTGAGGTGGCACGCGCGGGGCCGTAACCGCAGGGTACGTGCCTGTTAGGTGTAAGGCACCCTCTAAAGGTGGCAGGCACGACGCTGTCTGATGAGGGATATGGCTGATGCCCCCAGATTTGTTGGGTATGGTGGTCGGGCAGGAGATCCTCCTGCGATATGTCGAGCTACCCTTCTGCAAGTTACCCTATACCGTGCTATCTTGTAAGCGACGAACTGCCTGTGGCAAGCTAAGTCGAGCTGTCTAGCCCAAGGTGTCTTCACCTCGGAGTATCTTTAAGCGGATCGGTGTGTTCCTGTCTGGGAGTGGCCTGAGGTCCACTAGGAGGAACTCGGATATTAGGAGAGGTCAGGGGGCTCCGAGCTCGGAGGCAGCTTGGGGTACCTTAGCCCCGGGGAGGAGGTGCGGGCTAGGCGGCTCTCGGTGAGTAGTCTATCCCGCCAATTCGCCGGACTGAACTCGGTGTGACTTTCCCACCGAGTTGCGGCTGTGCCTGCTGTGCTGTCACTCTGAGTCATCGCTTGAGCAAGGTCACGCCCACGTGTACCCATTCTACGAGGTCGGGCCAAATCGTCCTCCATCAAAAATATTAATTGATAGTTTTAATAATATTATTAGATAACTTATGAGTTAAGACCTTTATTGTGCATAATGATCTCGTAAAAATTATAAAAATTAATGAAAATTTAAACTGTAAAACCCATTTTATTAACAATATTTTATTGCAAAAATTACTAAATAATAATGAAAAATACCAACAATTAATTAAAAATAAGAAGTTTAAATATAAAAATATTAATTGATAATTTTAAAAATATTATTAGATAACTTTGTATTAATGCATTTTTAATTAATTAATAATTTTTATGAGTTGAAACCTTTATTGTTCATAATGAACTCATTAAAAATGATAAAAATTAATGAAAAATTAAAATGTAGAACCTATTTTATTAATAGTATTTTATTGCAAAAATATTAAAAAACTACTAAATAATAATGAAAAAATACCAAAAATAAATTAAAAATATTGAAAATTAACAATAATTTATATTAATAAGGGTATTTACTGAAAATAATTAGTTGTATTTTTTATTAACTATGGTATTTATTTAGTTATTTAATTTATTTTTATTGAAAGAGAATGCAAATTAATTTTGTAGTGACTAATATGCAAAAATAAATGTTGAAAATACTGAAAATTATTAAGAAAAATACTTATAAGCAAAATTTACTGAATAATAATAAAATCACCAAAAATTAATTAAAATCCAAAAATTCTGAAAAACCTAAAGCTTAATTAAATACTATAAATAATTAAAAATTAAATTAATTGTATTTTATTGAAAAAATGTATTTTAATTATTAATAGTAATATAATTAGCAATAATTATTTTTAAATTGTAATTAATAGTAATTATAATTTAAACTATAAATAGTAGAAAATTACATTTAATTACCAAAAGTTATATTTAATTACCAGAAATTTACATTTAATTAGTTTGAGCCAAGAATTTTGCAATATTTTTGAAAATATGATAATTTCCAGAAATTACTATATTTTAAATAAATACAGTAATTTAATAATTACAATATTTTAATAATTAATAATAAAAGGGAGAAAATCATTTATAACTTAACCTAACCTGATTAGATCTATAAATTTGCAGGCTCAAGCAATTATTTTTTTTTTGAATTAGGTGTAGGTGAGATATGCAATATGCCTATACATTATCAGGGATAATCAAATTCAAAGTCTAATTGGGTGTCAAACTTTTGGAGTCCAATGATGGCTTTAGTGAATAGGGCCCAAGTTAAACAACCCCTAATAGACTCAACTTGGAAGTTATATGCATATATGGTAAATATTATTATATAATATTTAAATAACAATTTTTATATTAATATATATATATATAAATGTTATATATTTTTTATATTAGACTAGAATTAGTTTGTAAAAAGTCATAGTTCTATAGAAATGTGCGAGCCCGAGCCTGAGCCCGACCATCGGCACGGGCCCGTGTGGGCTCGGGTCGTGGTTTATGTCGAACCAACCCCCAAATTATCCTAGGGGAGGGAGGCATGGCCCCAGATGCCCCATGGGCCAACATGGCACAGCCCGCACTTTGTGCGGGCCATATGCGAGTTGTGTCGTGCCACCCCAACACAACCCGATTTACACCTCTACTTGAACCCACCCAATACTAGGGATGGAGTAGGGAAATTCGAGGATTCCCCATTAATGAGGAATGGGGTGCCTTGCCCCTGAACTCGCCCAACATTGAGGAGTGGTTGCCTTGCCCGGAACCCACCTGACATTGGAGATGGGGCAAGGATAGGGTAGAGTGTCTTGACTATGGAATAGGGGCAGGGATGGGGTGCCCCGCCCTGAACCCACCCCGTTGTCATTCCTATATAATTGCTAATTATTAGTAGAATTAATAAAAATATTAGCTTTTATAATTATTTTTATTTATTTAAAGTTATTCAAAATTTCATTTAAAAATAATAACAATTATTAAAATTACTACAAATTATTAATAAAATAAATTTATTAAAAAATATATATTCATATTAAATTAACAATAATTATTTTCTATAAATCCACATTAAATAAAAAATATAATTATTAAAATTTTAGATATTAATAATAATAACTTTAAATACTTTTAATTAACTAACAAAAAATTGATTATTAATTTAATATTAATTAATAATAAATAAAATTATTAAATCTTCAGATTTTTTCGTGCATCGTACGGATCCCCCTGATAATAATAATAAAAAAAGTTGAGCAAGTGAGAAATTGGTCTAACATCATGTCTGGCCTCCATTTTGTGTTTGGAATTTTTGGTAGCTTTTATACTTTTTCAAGTGTAATGTGTTAAATCATGATCCATGTTTTAATGGCTAACAGACACGTGTCTTACCAAAAAAATTAAAAAAGAAAAAAGAACAATCAAAAGAAACAAGTCAATAACTACGTCTCACTAAAATAATAAGATATCAGGTGGAGGTGGAACTAACTAACAGATGAGACCGGATCGCACACCTGGCGCTTCACACGCACATCCTATCTTGCATTTGGAACATCTTCCGTATTTATTTATTATTGTTCACGGGAGATATTCCCAATGCACGGTGGATGTGCATGTGAGCGGCCATTCGTGAGGAGCAGATCCCGTCACCTAACAGATGGGCTTCGTTCATCCACCAAATTCCTCCTACGTAATAAATGCACTTCCTCCTCTTTCTCTCAGCAGATTTCCCTTGTACAGTCGGATCTGCTTGACAAGGCCTTACTACATCCGGTCCACAATCCAGGAGCAAATGTCACGGACTAGAAATTTTTGTGACGATGATAAAATATTCCAGTTTCATGGTGCATCTGGACTCTAAAACTCCAGCCCCATATGAACACGGTGACGGTGGCTGTGCTGTCTCTTCTCATTGTCGTCGGTCTTCCTTCCACAAATGCTTTCTTGTTCGTTTCTGCATTCGTATCCAACACGCGACGACTCCACTGCCCCCCCCCCCCCCCCCCCCCCCCCCCCCACCACGGTCCACGGACCACCGTTTTTGTTCGACAATTAAACTCTTCAAAACTTAACAAAAAATCATCACTCAATATTCACCATGGCCAGGGTCTGTGGTAGTTTGGTGGTGCCGGCTACGCACCGTTCGATATTCGTGGGGACACCACGGTCCACACCGTGGACAAAACAAGCAGACAAAAGTGGCAACATCGATGTTCGTGCTATAAACGAAGGGTAAAACGGACAACTAACCTATTACTGGTAGAGATATGCTGGTCGTAGCGGTTGAATACGGAAATTAAACGTACATTATGTTCCAACTCCCAAATTGTCTGATTGTCTCTCTACTCCCTTCCCTGCTGCATCTACTTCCTCTGCAAACTTATTTATACTTTTCTCCTTTCGAGGAGATTGTTTTTGCTTTAACTATTTAATTTACCTTCTTCGCCAATACTACCTCTTTTCTTATCTTCTAATGGAGATTTCTCTTGGTTTCCACGATTTCTACCTTTAAAAGGAGGTTTCAGTCAATTCTAGTCTCTCACCTGTTCTACTAAGCATTTATTGCAAATGAATTTTGTCTTTCTTATTCATATCGTCGGTTACTGACACTCTCCTACGAGTTTCTTTGTTTGCTTTAATCTCTGAATTGAGCTGCACCGGTTCTGATAGCTTCGTTGAATCAAGAATCGGCAGAAAACCTTTGGATTTAACGATCCTTGAAGCTGAGGAGTTACCAAGTTCTTCCAATGGAGAATTCTGGAGTTACTCAATTTCTGCGGAATCGAAGGTTGGAGAGCTGCTTTAGTGCGGCCTCCCTTTCTTCTATTGGAGAATCCTCAAATATTGGGTTGAAACCAGCAGTGGAACAGAGGTCCTACCCCGATGCTTTTGCTGATGACAACAGCTGGGGTGCTGTATTGATATCGTGCCTAAGGATTGTAACCTGTTTCGTGACGATGATGTTCACTACTTTCTTGTGGGCTTTAATCATGCTTGTGCTGCTACCGTGGCCTTATGCCAGGATTAAGCAGGGAAACGTGTATGGTCATGTCACCGGAAGGTTACTGGTAAGCCACCTTCCTCGCCGCAATCTCACTCATTTATCGTGTGATTGAAGTTTCTTCAGGTTTTTTAAACATCAGTCATACTAACTTTGTCTGTCTTCCAACAAAAAGTTTCGCTTTCCTTCCAATACCATCGTTGACTTTCTCTGTCGACGAGGGAAATTACTGAATTCTATGGTTCTTCCTTTCCTTTGTAGGATTTGTTCTACACGCTCTTGTTTTCTTCCCACCCCCACCCCCCTTCCCGACCGAACTCATTAACACGAATCATATGATACTCTAATTAGTTGTTTTTTACCTATTAAAATTGTATGATTTCCTGACCTCTGAGTTATAACAATGTTTCTATTTCGTTTTTTTGATCATTTTTGTAATTTTGGAGAAGAAGCTATGAGGTGTGTCTAAAGACACTCTCTTTAGAACATTATTTGCCCCCACTTAGTTTCGCTGAGTTTGTCCCCCACATTATTTGCCTCCACTTAGTTTTGCTGAGTTTCGCTGAGCCTTGGGCGAGAATCTATAACCAGTAAAGTTGAAGAATCTCCGAAGAAACCTTCTGTGAGACTGTAGCAGATCGGATTGAGAGAGAGAGAGTGGATTTCGAAAATGTGTGTTTTTGAAGTCTGATTCATGCTCCTTATTTCGTTAAATAGTTTATGAAGAAGTATGAAGAAAAGGTAGGTGCTGGTTAAGAGAAGGCACCTTCAATTGTGTCTCTTGATCACACCCGATCGAATCATGCTCATCAACGGTGATCAACGGTTAGCATCGCACCAAAACCAAAGCCGCACTTTGCGAGCCATGCGGGTGCACACAAAGTGTGCCTCTAAAACACCTCATTGCGCCGCAAACCCCCGTACTCTCCTCTACTATTTCTAAGAAGTCTAAATCAGTTCCTATTAAAATACTGAAAACAAAACTTATAATTTTCCAATGTCAGACAAGTTCAAAACTGAGTTTTGTAAGAGAAGGTAATTTTTCAATCAAGTGTGCAAGTGCAATTTCTCATGTAATTGACCAATCAAATCCATTGGATCTAATCTCTTATGAGATTAAAATACAACACCTTTTAGAAGAGATGTATTGATAATATGACTTCATGAATGTAGATATCTTGAATATAGAACCTATTGTCTCCATTCGAAATTTACTCCTTTAAGGGAAATTTTGACATGAATAATTGTTAGCTATCACCGTTCTTCCTTGCATGATCTGCCGTGCAATACTTGCTTCTTCCTCCAACGGCTATAGAGTGGTGGGTGTGATTTGCATTAACAGTAACATTGATCAATTGATGGATTAGATTCTGAGCCCACAATGAGCATTGATTGGAGGGAAAGCTCCCAGACACAAATATAGTTAACGCTTGCCTTACATTCAAAGATCACTTATATTGGAAGACCTGGTCAACATCAGCCCCCTACATAACCAACCTGGATTATTCCTCTGTTCCGTAGATATCTTGTATTCTAAGGGATGTACTGTACACTTAGGTGCTGCAAGCAATATGCAGAACCTCCCCCATAGGAGGGTTACAGGTGGGCAAGCAGCCAATCACTCCCCCAGGGGTTGAACTAGAAGAGAAATGTGTCTATACAAGGGTATTGGGGTCGAATTAGTATTATATGACGAGTCATTGTATTCTTCAAGAACTAGCGGAAAAATAAGGGTTGTAATCCCAGTTGAGAATATAATGAAATTTCACATGGGTTCATCCATGTACATAGGCACACATCGTCAAACCACATAAAATCTTGTCTTCTGTTCTTCTGTGTATTTATTTGCCTATTTTGCTTTTGTAGTTCTGGCTTTTTTTTTTCTTTTTTTTCTTTCACATCCTCAACCAAATAAGATCCATTAAATTTTTATGGACCTTAATTTCTTAGTCCTCAACATTTTATCTACCACGAGGTTTACTTTTTTTCTGCAGTTTCTTTTGACTTAATTTTGGAGAGTGCAATGGATTTTGAATTGAGTTCAACCACTAAACTAAGGTAAGATGATGTTTAAAATGTCACAAGCTAAAAAGCAATCTCATTTCACTTCTTAGACAATTGAAATAAGTTTAACTAATGTGATTTAATGGAGCAAAGAATTACCTAGGGTCTGTAGAGATTCCTTCACTACTTTATTGAATAAAGGGAAATTTGAGCATCTATGTTGATTAAAATCCTGTGAATGTGCAAAAAATAAACTCAGTAGAAGATGTTTTAGTTAGACTTGGTGTAGGAAGTTCCTTTCTATCTAGTAGCATCATTATGCCTACTTACGCACTTTGGAGTGGTAAAACCACAGGATGACAAGCATGAGGAGCATGGGGTTCCATATCCAGTCTAGACCTCCCAAGACCCAGGATAGTAGGGACAATCATTGGATAATGGCCCTCTGTACACCTTAGAATCCAGTATTCTCCCTGTCCTACAAATAACAACAACAAAATAGAAAAACCAACCTGGAGATGCAAGTGAACAGCTAGGAAAGAAGTATGATTTTCTTGATATTTAAACACAATAAGGCATCAAATATTTGCCTAGCTCCAAATTTAAAAATTAGTCTTAACATAGGGAAAATATACAAGCCAATTTAGGCAATGAAGAGTAGCAAATCAATTATAAAAATAAGTATAATTGCTGCTTTTGATATATGAAAGTATTGTTTCTGCTCTAAATATGCTTTGAGTGTTCTTTAACTGTAGAACTATATATATTTAGAGATTAATAAAGATTCAGACCAGATGGCGGTAATTAAGTGAACCTTTGTATTAAACGAACTTAGGAATTCACAGATGATGTGCAACGAAGATTTTACAAGTTATTGGTTGTATAGAAAATATGCATAGAGGTGCTGGAGTAAGCAACAAGGCTTGAGATAATGAAGTAAGCAATGAAGATTTTACCCTGAATTTCTGCAGCTTACTCTTAATTAGACTAGCAAGATCAATCTCATATGATCCAAAAGGTATAAGCTCATCTAATTTGATATCATATAAATTCAATTCCTTCATTTGTTACTCATGTAATATTGTAATTTCTTCATCTCACTCTAAAACATATATAGTTTGTCTTAAATACAACCTACAGGAGCAGAATGTTGGAATTGCCAATTTACTACAGATAGCATGATAGCTTGTGCATTGCTTCTAGAATGACTAGATCTGGTGAGGAGGCTTGTTCAAGTTACAGAAGCAAAAACTGCAGATCTATAATAGGTGTGGCATCAAGAAGGAATTCAGTTATGACAGAAAGAAGAAGTATAGATGAGATTGAAGATCAATACAATGATACACTGATACAGTGAAGAGGAAAGGAGTTTCTAGAGATATGATCATGCTTATAGTGAACATGCAGGGGAGTTCCAGAAAGTTGGAGAAGTGGAAAAGAATTTTTGAAGGTTTATGACAAAAGAGGTGAACAGCCTTCATGCTTACAGACAGAGTGGCATTAAATGCCAAGAAATGTAAATAGGGTGAGCAAAATAGATGATAACAGGAGAAAATATTGTAATTTCACAGAACTACAAATATTGTAATTTCACAAGTTATCTTTAACTCATCTAAAATGACTTGTTCTGTGCATTTTCAGATGAACCTGCATGGTACAAAAAATGATGAAGCTGTATAATTTCATAATAGAGAGATTTTATATCTATAATTTAAACTATAGGAGGGACTATAAATGAGATCTGCACTATCAACCCCCCCCCCTCCCCCCCCTACACACACGCACACAATAATATGTCCTGGTACAGTATGCAGTTTATCTGGCCTTTTATAAAATTAAACATGGTATGCCTATCATCTGATAGCTTAAGTGCTGGCTTAATATACTGTTATTCTCCATTCCATTATCTCTGTTCCATATTATCATTGTCCTGTATTACACTAGAAACCTTCCTTTGTGCATTTATAGGTATGAAAATTTTACCAGAATGGTGGTGATTGCAGATGTGGATTTTGGGAAATCCTATAAAGATAGAAGGTGCTGAATTCTCCAAAACAAAGGCAATTTACATCAGTAATCACGCCTCTCCTATAGACATTTTTCTAATAATGTGGTTGACTCCCACTGGAACTGTTGGCATTGCAAAGAAGGAGGTAGGAGTGCACACCTTTAGTTAATCCATGCAAGGATTTTATATCATATCATATTATTTTTTTTGCTAAAGATATTATATTATTTGAGATGATTCTATGCATAATCAAGGTTGGTAAACTATCAAAAAAAGAATCCAGGTCGGTACTGCCTTTATCCTTGTATACAGCAATGCAGAATGTTCAATTGATGGGAACCTCAAGGGTGGTAGAAATTAGAAACTTTCACCCCGTCAGATATTTTACCAAGTTTTATTTCTTGGTGTTCTTGCACTATGATGTTTGATCTGTCATATAAAGTAGCCCACTGATTGAACGACTCCAGCCAATGCAAATGCAGGCTATACCTATAATTGTAAAGGCACTATCAATCTCTAAGTTCTTGTTACCAATAAGTATCCTCTCTTTGTGCACGAATCAATTTTGCTTCTAATTTAAATAGGCAACTGAAAGGTCTAAACCCTGGAACTGTCATCCATTTTTAAGACATAGGGGAATTTAGTAAATACTCAAATATATATACTGAAATGCTCAAGCTCTATTGAGACATATCTTCTTTTCCCAGATCATCTGGTACCCACTATTTGGGCAGCTTTATGTATTGGCAAACCATCTCCGCATTGACCGTTCAAACCCAACTTCAGCAATTGAATCAATAAAAGAGGTGATTTTTCTCTTTTCGTGAGAACATTTTGTGTGACTTTTGTTTTGGCTATATTTCTAAATCTTTGTGATATTTGACAAGCTTAGGCTGCCCGTGCAATTGTCAAGAACAAACTTTCATTAATCATTTTTCCCGAGGGAACCCGTTCCAGAACTGGAAGATTGCTCCCATTTAAGAAGGTAATTAAGTTATGGGGCATTTGCTTTTCCATATGTTTACTTAATAATGTTTATCAATCAGATAGAATAAATAAAATATGTGGATAATTCAGATACAATGAATTGCATATTGGGATTTGTGCAGGTGCCAAATAGTTGGGAATTGGAATCAATGTTTCAAAATAACCAAATTTTGGCATTCCAATAGTTACTTAAAATTTGCCCAAATGAATATATAACTAAGCACGTACATGCATGATATGCATATAATTAAAATATATGATGTCTTGAAATTTGAAACTTGTTGAAATCCCTGATATCTTCTTGAAGTTTCTCACTAGAACATAGCTGTTTCAATTTTACTCACTAAACTGAAATCTCTAAACTTGGCCAGGAATTCTTCAAACTGAAATGCAGATATTTTAGTTTCATTGACCACAAATGAATCCAAAATTTGGGTGAAACAAAAGCTTTGCTTGTAACCTAACCTGCAAGGAATACTTTTTCATTCAATTGGAAAGCCCAATCTAGGTGATCTCCCAGGCAGAAGCTGATTATCATAACCATCTAAGAAATTGACCTTTTCAACAGGGTTGTGTTATCAGATACTTCCAAATATGTCTACTTATTGGATGATTATGGTCAAGGATGGATTTAGTTCTGGGCCTCTGGTGCTTCCAGCAAAGTGTGCTGTTGAAGTGCTGTTAATGGGCCCAAGCAGCATCTGCATGAAATTTTGATCGTTGCATTTGTTATGATGCTTCAGCAGAAAAAATAGTGTTGAAGTGCTGTAATTAGTCCAGGCAGCATCTATGTGGGATTTTGGCCATTGCAGAAGTAAGCAAACATCTGTAAGGGGGCTCCAGCAGTATTTTATTGTGGCCATGCAATTATGACCAGATTATGGTCTACCCAAGAGAGGGAGCACCACTTCAATCATCTCAAAACCTGCACAGAGGACATAGGAGAAATAAAGAAGGGATTTCTGCATGCTACGAAATTACTGCGGGTTTCCCACTAATATCTGATCATCATGTATGTTGTGTACGGACCATAAATATCTTGATCATAGACTTGTTGGGAACATTTATGCATGGGATGTTCATAACCATTTAATCTGATTTATCCTGAAAGGCAGATGTATGTGTCACAACTTGATGGTTTCTATAGAGCTGATAATTGGAGTTGCAACATTCTTTTTTTTTTTTTTCAGAATATGGATCTCCTAGCATAGACCCATGGAGTAGTGGTTTCCAAATCACTAGCAGCCTACCACCATCTTTATTCCCTTGATATTGCTCATCTCCTTCCTCAACTTTAATCACAAGTTCATGTTTTGCAGGGTTTTGTTCACATAGCATTGCAATCACGGCTTCCAATAGTTCCAATTGTTATGACTGGTACACATTTAGCATGGAGGAAGGACAGTTTACATGTCCGACCAGCACCGATAAATGTGAAGTTTCTTCCTCCAATAAGGACCGAAAATTGGACACCTGACAAGATTGAAGACTATGTAAAAATGGTACATGACACATATGTCAAACACCTCCCAGATTCCCAAAGACCATTGGAGTCTTAACGGAAGTTCCAGAAGGAGTTTGGAACTCATAGTAGAGGTACCTTCTCTGTGTATACCATTTTTGGTTCAAGAAGCCATACTCCTGTATTCCCCCTCATCAACGGCTGAGAATAAACATCAGGGAAAGACGCTACTTGTTCATTACTCAACCAGAGCTCTTACTGCTTTCTAGTTTAAGTTATCGTACTACTAGTTTTCTCTTGCTGGCTCCATCACCATATTTTCTGTATCACTTGATTCTGAACATGCAAACCAAAAGGTTTCTGGCACTGGTATATAATTTATAACTAAAAATTGTACCTTTGGCCATCAAAGGGTTTCCAGCATTGGCATAAAAGGGGGGACAGGAAACAAAATTTTGGCTATAAAAAGAGGTGAAGGAATGGTGTTTCTCGGATTGACATTTTTTTCACCTATTTTATAAGAGTTTTATTGCAAAGAGCGTTGGTGCAAAAACTCTTCACTGAATCACTTTGGATTACGAAGTGGAAAGGGACGATCTCAAAGCCAAAGGAGACAATTATACTGCAACCAGCATCCATACGAACAATCCTGATTAACTCCACAACCCTCATTATTTTCAATTCCATTAACATCGGATCCACCTCGGGTGTTGTCAATTGAGCCCACCTAAAATCTAGCCCGAGTGGGTTAAGAGCTCTTGCACTAATGACGTTTTTGGACAGCTGCAATTATATTACAGAGCTATCTCTATGATTTTTTTCTTTTTATATTTTTCAAAAACGCACAGGAGTTTAAGCATCTATTTCGAGTCCGGATCTCCTGCTCACAAGAACTCTGCCCACGTTAATCGCAATCACATATGGAGAACATCTCATCCTCTGCATAGTATTATGCAGGGGGAGATGTTCCCAATTCACAGGGGGTAGTGTATTGTGGGTAGGCGTGGGCAGAGTTCTCACGGGCAGAAGATCCCGGAGTCATGTATTTCTTCTCTTTTTCTTCATATTTTTGTTTCTTTTTTTCCTTTTATTCTAGTACTGTAGCACATGACCAATTACTGCAATCCATCCCTCGCCTTGTTTCGCTCTCTTCCACCCAAACTATTTTTTCTTTAAGGCTGTGTTTGGTTTGAAAGAAAAGGTAGGGAAACCTCTACAAGCTGTTTGGTTTGTACAGGTTTCCCTACCTTTTCCTTCAAACCAAACATAGCCTAAAATTCACTCTCATCTTTCCTCCCACTTCCTCTCTTCTTGAAACCCCTCTCTTATATGGGTTTTTTTTTCTTTTTTATTTGTGTATTTCTGCTACTCTGCTCTGCATCTAAACAAGCATGGGCTTTCCTACTAGAGTTCTGTTATGGCACAGGAATTATATTGGTCTATCTTCATTGGGAAAATATGTGCTCCCTCTTGATTAACATCTTAGTAATCTTATATAGTCGAATCCTGTAAACTCTACATTTTACATTGTTTGAAATTTGAATGGCTTTGTCACAACTCACACCTCACAACAAACCAAATCAAGAAACCCACTTGAACTCACAATACAAGAAGGCTCTGCTACAACCAGCCATAGACTTTAAAAAAAAAAGCCAGCTGGCATCGGCCACACATACCATCATGACCTCCCTTTGACCAACATCGGCCACACAAAGCAGCTACCAACATGCGCCAGAGATTGTACCAGCTTTCATAGTCCATACCGTGGTCCAGTTACATGAATAAAGAACCGTTTCTATAAAAGAGTATCCGAGGCGTTTTTGTTATCATAAAAATACAGAAAAATCATAAGAACAGCAATTAAAAAAGAAAACAGCTTATTTTAGCCGCTCAATCAACAGAATGCTACATATAGAAACAACTCATATCCCATACTTACAGATGACCACAACAAGAGAGCTTTTTATCAGTAACTAGTACAATAAAGTATAATTTTCTGTGAAAGGTTAAGTGAGATCTGATTTGAGTATAATAAGTGTTAACTGTGAATGATACATAACTGGTGGCTCAACCAACAGATCCCTCAAGCTTCAAGCTCATAAGCTGATTCACTTCAGCACCAAACTCATCAGGGAGCTTGTCAAACACATCCTTGCAGAAACCAGAAATCATTGCTCTCATCGCTCTTTCATGATCAATGCCCCTCTGTTGAAAGTAGAATAGTTGATCTTCACCAATTTTAGAGGTGCTAGCCTCATGTTCAATGCGAGCAGTGGGATTCTTTGCCTGCTCAATATATTAAATTCAATCAGTAAGGAAAACTATAGATGATCATTTCCCACAAAACTTATTACTTAAGCATAAAATTAAGTTACCTAAGCGTAGACATAAGGACTATAAAGAAGACATGCATAAGATGTCTAGTCTCCACCAAAACCTATTTCCTGTGTTCTAAGTATTCCTTCCAATAGACAAATGGACTCACTTCGGAAGAACACTCTTCTGGGCAGTAAAATAAAAGATAAACAAGAAAGAAACATAAAACGTTGACTATTAAAATCAAATGACCAATAAAAAGATGATATGATCAATTTCATTTTTCTACCAAGTGCATCTCTTAGATGAGCCCCAACACAACACGAGAATCGTAAGTGCAACATAAATATCCCCACATGGTTGGAACGGGTTTTCTTTTTGAGGCAAAAAATGGTAACAGGTGCATCCCATGGATGTGCAACATAAATTTCTCCATAATTAGAAGACGTAATTTTTGTCCTACTTTATAGCATCAATGCCTGCAAGCAAACCTCCCTCTCTAGTCGAGGCCAAAAAGGTGTAAACCAATTTGCAACAGGTCAACATTGACTAATGGGCTTGTCAATGCAAAAGGCCAAGGCAATAATTAACAGGAGCTTGTCAGCCAAACCCAGTCCACTTGACTTATGAGAAAGTAGCTTTAAAGGTTTTTTTCTAGTGTATTTCTCTCATAGAATTCAAGTCAAATGAACGTCCACTCTTCAGAAAATTACAAGATCCTGATATTTTTCCAATGTGGTTGCTGGGTGCAGAATGGAACTCCCTTGATATAATAGCACGAGCAACAAAATAAGTTTAAGAAAAAAAGGCCATTACCCAAAGCTAGTTGAAGGTTTAAGAAAAAAGGCACCCCTATAATCATAGTTTTCAAGGCACTAAGGCGAGGCTAGGCGACAGGGGGGCACCTTGTCACCTAGTTGCCTAGGCGTCGCCTAGGTGGTGGATTTTTTTAAGTGAAAAAACATATATCCTAGGGTAGTTCCCTAGGTTCCATAACCATATTTCCTTAATAATTATCCATAATTTTCATAAGTATAAACTTCATATTAAAGTATAGAAAATCAACATACTAATGAGAAGAAAAAGAAGAAAGAAAAGAAAATTCAGAAAAATATAGGGGCTGAACTCATTTTTGTTATAGGAAAAGAAAAGAAAAGAAAAGAAAAGGTGGAAGAAGAAGAAGATGAAGAAGAAAATGTGTTAATTAGACAAAATTTTAAGTTCTTCCTTATTGGTTCAGGTTTTGAAGTTTTTGAGGGTTCAATACAACAGTTAGCAATGTCTGTGTTGATTAAACCCTAGCAAATAAGAAAACAATAAAAAGAAATTAGTATATAAATACACAAAATGAATATTTTAGTTTAATAATGTCTATTTTATGATTATAATCTCAAAAAATTAAGAATATAAAAGTATTTTATAACACCAAGGGCACCTTGTCACCTCGACAACTATGCCTATAATTTGCAACACCTTTTTTTTTGAGAAAAGGTAAAGTATTTCATTAAAAGGAATATAATTTGCAACATCTCCACCATGTAGTCAAAGACATATACAAGTAATTAATTGGTACAGAGAGCAAACAATCCCATAAAACTCTCTTCTTCTCTCTCTTCAGTAAATTCATTACTCATGCCTCAAAGAAGGGAAGATGCAAATATCCAGATCCTAGGCACAAACAAAATGAACACAAAAACAAGGTAGACAGGTCAAGAATGTCATACACTACAAACCACCTTCAATAGAAACTTTTCTTTTATTTATTTATTTATTTTTGTAAAAGGTTAAGTATAACTACTCATAAATCAAAAACTTTCACCACCCCATCTCAGGATTTACAAATTTCTTTTGACAAAATAAAAGTATAATGAGATTACATTTAAAACACCCTATGCAAACCCACCTAAAAATAATTCTGGTCTTCAATTTAGCTAATATTCCATTTTGAGACTCGTATTTGTTTTCAAAAATCCTTGAATTCCTCACGATCCAGATGGTCCAAAAATACTGCAAGCATAACAATACAGTCTTGCTTTCTTTGCTGAGACCCCAGAGTGTCCAGCACTTGATAAAGTCTTCCACTGGTTCTAGGTTACAACCAACACCCCAAAGATATCTTCCACTCCTCACCAGAGGGTTTCAGAAATCTTACAGTGGATGAATAGATGGTTTAGCACTTGATAAAGTCTTCCACTGGTTCTAGGTTACAACCAACACCCCAAAGATATCTTCCACTCCTCACCAGAGGGTTTCAGAAATCTTACAGTGGATGAATAGATGGTTTGTATTCTGAATATTGCTGTATTACATATAGGAAGAATCTCCCCACTCAACCTCATTCCCCTGCTACTCAAATTTTCTTTGGTTAAGCAGGAATTAAGGGCAGCTGTCCACACCAGAGAGGAAACTTCTGATGAAACAGGAGAGTGCCGAATCAAATCTGCTGGAAAGGATCCAGCTTCCCACCTTTCAATCTGAGAGTAGAAAGACTTGACTGTAGGGTAACGCGGCGCCCAGCGAGAAGCTTCCTATCTGACAGGACCGTACCCGCCGCACTGCTCCCGCGTCCTTTGTCTGGCGGCGCAGCACCTGCAGATTCAGAGAACTGCGCCCACGTCTCTCGACAGGCGGCGCAGCGCCTGCCGATTCAGAAGGCCGTACCCACGTCTCTTGACAGCTGGCATCGCGACCTGCGGGTCGTCTCCTGATTGGCGAGGCCGTACCAAGCAACAGTCACTGTAGCCCGCCTGCCTTCAGTCCTGACAATAATGGTCAGCCACCTCGAGACGCTGCCTGACAAGCATATCCCGCCACAGCAGGGATATGTGGCCGACTCAGCCAAACTCGTCAGAGCATCGGTATATAGACACTTCAACTCCCCAGGGACCAAGGTATCGCATATTCACCACTCTCTAGCTTTCTCATATTCTTGCAAACTTATTCTCTCTCAGCCCGCTACCGAGTTCTAACTTAAGCATCGGAGAGTCCCCGCCGGGTAATCAACCTTGGATCCCTTCGTCCTTCTTGCAGGTATCTCTTGCCCGTCGACAGCTAGAAGCCTCGTCACTTCCAGCTAGGAGTGGCCGGATTGTGCATCATCAATTGGTGCCGTCTATGGGAAACGTTTCAAAAGGCTTCTCTACCAAACTTTCACTAGTATCAATGGCGTCTTCTAGCAACGCTAGGCTTAACAACGGAACAAACACCTTTGGGGAGCACCTCCAAGCTCCCACTGTACGTATTGGACAGTTTATTGTACCCCTCAACACCTTCGGAGTTCCCACGCTGGACCTACCCCAGGTCACCGAAGCTGTGAACTCCCCACTCCCTTCTGCGGTGAACACCACCTTCGCTGAACCCGCCGTGATTCCCCCCGCGGTGGGGCAGAGCCAGCTTGGTGACTTAGTGCAGTGCGTACGAGTCATGCAAGCCCAAATGCAACAAGTCCAACAACTTTAGCATTACCAACAAGTCTTGTGTCACTTCTACCAGCAGCAGTTCCCAGCACTGCAACAGAACCAGCAGTCAGCCCAACCGCGGTGCCCCGTAACACCGCTGAACCAGCAATCGTTCGATCGCCACCGAAGTAGTCGACCTCCCCGCAGGGAGGAGACCTCCCAGGCCTCGTCCCACGGCAGGAGAGGACCAACAGCCCCCACCGCCTCGCAGCAACAAGGCAGGTCAGGGAGCGCTCGCCCCGCCAAGGACGGTCCGTCCCAGCACGTGCAGCTGGAAGCCTCGCTGGCGGGCAATCGGTTCAAAGTCCTGGCAACAAACTCTGGGCGAAGTCCTTCAGCTCGTGAAAGCCAATTCCAGTCAGACTCACCAGACCAAGGCCCGACCTGGCAGCACCGAAACAACCAGCACTAGCGCGAACTCAGCCAAGAGGCAGCGGAGGCGGCGTGAAGGCAAGACAGGAGCGGGCCCAGGAGTCACAAAGGCCACGCCCCTCCTTTCGGTGCCATCTCCCCTCTCTCCTGGACAAGTATGATAGGTCGTTCGATTCAAATGACCATGTGGAATCCTTTCAGTACCAGATGCACCTCACCGAAGCTAGCGAAGCCTGCATGTGCGTCGCCTTCTCCACGACCTTCAGAGGAGTGGCGCGCACATGGTATAGAAATCTCCCATTCGGGACGGTCCGGAACTGGGCGCAGTTCGTGCAAGAGTTCACCTCACTTCATCACTAGCAAGAAGTGTCCGAGGTCGCAAGAAAGCCTTCTCAACATCACCCAAAAAGAGGGAGAGTCCATCCGGAGCTACATCAAGCGCTTCAACAACACCTGCCTCTCGATCCCGAACTTGGACCCCGCAGTGAGACTCGTCACGGCCAAGAGAGGGATCAGTCACCGGAAGTTCAAGTGGCATGTGGTAGCGAACAAGCCTAAGGACATCACTGCTTTCCTCAAGCTCGCCGACCAGTTCATCGAGACTGAAGAGGAAATGAACCAAAAGGCCGAAGCCCCAGCGGAGAAGAGGAGAGACGATGACAAGGCACACCACGGAAACAGTAAGAGGAAGAAGAGCAAGTCCCCGGCCAGGGGAGACAAGTGAGGTTGGCACCCCCGAGCTCCTCCAGTTGAGAGGACGAGCTACACCCCTCTCAACGCGAGGCGAGGGGAAATCTTAATGACAATTAAAGATGCAACATTTGTAAGGTGACCACCCCGGATGAAGGGGGACCCCGCCACCAGGAG
Organism: Nelumbo nucifera; assembly: GCF_000365185.1. Next base: position 1,633,910 of record NW_010729202.1, read on the forward strand.
TAATGTATATTGCCATTTCCATAAAGACCACGGTCATAGTACCGAAAATTGCAAAAGTCTCCATGACTAGATTGAGGAACTCATCCGTCTCGAGTACTTAAAGAATTTTGTACAGAAAAATAATAAACCAGGTAGATCGGCAGGGGGAACAGAGGAGAGACGCCCCCGAGCCCAGTAACAGGCGAGCCGCGCAACAAGAACCACCCGAAGAAAGACCAGTCCGCGGGGTGATAAACACAATCACAAGTGGATCCATCATCGCGGGCTGCACCTCGGCAGCAGGAAGGACCTCGATCCGCGAACTGGAACATGAAGAGCGAAACCCGCAGAAGCGCCCGCAGCCTGTAGACCCCATATCTTTCACCGAGGACGATGCGCGAGGAGTCCAGTATCCCCATGATGACGCACTAATCATAAGGATGAAGATCAGTGACTTCGAGGTCAAACGTGTCTTGGTGAATTCAGGAAGCTCAGCCGACATCCTGTTCAAAAGCACCTTTGACAAGTTACAGCTCCAGGAGGATGACCTCCTGCCCGCGAGCACCCCTCTAGTGGGTTTCAGTGGACAAGAAGTTAGGCCCCTCGATCGAATTTCATTGCCTGTGGAGATCGGGATGTGGCCCTGCATCGCAAGATTCAAGCACACCTTCCTAGTGGTAGCCACGCCCTCCCCGTACAACGCCCTTATAGGAAGGCCCATCACCCACGCGCTTCGCACCGTGGTGTCCACCTACTACCTGACGATGAAGTTCCCCACGGACTTCGGCATAGGAGTAGCCAGAGGTGATCAGCTCGAGTCCTGAAGATGTTACGTAGCGGCCCTAAAGGGGAAAGCCAAGCTGACAGAAGGTGTTGAGCTCGAGCAGCCCGTGGAATACCATGAAGAACAAGCCACACCAATCGAGGAAACCGTCTCCATCCCGACTTCAAAGGAAGACCCGACCAGGATCCTCCAGATCGGAGCAATAGTAGAAGAACCCCTCCGAACTCAGCTGGTAAGTTTCCTACTCCAAAATTTAGACATATTTGCATGGTCCGCGGCAGAAATGCCCGGCATAGACTCGAAAATAATTACTCACAAGCTAAATACTGATCCCCTAGTCAGGCCCATTAGACAAAAGAAACGCAACCTCGCCCCAAAACGTTGGAGGATAGTCGACAAGGAGGTCGGGAAACTTCTTGCGGCCGACTTCATCAGGGAGGTCCATTACCCGAGCTGGGTGGCTAACCCCGTCCTGGTAAAGAAGGCCAACAGTAAATGGCGCATGTGCGTCGACTATACCGACCTGAATCGGGCCTGCCCGAAGGACTATTTTCCACTCCCCAAGATTGATCGTCTAGTGGACGTGACCTCGAGGCATGAGTTGTTTAGTTTCCTGGACGCATACGCGGGCTACAACCAAATCAAGATGGACCCCGCCGATGAAGAAAAAACGGCTTTCATTACCGAACTGGGCCTGTACTGCTATAAGGTCATGCCCTTCGGGCTAAAAAATGCCGGGGCGACCTACCAGAGACTTGTAAATCGAATTTTTGAGCCACTAATTGGCGACAAAGTTGAATGTTATGTAGACGAACATGGTCGTCAAGACCCGACTTTTGAACTATTTAATAAGTGACCTGCAGTGCGTATTCGAAATCTTGCACAAGTATAATATGAAACTAAACCCGAACAAATGTGTCTTTGGTGTCACTTCGAGAAAATTCCTGGGCTACATAGTTAGCCGACGTGGCATCGAAGCTAATCCCGAAAAGATAAAGGCTATCTTGGACATGAAGCCCCCTCGCAAGATAAAAGAAGTTCAGAGGTTGAATGGCCGAATGGCTGCCCTGAGCCGCTTCATGTCCAAGTCGGCAGATCGTTGCCTGCCTTTCCTCAAGGCCATTAAGAAAAGTAAAGACTTCGAGTGGACTAAGGAATGTCAGTCCGCCTTTGACGAACTAAAAAGTTACCTGACTAGCATCCCGGTTTTGACCCGGCCCGAGGAGGGCAACGTTTTAAAGTTTTACCTCTCTGCAAACGACAAGGTAATCAGCTCGGTACTGATAAAAGATGTAGACCAGGTCCAACGACCTATCTACTACGTGAGCAAAGTTTTGCAGGGTGCTGAAACTAGGTATCCAGAGTTCGAGAAACTGGCATATGCACTAATCACAGCAGCTCGGAAACTTCGACCGTACTTCCAAGCTCACACAATCGTCGTCCTTACCAATCAGCCTCTGAGGCAGGTACTACTCAAGCCCAAAGTGTCTGGGAGGCTGACGAAGTGGGCTATAGAGCTCAGCGAGTATGACATTCGGTACGAACCTCGAACGGCAATCAAGGCCCAAGCCCTAGCCGACTTCATGGAAGAATGTACTTTCAGCACCACCACGCCCGAACTGATGGAGATCAAGTACGCAGAAGAAGCCTCCACCAGTGCGGAACCAGCCCCAATTAGAACGAAGTCAACCTGGGACGAGGAGCCTTGGATCCTCCACGTAAACGGTTCGTCAAACCAGCAAGGAAGCGGAGCCGGAGTCATCTTATACGATCCAAGCGGAGCGAAGCTGGATTATGCACTCCGCTTCGAGTTCGTGGCATCCAACAACGAAGCGGAATACGAAGCACTGATAGCCGGACTCATGCTAGCAAACGAAGTACAAGCGAAGCACCTCATCATTTGCAGCGACTCGCAGCTCGTGGTTAACCAGGTAACCGACGATTACGAAGCTCGCGATCCCACGATGGCCGCCTACCTTGCCAAGGCCAAGGAAGTTCTACACGACTTCCAATCGTACTACATCAAGCAAATTCCAAGATCTAAAAGCGCCGAGGCCGATGCCTTATCCCAACTAGCCAACACAAGCAACAACTCCATGAGGACCGTGTTTATAGAGAATTTGCCTCGCCCCATCATTCTCGGGAGGCAGAGGAGGTAGCTCCTGTTACGCAAGCAGAGCCGAGCTGGATTGACCCACTCGCGAGCTACATGCTGCACGGGACCCTCCCTGTAGATCGTAATGCAGCCAGAAGGGTAGAGCGACAGGCAACCAAGTACGTCATTATAAACGGGTGGTTGTATAGATCTTACACGCTCCCCTACTTGCGCTGCTTACGACCCTCAGAGGCCGAGCTCGTTCTCCGCGACACTCATGAAGGGCTGTGTGGCGGACACTTGGGGGACAGGGCCCTCTCTCAGAAAGCATTGCGACAAGGATACTACTGGCCAACGATGAAAGCGGATGCACTCAAGCTCGTCAAGAAATGTGATAAATGCTAGACGGACGCCAATATCCATCATCAACCCGCTGCCGACCTGAAGTACCTCACCAGCCCATGGCCCTTCGCACAGTGGGGAATCGACATTCTTGGACTATTCCCACCAGCGACAGGACAGAGGAAATTCCTGGTGGTAGCAGTGGATTACTTCACAAAATGGGTAGAGGCGGAACCCCTAGCAACAATCACAGCTCGAACGATACAAAACTTTTTCTGGAAAAACGTGGTATGCCGCTTCGGTCTACCTCGAGTGCTCATCTCAGATAATGGCAAGCAGTTCGAGGATATCAAGTTTCAAGATTGGTGCGTCAAGATGGGGATACAGCAAAACTTTACCTCAATAGCGCACCCCCAACCGAACGGGCAAGCAAAAGTCACAAACAGGGCTATACTCCATGGACTGAAGGCCCGCCTAGCCCGAGCCAAAGAGTTATGGGTGGAAGAACTGCCCAGTGTACTATGGGCCTATCGAACCACCGTCAAGACCGCCACAGGCGAAACCCCCTTCAACCTTACCTACGGCACAGAAGCAGTAATCCCGGCTGAAATCGAGGTGCCTATGCTACGATTAGAAGCATACGACAAAGAGGCCAACGATGACGAGCTCCGCACCAACCTCGACCTGATAGAAGAGGTACGGGACCTCGCATATATTCGGACCGCAGCATACCAACAAAAGGTGGCTCGGTACTATAACAACCGGGTCAGGAAGCAGCACTTCCGTGTAATGGTACCTGAACCCGGAGCGGGTAAGCTGGGGCCGAACTGGGAAGGTCCCTACTGGGTAAAGCGAATACTCGGGGAAGGTACGTACGAGCTCAAAACGTTGGAAGGAAAGCAGGTACCCCGAGCCTAGAACATTAGCAACCTAAGGCTGTGACATGGGCGAGCTAATTCCAAGTCGCCTCTATGGCATGGGCGAGCTAAGTCCCAGTCGCCTCTATGGCATGGGTGAACTAAGTCCCAGTCGCTTCTATGGCATGGGCGAGCTAAGTCCCAAACGCCTTTATGGCATGGGCGAACTAAGTCCCAGTCGCCTCTATGGCATGGG